>CM076569.1:79217471-79568125 GCA_034641835.2 Pinus albicaulis
TTACATCTTGACATATTTTGAAATCATTATAATATAACATACATTGATTCTGCACTAAAAGGAATTTTCTGTAAGAAAGTATGACAACACATTTGTAATTCTTTCCATGCTCAATATTAAATACATGTACATCATATATTTTAGTTCATTTTAAGTGTCAAATTGACTTGCATCATAGTAAGATTGCACTTATTTCTTTAGTCTATTAAAATAGAAATCAAAATTGTTATTTTGTAAACTTTACTTCTTGAATGTCTTTAAGAAAAGGAATTGATTGAAATACTTAGATAGCCAAGTAAATTTAGGAAAGATCATAAAGTTATAGTAACATTTTATTAATCGTTTAAATTAACATACATTGATTGCACTAAAAGACACTTTCTAAAAGTTTAATATTAAATTGATATACATGATATATTTTTGTTCATTTTAAGTATGAAAGTGACTTGCATCATAGTATGATTGTACTTATTTTCTTAGTCTATGAAACCAGGAATCAAAATTGTTATTTTGTAAAATTTGACTTCTTGAATGTTGTTAATTTAAGGTCTTAAGATAAGGAATTGATTGAAATACATGGATAGCCAAGAAAATTTAGGAAAGTTCATAAAATTAAATAAATTATTATAGAAACATATCATTAATTATTTAAATTAACATACATTGATTGCACTAAAAGACACTTTATACAAGTTCAATATTAAATTTATGTACATGATATATTTTAGTTCATTTTAAGTATCAAAGTGACTTGGATCATGCTAATATTGAACTTATTTCCTTAATTTATGAAACTAGAAATCAAAATTGTTATTTTTTAATATTTCACTTCTTGAATGCTCTTAATTGAAGTTCTTCAGATAAGGAATTGATTGAAATTTTTTGGATACCCAAGTAAATTTAGGAAAGTTAGTAAAATTATATAAAATTATCTAGAAACATATCATTAATGGTTTTTTGGTATATTAAATTCCAATACATATGACTTATATCATGTTATGACTAAGCTCATGTAGATGATCTAAAAAGAAATAAAATTGAATAAAACTTATTTGTTGTTTACTTGTTGAAGACATATTTTAAAATTGAATTTAAAACTTCTTTCAATCCTATTTGGGTATCTTAATTGAACCATGATATATTTTAGTTTATTTTAAGTATAAAATTGGCTTGCACCATAGTCTAATATTGTACTATTTTCTTATTCGATGATGCGATAAATCAAAATTTTTACCTTTTTTAGTAAAATCTATACGATATATATATTTTTTAAACAAGTGAAAAAATTAACAAGTCCATAAACGAAAATTTAATGCATATCCACAAACAAGATTAATAAAAATCCATAAACTGACACAATGAATGTATCAATAAACTCTCCATATGAAAATATATATACAAGTTACATTACATGAACATCCATAAAATAAAATAATAAGCATCTATAAATTGAAATAATGTTCATCCATCCATAAACTATCCATGCATGAAAATATACAAAGTTTGTATCACATGTGAATGTTCTCGATGAAATGGGCTTGAAAATATACAAACTATCTATATTACAATCTAGAAGGTATCACTTCTAGAACTCTTATACGAGTTTCTCTATGCAGACTAATTGTCTATAATCCCGTACTGCAGTATAACACATTCAAATTCGAAACTAATTAGAAAATTATTTGTACAAAATAAAAAATTTGAAGACAAATTATTTCAAAATTTGCATTTAATTAGTTCCTGACTTGTGGCTTAGTCAGATGCAAATGGAAGTAAGATGGGACGAGGGTCTAATCATTCTAGGTTTGGGGCTCCCCTACCCATGGCTCAGGCGAGTGAAAATAGAATTCAGGTGGGATGGGGATCTGATCAATATGTGTTTGGTGCTCCCCTATTTATGGCTCGATGACTCCATACCCAACATCCAACTAATGTGTCCACATAACTGCGACATCAACACCACTCTGCATCTCGGCTTATGTACACAATCGAAATGATAAATTATAATTTGTCTAAGAATTAACTAGCATGCATACATGTAACTTCAAAAAAGAAAATGTTGAATCCTAGGAATAAAAAAATTTACCCCAATTGTAGGTCCATTTGATTGTACATAGTTACTCCTCCACATGAGTGTTAAGAGGTGGAAATGCAGGTGGAGGAGACTAAGCCATGGAAACAAGCATTAGTGGAGGTTTCTCTAGCTGATCAACTAACCCCTCGGATGAACTCAAAAGCTCATCGATATAGTTGGGTTGTGTATGCATGCTATGAATTTATTAATATAAATGCAATCTTATACAAACGTGTTAATATAAATAGTTTATAATCATAGCTATGTCCCAAGCTGGGTCTATAATACTCAAATCTGATGCTTGTGTAATTCATTCATATGTGGCACGAGCTCCACATATATATTTTTTTCAAATTATATGGGGACCTTGTCATCGTGGGGGAACTATCCCTAAGATCCAATGAATCGATCATAAACAAAAGGGTGACATCAACATTTTTAAAATATTTGATCAGAATTAGACCAACATGTCTAACACGATAGTACGAAGGAATGTCAAACAAACACCCACGAACATCAATGTCCTTGGTGGCATCTTTCACTGCCTCCCAAGTATGTGGGCTTATAACCTCTATCGTCTTAGTCCTATGTATGGAATATAGGATGTGGATCTAAGTGCTTGCCCTCTGGTATGTCTCGATCAATCTATTGATATTATCTAGCATCGAAGAAAAACTACGCCTTGTAGGAAAACTAGCAGATATTTAACCCATATTTTGTGTGATCCATGTTTACTGGGCCCTAACATCCTCAACCATGATACTACCTATGTTGTTCCATGAATGGATCGACACTTCACTGTGATCCTCAGCTTCACCCTGCTGAGGGTCTATAAATCATAAACATAATTTAACATAAATAACAAACTAGAATCATAATAACATATACATTAAATTATAACACATCAATTGAATACAATTTAAAAATTAAAGAGAATTTCAAGACATAAACACATAAAGATTAAAGAAAATTTAAAAATGCACGAGGTGTACCTGCAACATGTGAAGAAGGTCCGCTATTAGTAGCAACATCATTAATAAAAACAAAAATACTCCCTGTGATGCTCCTCCCTATGTCAGAGGGAGGATCTATGAGTGGAACATGGACTCTAGTTGGGCTACGTGATCTATCACGATCCCAATCATGTATAACATATCCCCTAACACTGTGACAGGATGCGGTTGGGGGGCCTATGAGAGATAGATCTTCATATTACATATAATACATATAAACTAATCCAAGAAAAAAATGTTGACAGGAAAACCGTTTATAAACTCAGGTAGAATAATCTAGCGTGAAATCCTAAAATTTAGAGTATATTTCTTGATAAATTATCAACCAAAGTATTGAGTTCCATGCAAACACAATTGAAAGAATTGATCATATCTAACCTACACTTTTTCCCATTTCTAAATAGAGCATTTTATTTACAAAGCATAAATATGTAAATATATGTAAAAATTTGAACTAAGCATATTTGTAAAACATATAAAATTTTATGCCAACCAAATACTCCATAAGACAAGTTCATATAATGTTTGACTTTGACACATGACTTGTATTAGGTGCAAGCACATGAAGGCAGTGTTTTTCACACAACACATTGCATAATGAAACAATATGGTACAAATTAAAAAAGAGTCAAAATTCTTTTATTCACTTTAAATGTGCTTTTCATCATGGATTTAATGTATGTATCAATGATGCATTGTTGAAAATATATATATATATATATATATATATATATATATATATCTGTGTGTGTGTGTGTGTGTGTGTGATATGTTATATTTATAGTTAAATATATATAGTTATAAAATTATATAGTTATATAGTTATGTTATATGCTATGCTATGCTATGTTATTTTTTTGTTATATGTAAGTTAGTTATATTATATATTACGTGCAATGTTTTGTTATGTAATTGCACGTTATAGATATAACTAACTTACATATAATTATAAAATCCTATTGGGATTTGCAAAATGTCTCATCCATCCTGTACGACTAATTAGTATTCCTATTCTACCACACTTACCATACTCTTTTATGATTTTTCTCGGTGTTCGAGAATTACCAACCGTATTTACCGTTACCACCTTTCTATTTTCACTATGTTGTTCCTCTGAATTCGGTACCCATCACCTTTACCAATGGTCTACTGCAACAGGAAGTCCTGCTACAAGTCTCCATAGTATGGGTGGGCTAGTTTTGTGGCATGAGCCTAAAAACACAGTTTCAGTTTCCAGCAATCCAGAGGTTTGACAAATTTTTGTCGACGCATGATGGGATGTCTACTTTGACAGATTGTAGGAGTTCGATGGAGGTATCACAATGGAATTCGCACTCAATTTAGAGGAGAATAATTTTTGAGTTAGAGGTCTGGAAGTTCCTGTTACAGAGGAAGTAATTGTAGAGGTTAGCGGGCTAAACGTTTAACCCTGTTTTCCTTATACTGTAAAATATATAATAAAAATAGTGAATCAAATTACAACATTTTTTTTTTTTTTATTAAACCAAAATTATCATACCTATATTATGTTTCTTTAAACCTAAATCATATATGTCATAAGAAAAGTTTAACCTAAATCATACATGCATACTGAAAGTTTGAGAAAGTTATGATATATGGGTTTAGGAGACTTGAGAGCATATTAATGAACATGAAAAACGTTTTTGGATGACATATTCAATGATATAAAAGATGGATTGTGTTGTGCTGATGGAACAAAAGGTCAAAGGTGATTTGGGTCACATGTTCCAAAAGTGGCGTAGTTGTTAAAATATAATAATGTTTTACCAACTGTAGCAATTGGGGAGTTGTGATTTTGTAGCGTGATAAAGAAGCTCTCCGCGGCCCGCAAGATGTTCCTTATTGAACTGTTCGTGCGTTTTCCATCGCAGCAAGCATAAATCTTTTCTGGCGTTGAACTAATACGTGATTTTACATTTGGAGGTTTCTCCGATAGACTTGTTGGAGAGGGTCCCGTTTCGTTGGAGTGGTTGCAGCTAGATATTTGGGAATAACAATGTCGGCTGGTAAAATTTTGAGTTAGTCGTCGGAGATAGATTTGATTGAAATAAATGCTTCAGAAGGCAACATTATGACTATTTACAATCCTAGAAATAAATTTTGCGTGGGTGGCATGCTATACGGAGGATGCTTGAAATAAATGTTGCGTGGGTGGCGTGCTATCCTAGAAATAAAAATCTATTGTTAATATAGGGTTCGCGAACAGGTTTGGCAAAATTTTGTCGGCGCAGGATGGGATGTCTACTTTGACAAATTGCAGGGGTTCAATGGAGGTATCACAATGGAATTCGCACTCAATTTAGAGGAGAATCATTTGTGGGTTAGAGGTCTGGAAGTTCCTATTACAGAGGAAGTAATTGCAGAGGTTAGCGGGCTAAGACAGCAGGGGCAGCAATGGCTTGCTCGGAAGGTTTCTCTCTCGGAGTTCCCCGAATTGTTTTTGCAGGAAGGAGAAAATGTAGTTCAATTGGGCAGGGGATATGAGTGCAGAATTGTACCATATCCTTGGAACAAAGTTGCAGGTTTCATAATCAAATACATTACTTTCGAGGGTCGGGCCTCAGCTCTGTTCAACTATCACTTTAAAATTATAATGCACCTCTGATTTCCACAAAATCAAGTGAATGCCCTAAACATGCCATTTTTTCTATTGAAACAACTACAACATATGGCACAGTCTACTCATCGCTCCCGTTGGATGATGGCGGTACTTCCTAACCATGTATTGGTGCAATTATTGGTCGTGCATGCAACAAGCAGGCTACTAGTTTCTTGGGTGGAACTCTACGGATCCTCGGAAGAAGCGGTAACAGCTATGATTGCTGCTAGAGAAGAAGAGCCAGCCTCTCCGCCTGGTCAAGTGGAAGAAGAACCTTCAGAGGAAATTGATCAAGAGGAACCCGAGGAAATGGAAAGAGAGATTGATCAGGAAGAACCTGAGGAACAGGAGATGATGATTGATCAGGAGGAACCTGAAGAAATGAGTATGGAGGAAGTAATCAGCAACGCAGTCGAGGCTGTCACACAAGAACTAGCCTCTTTGGAAAAAACCACGGAAGAGGAAATAAGAATGGAACAGTTGATTAGTAGCACAGACGAGGCTACCACACAAGAACCAGCTTCGCTCGAGGAACCCACAGAGGAAGGGATTATGGACATTATGCAAGAAATTGATATTTTGATACAGTAGAAAACCTTTGCCAATGAAAAAGGGATGGAATTGTGGATAGAGAAATGGCAATTGATGATGTTTCGCAAGAAAAAACATCACCTGTTCAGATAAAAATGGGTGTTGATATAGTTGGGGGTGCTACATAAGAACCAACCCTAATTCGGCTAGAACAGGAGGAGTCAACCCGTAGAATTGATGTTGGACCTCAAGAATTAGTACCAACTATGAAAACAAAGGTGATTCCCTGAGAAAAAGAGGAAAGAAGGGAATTGAGCCACGTAATCAATGTTGCTCCACAAGAACTAGCATCGGCTCCGGTTGAGGTAATAATGCATGAAGACCCGGTCCAAGCCAAGAATGATGATGAGGGGTCTATTCCCTATTCTCCGTTCATGTACATGATGGCCAGAAGGGAAAGGGGATTTCGCTCACCCAAACAGTTAGTGGAACAATTCACTATTCCCCCGGTATTAAAATTTGTTGACACAACCAAGGTTGGCCCAGAAACGACTGAACTAGAACAATTGGAGGTTCACCAGGAAGACATAGTTCCTGTATCAAAACACATAGGGGTCAATGAATTTTCCAGCCAAACATTAGAAGTTTCCAGAAGAAATGGAGAACAATAAGGACCTGTGGGTCGGGGGCCCGGCTAAGAGGGTTTGACGACACAATTTGGAGAAGACGTCGGCAGCATTCCGCCGTCTTCTGAGCCTATCATAGGTCCAAAACCTGAATTTGCTGTTAAACAGGAATGGGTCGAGCAATGCGAGAAAAGAAGATTACCTCTCAAAAAGAGGTAGTTGCAATTCAGTGAAACCATGAGACTGAAAAGAGAGGTTCGGAGTTTGAAGAAGCAAGTTTCACGTTTAAAAAGGAAGGTAAAAATCTACAAATGGAGGGAAATAAAGCCAAAGATTAAATTCTCCACTACAGCTACCTAGACCGGCCCGATCGAAGAATTGTTTGAAGGTCGAGAATTTGTATTGGCCGTCGAAATTTAAAAATGGCGGTCTGTAGCGAGCGACCACAAGAAAGAAATAGCTAGGGTTCGAGAACAGGCTACTGGAGTCATTACAGGGTACATAGATCAGTTATACAAGGTTCGGCTGAAGCAAGCCAAACAAAAGGCTAGGATAGAAGAGTTGGAAGAACAAGTTCAGTTGCTAAAGATAGATAAGGAGAAGATGTTCTCCCTAGCACAGCAGGTAATGGCCTGCAGACCTCCTACACATAGCTATGCCTTATTCCTTCATGAATAATTTATTTTCTTTTGTCTTGAAAGTATATATAGGGAGATTTGGTACAAAATTGAGGACCCCATTCAATTTCTCTGTATTTTAAATATTCATGATGTTACAAGACAACACTTAATGTGTGAGCTCTACATGCATGGGTATTATTTAAAGCATGATAAGTCCTTTAACCCAGTTCCATTCATGGGGGACATCCACTTAAGGGCTTTCACCTCCTATACCATCAATCAGATTAAATGGAGAAAGGCCTCGGATACATTTGAAGAAAATAAATCTAGAAAGCCATTAATGGTGAGAAGAGAGCATGATCAGTCCTCTAATATTTACAATAATCATTATACCTTTCTACAAATTGAGGGTTGTAAGGAACACATGGCAACAACTGAGAAGTGGTGTGCTGACCTGTGTGTCGACCGGACTATGGCATTTCGCAAGGAAGCCCTCGACAGTTGTCAGAAAATATGGATGTTGTATTCTTCAGCCGTCATGGGAAGGGAACCATTTGGGGCACCTAACTTTTCACATGCCTTCGAAAGAATCCTGCGTTATGTGGCATGTATTCACACCAGTGTGGTTAGATGGATGGGATTGAGATTTCAATTTCCCCTTTTATGGTTGCCAACTGAACAGTATACTCCTGCTTATAACGTTGAAACTGACTGGTGGAAATATGTTTTTTTGACAAAAGGATACAAGCCACCACGAAGAGAGATGGCTGTGGAATATGACCTCACACAGCTTCATGTCGATCACAGTCAGTCTAATCCAGACCTGAGGAGACGACGAGTTGCATGAGGACATGCAAATAGATCAGTTGGGGGGAGATGTTGGGCACTGGATTTGTATACTTTCTTCTCTCATTCTTACACTACCTTTCTATCTCTTTGTGCCATTATTTATCTTAAAAGAATGAGGTAAAACCCTTCTTCCTATCTTTTATGGGATATTTGATTAATGACGTACTTGTCATGGAGATTTTATCTTTTTATGTATTAACTCCTATATTTCTTCATATTTGGCTACAACGGGCACGTCATGGCCGCAAGTCAAGGCACATGCCATCATTTCTAGCATCTCCCTTATTTGCTGCTACAGCGTGACAGCCATGGATGTATCAGCGCTATCTTTGGCTTTCTTATGGTTTCTTGCTGGGCAATCTGGTTTCCGTTGTAACAATATGTATTTTTGTAACAATGGAGTCGTAGGGAGGAATTGGGGATTTCAGGACTATGGTATAAAGAAGTCTACGGATTGTGAATCGGGGGAATCTTACAAATATACAGATTTTGTAATTAATCTTTCTATTATTAATTGAATATACACCAACTCGTTGTTTCTCCTGTAATCTTTGAGTTTCCGAAACCCTGATCCAAGAGTTGGGCCCATTCTTGTGATCAGGTGTTGCGTTCTTCTTTCTTTTCTTGTAGTACTGTGTTTTGTGTGATTCTTTAATTGTTGTTACAGTCACGTTAATTGCTGTGAATGCTTTTTATCTCTACAGTTCATTTATTGTTGTTACAATGGTATTTGTGTTATAGATTAAACTTGTGATTTACAGCGGACCATGTGCTTGTATCTTCATATACTTTGCCATTAGTCTTGAAATAACTGATGCCCTCGGGTTGATAATTTATGTGGAAAAAGGATTGAACCTTGTCCATATTCGGACACCAACAGTCCTATCATGAAAATAGGGTCTTAATCTTTTGTCTTTTTCAAACTCCTTGAAACTAAAAACTAGCATCACCATTGTGTCTTTCTCAGCAAGACATTTATAGTGATATAAGCTTATCAAAAATTGACTCCCAAATTCAAATATATTAGACGGTTAAATTTGAGCCATTAAACTATCTTGCCATGTCGTTATCTCTACCACATATATACATACACACACACACACATAAGGCCTCTCTCCCTTGATCTTGGAAATTTCCCTTCCCTAGAACTTAGAATTAAATATAACTATTATTCTTGAGCTTAAATGGGAATTCAACTCGTGACATCCATATAAACCATTAAATTTATTACATAAACGGAAATCATAATATCTAGCAAGGAATTCCCTATGACAGAGCTTACCAATACAGTGCCTTGATGCAAGGATTTAGCCAACCAAAGAGATTTATGTGTCTCTTAGGTCTATAGTTTAAACATGATTCCAAGACATGAATAAAATGTAGGAATTAACCATTCCACAAAAATGACACAGGGAATCAATATACCACACTATTCATATATGAAATAAACACTCCAAAGTATTCATACAGGAAAGAAACATTAGAAATAAAAATTCCTCAACATCTACATAATCAAATATCAACAGAATAAGAATTCATATGATATTTATATAAACTTCACATGCAGAAAGATTTAGATAAACACTTGTCTTAACACAAGAAGCCTGGAAACTAAGATTAGGACTTTAACTCTCCATCCAACATTAGATTGATGTGGACTACAACCTTTCTTGAAGCTAATTACCCTTGAGCCCAATTTTAAAGCTTGAGGAAGGGTGCTCGAAAAGAATTCTTACATAGTGAACACCCCTACGAGTCTAGAGATTCACCTTACATAAGAATGATGTATGTAGGTTCTCTAGTGTGTAATTTTTCATAATTAATAGTCATGTTTTTTTAAGCATTCTAGAAATAAATGGTGCAATTTCTTTTGAAACGTGCATCATTGTCCTTTGAATAGATGATCATTAGATATGTTATTTAGAGACTCAATGTTAAAATCATTACTTCACAACCTATGAATAGTCAATATTTTAAATTATTACTTATTAACAAATTTGCAAATAATATATTAAAAGAAAATTAAAATTTTTAATTAACATGACTTTACAACATATAAATAATTTACGTGGGGAGTTGCGGATGAAAGTTTGAATATTTCAACATACGTGGCGAATTGAGTCATAAAGTTGAATATTTGGACGATGTCATGTGCTTGCACGTATCTATCTCTATGATTTCACTACTCACGTAGTCGATGTCATTCCATTTCAATTATAGAAAGCAGAGCCCGCCTTATCAGAATTTTGATAATTTACATGGCTATTTCCACGAGTGAGATTAATAATTTACGTGGAGAATTGAGAATGAAAGCTTGAATATTTGGACGATGGCTAGAGTTTCATGCACGTATCTTTCGCTATAAATTCACTCATCACCCAAGCAGTAGATGTCATTCCATTTCAATTGCAGCATTCCATTTAGAATCTCTACAATGGCTTTCAATATGATCCCCTCTTGCTTAATCCCCCTCCTCTTCCTTGTAGTTTTTCTCATGGCCGCAACGGAGAGAATCAGTGGAGATCCAGATGCGTTGCAGCCATAGAAAACTATGGATTAAATCAACCATTGTAGAAAGATTACAAATGGAACAAAGCAAACATCACTTGGAGTGTGAGTACCGAGGTACGTGCATATCATTCTCCACGTGCTAAATTCACTCATCACCCAAGCAGTAGATGTCATTCCATTTCAATTGCAGCATTCCATTTAGAATCTCTACAATGGCTTTCAATATGATCCCCTCTTGCTTAATCCCCCTCCTCTTCCTTGTAGTTTTTCTCATGGCCGCAACGGAGAGAATCAGTGGAGATCCAGATGCGTTGCAGGATTTTTGTGTTGCAGACGCCAAGTCTTCTGTTTATATGAACAGGTTGGCTTGCCTTAATCCCAATGAAGCTTATCCTAAACACTTCATGACATCGACTCTGCTTGTACGCCAGGGAACACATCAGCCAATCCATTGGGAATCAGCATCGTTGCTGCTAATACAAACAACATGCCGGGCCTCAACACTCTGGGAATAATGATCGCTCGCATAGACATGGCTGTGGGAGGAGTAGTACCTCCTCATATCCATCCCAGAGCCACTGAAATACTCTACGTAATGGAAGGGAAACTGTCCGTTGGTTTCGTCGATACAGATACCAACAAACTCTTTTCTCATATTCTCGGTACTATCATGTTGTTCCCGGCAGATGAATTTCTCTTCAATATTGTTGAAGAAACTACAGCTGCAGGTTTGTGGGGGAAATTGGAAACACTATATATGACAAAATATTTAATAAAAAAAAATTATTTGAAGAGACAACTATATAGATTTTAGATGAAGGAGGGTACTAAAATTGCAGAATACCTAAATATTTTTAATACACCTATTTTCCAATTGTTAGATATGGAAGTTAAATTTCAGGAAGAAAATAAATCTATCACCTTGTTGTGTTCTGTGCCCGAGTCTTGGGACCACTTTTTAACTTCTATTAGTTTCAGCACAACCAAATATTTGGAATTTTATTTAGTTGTGGGAGCTCTATTATCTAAAGAACTACAAAGGAAATCCAACATTGAAACTTCCACACCATAAGCCATGGTAACCAGAGGTGGGTCCAAGGAACGAGGAGATATCGCAAGGAGTTCTTCTAGATCAAAATCAAAGGGCAAGAAGTGTAAATCCAAATGATGGTACTATAACAAAATTAGACACCTCAAGAAATATTGCTAGAAAAGAAAGGATTTTGTTGAAGACCAAAAGAAGGAAGAAAATCAATTTGATTTAGGTATGATTGATGAAGTTTTATCTGTTGAATTACGTATGGTAGATGAAGTTTTACTTGTTTACAATGTCCCTCAAAATTATGAAAATTGGTTATTAGACTCTCGTGCTTCTCATCACATGATTTCGCAAAAAAAATGGTTCACTTCATATAAGTTTGTGAATGGTAGTTTTGTGATTATGGGTAATAGTGTATATTGTCAGACTGTGGGGATGTGAAATGTTAAAATTAAAATGTATGATGATACATTTATAACATTAACTAATGTTAAACTTTCACTTTAATTGAGGATCATTTCTATTTCTTTGGGAATGCCTCACTCGAAAGGTTACAAGTTTACAGGTCATAATGGAATGTTGAAAATTTCAAAAGGCGCTTTGGTTGTTATGAAGGCAGAAAATATCATAAATCTTTACAGACTCAAAGGAAGTACTCAGGTTAGTGAGGCAACGAATTTATTTGAGAATGCATAAGAAGGTACTTGCCTGTGGCATCAACGGTTGGGTCACATGAGCGATAAGGGTCTTCAGGTATTGATGAATTGCAAGTTACTTCCTGATTTGAAATTCTTGAGGTTGGATTTTTGTAAACATTGTGTATATGGAAAAAAATGTAAACAAAAATTTAGTACTGGAAGTCATAATAGCAAAGAAATTTTCGACTATATTCATTTTGATATTTGGGGACCATCTCCTACTAAATCTTATGGAGGTGAATTATAATTCTTAACATTTATTGATGATTTCTCCAGGAAAGTCTGGGTCTATATGTTGAAAAGAAAATTTGATGTATTTAATGTTTCTAAATAAGTTAAAACTATGGTTGAAAAGAAAACAAGAAAATCAATTAAATGTTTAAGAACTAACATTGGCGGTGAATGTACTTCCCTAGAATTTGAAAAATATTATAAGGATGAAGGGATTGTTAGACATAAAACTATTTTTTATACTTCTCATTTAAATGGTGTTGACGAACGTATGAATCAGACTCTTATGGAAAGATATAGAATCATGATAAAAAATGATAACCCGCAAAAGGAGTCGTGGGAAGAAGAAATATCTACTACTTGTTATTTGCTAAACAAATCACCTTCAGTTGGCATAAATTGTAAATTTCCTGAAGAAATTTTCTTGGGTTAGTCTTTTGATTATTCACATTAAATAATTTTTGGTTCTGATGCCTATGCTCTTATTCCAAAGAGTCAATGTTCAAAGTTAGATAAAAAATCAAAATCTTATGTTTTTTTTGGGTATAATTATGAAGTGAAAGGATAAGGGTTGTGGGATTCTTATTCACATAAGATAGTCATTAGTAGAGATGTAACGTTTGATGAATCTTCTCTTCTAAAATAAAATGCTGTAAAAGTTGAACACGAACAGGTGTTGCCAAATCAACAAATTCAATTGGAGGAATGGTTTGAAAGGATGAAGAGACTTCTGAAGAAAAAGGTGAAGAGTTTTGGAAGGAAACTGTAGAAGTTCCAGAACCAATTCAACAATTAGTCACTCTAAGAAGGTCTACAAGAGAAAGAATAACGCCCAAAAGGTATGAATATTTTTCTTCATCTATTGCATTGATTCTAAATATGGGTAACATTCTTGCTATCATGAAGCAGTGGATGATGTAGATAGAAAAATGTGGGAAAAGGCTATGGAAGAAGAAATGGATTCCTTAGCCAAGAAAAAAAATTAGGATCTTGTAGAACTTCCTGAAGGGAGAAGTGTTGTCGGATGGAAATGGGTCTTTTGTAGACTTTTACATCTTGACATATTTTGAAATCATTATAATATAACATACATTGATTGTGCACTAAAAGGAACTTTCTGTAACAAAGTATGACAACACATTTGTAATTCTTTCCATGCTCAATATTAAATTGATGTACATCATATATTTTAGTTCATTTTAAGTATCAAATTGACTTGCATCACAGTAGGATTGCACTTATTTCTTTAGTCTATGAAAATAGAAATCAAAATTGTTATTTTGTAAACTTTACTTCTTGAATGTCTTTAAGATAAGGAATTGATTGAAATACTTAGATAGCCAAGTAAATTTAGGAAAGATCATAAAGTTATAGTAACATATTATTAATCGTTTAAATTAGCATACATTGATTGCACTAAAAGACACTTTCTAAAAGTTTAATATTAAATTGATATACATGATATATTTTTTTCGTTTTAAGTATCAAAGTGACTTGCATCATAGTATGATTGTACTTATTTTCTTAGTCTATGAAACCAGGAATCAAAATTGTTATTTTGTAAAATTTGACTTCTTGAATGTTGTTAATTTAAGGTCTTAAGATAAGGAATTGATTGAAATACATGGATAGCCAAGAAAATTTAGGAAAGTTCATAAAATTATATATATTATTATAGAAACATATCATTAATTATTTAAATTAACGTACATTGATTGCGCTAAAAGACACTTTATACAAGTTCAATATTAAATTTATGTACATGATATATTTTAGTTCATTTTAAGTATCAAAGTGACTTTGATCATGCTAATATTGTACATATTTCCTTAATTTATGAAAATAGAAATCAAAATTGTTATTTTGTAATATTTCACTTCTTGAATGTTCTTAATTGAAGTTCTTCAGATAAGGAATTGATTGAAATTTTTGGATAGCCAAGTAAATTTAGCAAATTTAATAAAACTATCTAGAAACATATCATTAACAGTTTTTTGGTATATTAAATTCCAATACATATGACTTATATCATGTTATGACTAAGCTCATGTAGATGATCTCAAAAGAGATATAATTTAATAAAACTTATTTGTTGTTTACTTGTTGAAGACATATTTTAAAATTGAATTTAAAACTTCTTTCAATCCTATTTGGGTATCTTAACTGAACCATGATATTAGGAATTTGGCTTCTGTGATCCAAAAAATATGTGTAAAAAGATTTTTCGGTGAAAATCACATAGGAGAAATTTGTGTCGACGCGTTTCGAACCAGCTAGTGTGGTTCATCATCAGGACAAGATGAGAAATCTGATCAGGAAACCAGTTTAAGTAGAATAGGACAGCTCCAACTAGCCGTTGGAAAAACGGCTAGTTTGACTAGAATAGGAAAATTATTATTATTAATATTATTTATTTATTTATTTATTTTAATTTTGATTATGTTTTTATTATAAATTCTATATAAATAAAATAAAAAATCAAATAAATAAAATATGAAATCAAATCAAATAAATAATAATAATAATTAATCAAATAATATAATATTACTAAAGAGGTAAGATTTAAAAAATATAAAAAATAAAAATAAATAAAAATATAAAATAGAAATCAAAATAAAATAAAAATATAAAAAATAAAAATAAAAATAAATAAAATAAGGAATTCAAATTCAAATTCAAATAAAAATTAAAAATAAATCAATAAATCGATAATACTAAAAATAAAAATAAAATAAAATAAATAAATAAATCAAAAATATAAAAATAAAACAAAAATATAAATATAAATAAATAAATAAATAATAAATAATAAAATACAATAACTTAAAAATAAATAAATAAATTAAAAAATTAAAAAAAATAAATAAATAAATTAATTAATTAATTAAATAAATAAATAATATATATATATATATATATATATATATATATATATATATATATATATATATTAAAAACAAAACAAAAATCCTAATCAAAACCAAATAAGAAAAATAAAAGGAGCACACCAGGAAAGAGGAATCAAGATCAACTAAGAGTGAAGTGCAGGAATCCAGCATCTGCTAACATTCCACCCATCATCTCTATTAAGGTTAACCGGCCTCTTTTCTATTTCCAAGGCTTCCCTTAACTTTCGGTGGTGGAAGTGGTCAATAGTCGCAATAACCTTAGTATCTTCAATACAGATATGGTGATTTGTTTTTTCAGCATGCTCTGCTAAGGCAGAGGATCGAGATCTACCATGTCTAAGGTCAGCGACATGTTCATGAATTCGTTGGTTAATAGATCGACCAGTTTCACCAATGTAAGGGGCCCCACAGGAACAAGGAATCAAATAAACACCCTTACCATCCATCGGGCAAATCGGGTCTTTAACCGATCTAGGAGAACCATGATATATTTTAGTTTATTTTAAGTATAAAAGTGGCTTGCACCATAGTCTAATATTGTACTATTTTCTTTGTCTACGATGCGATAAATCAAAATTTTTACCTTTTTTAGTAAAATCTATACGATATATATATTTTTTAAACTAGTGAAAAAATTAACAAGATCATAAACAAAAATTTAATGCATATCCACAAACAAGATTAATGAAAATCCATAAACTGAAACCATGAATGTATCAATAAACTCTCCATATGAAAATATATATACAAGTTACATTACATGAACATCCATAAAATAAAATAATAAGCATCTATAAATTGAAATAATGTTCATCCATCCATAAACTATCCATGCATGAAAATATACAAAGTTTGTATCACATGTGAATGTTCTCGATGAAATGGGCCTGAAAATATACAAACTATCTATATTCCAATCTAGAAGGTATCACTTCTAGAACTCTTATACGAGTTTCTCTACGCAAATTAATTGTCTATAATCCCATACTGCAGTATAACACATTCAAATTCGAAATTAATTAGAAAATTATTTGTACAAAATAAAAAAATCTAAAGACAAATTATTTCAAACTTTGCATTTAATTAGTTCCCGACTTGTGGCTTAGTTAGATGCAGATGGAAGTAATATGGGACAAGGGTATAATCAATCTAGGTTTGGTGCTCCCCTACCCATGGCTCAGGCGAGTGAAAATAGAAGTCAGGTGGGATGGGGATCTGATCAATATGTGTTTGGTGCTCCCCTATCTATGGCTCGATGACTCCATACCCAACATCCAACTAATGTGTCCACATAACTGCGACATCAACACCAATTTGCATCTCGGCTTGTGTACACAATGGAAATGATAAATTATAATTAGTCCACGAATTAATTAGCATGCATACATGTAACTTCAAAAAAGAAAATGTTGAAATCCTAGGAATAAAAAAATTTACCCCAATTGTTGATCCATTTGATTGTACATAGTTACTCCTCCACATGAGTTTTAAGAGGTGAAAATGCAGGTGGAGGAGACTAAGCCATGGAAACATGCATTAGTGGAGGTTGCTCTACTTGATCAACTACCCCCTCAAATGAACTCAAAAGCTCATCCATATAGTTGGGTTGTGTATGTACGCTATGAAATTATTAATATAAATGCAATCTTATACAAACGTATTAATATAAATAGTTTAAAATCATAGCTACGTCCCAAGCTAGGTCTATAAAACTCAAATCCGATGCTTGTGGAATTCAGTCATATGTGGCACGAGCTCCACATATATATTTTTTTCAAATTATATGGGGACCTTGTCATCGTGGGGGAACTATCCCCAAGATCCAATGAATCGATCATAAACAAAAGGGGTGACATCAACATTTTTAAAATATTTGATCGGAATCAGACCAACATTTCTAACACGATAGTATGAAGGAATGTCAAACAAACACCCACGAACATCAATGTCCTTGCTGGCATCTTTCACTGCCTCCCAAGTATGTGGGCCTATAACCTCTATCATCTTAGTCCTATGTATGGAATAAAGGATGTGGATCTGAGTGCTTTCCCTCTGGTATGTCTCGATCAACCTATTGATATTATCTAGCATCAAAGAAAAACTACGCCTTGTAGGAAAACTTGCAGATATTTAACCCATCTTTTGTGTGATCCATGTTTACTGGGCCCTAACATCCTCAACCATGATACTACCTATGTTGTTCCATAAATGGATCGACACGTCACTGTGATCCTCAGCTTCACCCTGCTGAGGGTCTATAAATCATAAACATAATTTAACATAAATAACAAACTAGAATCATAATAACATATACATTAAATTCTAACACATCAATTGAATACAATTTAAAAATTAAAGAGAATTTCAAGACATAAACACATAAAGATTAAAGAGGATTTAAAAATGCACGAGGTGTACCTGCAACATGTGAAGAAGGTCCACTATTGGTAGCAAGATCATTAATAAAAACAAAAATACTCTCTGTGATGCTCTTCCCTATGTCAGAGGGAGGCTCTATGAGTGGAACATGCACTCTAGTTGGGCTACGTGATCTATCACGATCCCAATCATGTATAACATATCCCCCAACACTCTGACAGGATGCAGTTGGGGGGCCTATGAGAAATGGATCTTCATATTACATATAATACATATAAACTAATCCAAGAAAAAAATGTTGACAGGAAAACCGTTTATAAACTCAAGTAGAATAATCTAGCGTGAAATCCTAAAATTTAGAGTATATTTCTTGATAAATTATCAACCAAAGTATTGAGTTCCATGCAAACACAATTGAAAGAATTGATCATATCTAACCTACACTTTTTCCCATTTCTAAATAGAGCATTTAATTTACAAAGCATAAATATGTAAATATATGTAAAAATTTGAACTAAGCATATTTGTAAAACATATTAAATTTTATGCCAACCAAATACTCCATAAGACAAGTTCATATATATATATATATATATATATCTGTGTGTGTGTGTGCGTGTGATATGTTATATTTATAGTTAAATATATATAGTTATAAAATTATATAGTTATATAGTTATGTTATATGCTATGCTATGATATCTATATATATATATATATATATATATATATATATATATATATAACAAGTTAAATGTTATTTTTTTGTTATATGTAAGTTAGTTATATTATATATACGTGCAATGTTTTGTTATGTAATTGCACATTATAGATATAACTAACTTACATATAACAATAAAATCCTATTGGTATTTGAAAAATGTCTCATCCATCCTGTACGAGTAATTATTATTCCTATTCTACCACACTTACCATACTCTTTTATGATTTTTCTCGGTGTTCGAGAATTACCAACCGTATTTACTGTTACCACCTTTCTATTTTCACTATGTTGTTCCTCTGAATTTGGTACCCACCACCTTTACCAATGGTCTACTGCAACAGGAAGTCCTACTACAAGTCTCCATAGTATGGGTGGGCTCGTTGTGTGGCATGAGCCTAAAAACACAGTTTCAATTTCTAGCAATCCAGAGGTTTAACAAATTTTTGTCGACGCATGATGGGATGTCTACTTTGACAGATTGCAGGGGTTCGATGGAGGTATCACAATGGAATTCGCACTCAATTTAGAGGAGAATAATTTGTGAGTTAGAGGTCTGGAAGTTCCTGTTACAGAGGAAGTAATTGTAGAGGTTAGCGGGCTGAAAGTTTAACCTTGTTTTCCTTATACTGTAAAATATATAATAAAAATAGTGAATCAAATTACAACATTTTATTTTGTTTTATTAAACCAAAATTTTAATACCTATATTATGTTTCCTTAAACCTAAATCATATATGTCATAAGAAAATTTTAACCTAAATCATACATGCATACTGAAAGTTTGAGAAAGTTATGATATATGGGTTTAGGAGACTTGAGAGCATATTAAAGAACATGAAAAACGTTTTTGGATGACGTGTTCAATGATATATAAGATGGATTGTGTTGTGCTGATGGAACAAAAGGTCAAAGGTGATTTGGGTCACATGTTACAAAAGTGAGCGTAGTTGTTAAAATATAATAATGTTTTACCAACTGTAGCAATTGGGGAGTTGTGATTTTGTAGCGTGATAAAGAAGCTCTCCGCGGACCGCAAGATGTTCCGTATTGGATTGTCCGTGTGTTTTCCATCACGGCAAGCATAAATCTTTTCTGGCGTTGAACTAATACGTGGTTTTACAGTTGGAGGTTTCTTCGATAGACTTGTTGGAGAGGGTCCCATTTCGTTGGAGTGGTTGCTGCTGGATATTTGGGAATAATAGTGTCAGCTGGTAAAATTTTGAGTTAGTCATTGGAGATAGATTTGATTGAAATAAATGCTTTCAGAAGGGAACATTATGACTATTTACAATCCTAGAAATAAATGTTGCGTGGGTGGCATGATATACGGAGGATGCTTGAAATAAATGTTGCGTGGGTGGCGTGCTATCCTAGAAATAAAAATCTACTGTTAATATAGGGTTCGCGAACAGGTTTGGCAAAAAAATTTCGATGCAGGATGGGGTGTCTACTTTGACAGATTGTAGGGGTTCAATGGAGGTATCACAATGGAATTCGCACTCAATTTAGAGGAGAATCATTTGTGGGTTAGAGGTCTGGAAGTTCCTATTACAGAGGAAGTAATTGCAGAGGTTAGCGGGCTAAGACAACAGAGGCAGCAATGGCTTGCTCGGAAGTTTTCTCTCTCAGAGTTCCCCGAATTGTTTTTGCAGGAAGGAGAAAGTGTAGTTCAATTGGGCAGGGGATATGAGTGAAAAACTATACCGTATCCTTGGAACAAAGTTGCAGGTTTCATAATCAAATACATTACCTGCGAGGGTCGGGCCTCAGCTTTTTTCAACTATCACTTTAAAATTCTAATGCACCTCTGATTTCCACAAAATCAAGTGCATGCCCTAAACATGCCATTTTTTCTATCGAAACAACTACAAAATATGGCACAGTCTACTCGTCGCTCACGCTAGATGATGGCGGTACTTCCTAACCATGGATTGGTGTGATTATTCGTCGTGCATGCAACATGCAGGCTACGATTTTCTTGGGTGGAACTCTGCGGATCCTCGGAAGAAGCAATAGCAGCTATGATTGCTGCTAGAGAAGAAGAGCCAGCCTCTCCACATGGTCAGGTGGAAGAAGAACCTTCAGAGGAAATTGATCAAGAGGAACCCGAGGAAATGGTAAGAGAGATCGATTAGGAATAACCTGAGGAATAGGAGATGATGATTGATCAGGAGGAACCTGAATAAATGAGTATGGAGGAAGTAATCAGCAACGCAGTCAAGGCTGTCACACAAGAACCAGCCTCGTTGGAAAAAACCACGGAAGAGGAAATAAGAACCGAAGAGTTGATTAGCGGCACAGACGAGGCTGCCACACAAGAACCAGCTTTGCTCAAGGAACCCACAGAGGAAGGGATTATGGACATTATGCAAGAAATTTATATTTTGATACAGTAGAATACCATTGCCAATGAAAAATGGATGGAATTGTGGATAGAGAAATGGTAAGTGATGATGTTTCGCAAGAAACAGCATCACCTGTTCAGATAAAAATGGGTGTTGATATATTTGGGGGTGCTACACAAGAACCAACCCTAATTCAGCTAGAACAGGAGGAGTCAACCCGTAGAATTGATGTTGGACCTCAAGAATTGGTACCAACTGTGAAAACAAAGGTGATTCCCTGAGAAAAAGAGGAAAGAAGGGAATTGAGCCACGGAATTAATGTTGCTCCACAAGAACTAGCATCGGCTCTGGTTGAGGTAATAATGCATGAAGACCCGGTAGAACCCAGGAATGATGATGAGGGGTATGTTCCCTATTCTCCATTCATGTACATGATGCCCAAAGGGGCAAGGGGATTTCACTCACCCAAACGGTTAGTGGAACAATTCGCTATTCCGCCGGTATTAAAATTTGTTGAGACAAACAAGGTTGGCCCAGAAATGATTGAACTAGAACAATTGGAGGTTCACCAGGAAGACATAGTTCCTGTATCAAAACACATAGGGGTGAATGAATTTTCCCGCCAAACATTAGAAGTTTCCAGAAGAAATGGAGAACAAGAAGGACCTGTGGGTCGGGGACCCGGCTAAGAGGGTTTGACGAAAGAATTTGGAGAAGATGTCAGCAGTATTTCGCCATCTTCTGAGCCTATCGTAGGTCCAAAACCTGAATTCGTTGTTAAACAGGAATGGGTCGAGCAGTGCGAGAAAAGAAGATTACCTCTCAAAAAGAGGTACTAGTTGCAATTCAGTGAAACCATGAGACTGAAAGAGAGGTTCGGAGTTTGAAGAAGCAAGTTTCACGTTTAAAAGGGAAGGTAAAAAACTACAAATGGAGGGAAATAAAGCCGAAGATTAAATTCTCCACTACAGCTACCTAGACCGGCCCGATCGAAGAATTGTTTGAAGGTCGAGAATTTGTATTGGCCGTCAAAATTTAAAAATGGCGGTCTGTAGTGAGCGACCACAAGAAAGAAATAGCTAGGGTTCGAGAACAGGCTACTGGAGTCATTACAGGGTACATAGATCAGTTATACAAGGTTCGGCGGAAGCAAGCCAAAGAAAAGGCTAGGATAGAAGAGTTGGAAGAACAAGTTCAGTTGCTAAAGACAGATAAGGAGAAGATGTTCTCCCTAGCACAGCAGGTAATGGCCTGCAGACCTCCTACACATAGCTATGCCTTATTCCTTTATGAATAATTTCTTTTCTTTTGTCTTGAAAGTATATATAGGGAGATTTGGTACAAAATTGAGGACCCCATTCAATTTCTCTGTATTTTAAAAATTCATGATGTTACAAGACAACACTTAATGTGTGAGCTCTACATGCATGGGTATTATTTAAAGCATGATAAGTCCTTTAACCTAGTTCCATTCATGGGGGACATCCACTTAAGGGCATTCACCTCCTATACCATCAATCAAATTAAATGGAGAAAGGCCTCGAATACATTTGAAGAAAATCAAGCCAGAAAGCCATTAATGGTGAGAAGAGAGCATGATCAGTCCTCTAGTATTTACAATAATCATTATACCTTTCTACAAATTGAGGGCCGTAAGGAACACATGGCAACAACTGAGAAGTGGTGTGCTGACCTGTGTGTCGACCGGACTATGGCATTTCGCAAGGAAGCCCTCGACAGTTGTCAGAAAATATGGATGGTGTATTCTTCAGCCGTCATGGGAAGGGAACCATTTGGGGCACCTAACTTTGCACATGCCTTCGAAAGAATCCTTCTTTATGTGGCATGTATTCACACCTATGTGGTTAGATGGATGGGATTGAGATTTCAATTTCCCCTTTTATGGCTGCCAACTGAACAATATAATTCTGCTTATAACGTTGAAACTGACTGGTGGAAATACGTTGTTTTGAAAAAAGGATACAAGCCACCAGGAAGAGAGATGGCTGTGGAATATGACCTCACACAGCTTCATGTCGATCACAGTCAGTCCAATCCAGACCTGAGGAGACGACGAGTTGCATGAGGACATGCAAATAGATCAGTTGGGGGGAGATGTTGGGCACTGGATTTGTATACTTTCTTCTCTCATTCTTACCCTACCTTTCTATCTCTTTGTGCCGTTATTTATCTTAAAAGAATGAGGTAAAACCCTTCTTCCTATCTTTTATGGGATATTTGATTAATGACGTACTTGTCATGGAGATTTTATCTTTATGTATTAACTCCCTATATTTCTTCATTTGCCACAAATTGTGCACGTCATGGCCGCAAGTCAAGGTTGGCTTGCCTTAATCCCAATGAAGCTTCTCCTAAACACTTCATGACATCGGCTCTGCGCACGCCAGGGAACACATCAGCCAATCCATTGGGAATCAGCATCGTTGCTGCTAATACAAACAACATGCCGGGCCTCAACACTCTGGGAATACTGATCGCTCGCTTAGACATGGCTGTGGGAGGAGTAGTACCTCCTCATATCCATCCCAGAGCCACTGAAATACTCTACGTAATGGAAGGGAAACTGTCCGTTGGTTTCGTCGATACAGATACCAACAAACTCTTTTCTCATATTCTGGAAGTTGGCGATGTGTTCGTGTTCCCCAAGGGGACGCTACACTTCGCTCAAAACATCGGAGAGAAGCCTGCAATTACGATCAACGCACTCAACAGTCAAAATCCAGGTATTCTTAACATCCCGTCGGCCACTTTCGCTTCCAGTCCCGCCGTTCCCCAGGAAGTGCTGGCCAAGTCATTCGCCATCAGTTCACAGGAGGTGGAGCAGATCAGAAAGCTCCTCGGAGGCAACTGAATCCTAAAATGTATTTATTTTTTGCTTGGCATACAGAAATTGGCAGAGAAATATGCAAAACATGACTTGGTTCACATATCAAGACAATCCACGCGTTTCTATTTCGTCTTCTCGCTGTTACCACGAATCGTTTAATGTACGCGTTGTTAGCTAATAAATTCAATTGTTTGAAAACAGTTCTATGGTCTCACTTGAGTAATGAATTATTTGGTTCCGAAATTCCACTATACATCTCGATCCACACTAAAACGCCATCAAACTAAGACAGAATTACGAACTCCCTAGAAAAACTAATTATAATTTGACGATCTAACAAATTGTGAAGCCCAACAGTCTCGTCGTTACCTAATTAATTCTCACTTGAGTATTAATGAATGAATTACCTAATAAATTCTCACTTGAGTATTAATGAATGAATTATTTGGTTGCGAAATTCCAAAATACATCTCGATCCACAATAAAACATGCTCGCTCAAACTAAATAGAATTGACAATACCACAACACATTACAAACTCCCTCAAAAACTAAATATAATTTGACGATGTAACAAATTATGAACCCCGCCATAATTGTTTGAAAACATTTCTATGGTCTCACTTATAATGATTTATTTGTTCGAAATTCCACTATACATCTCGATCCACAAAACACCATCAAACTAAAATTAATTACGAAATAGTATCAAGTTGTTCAAGGATTTTTTTATTTATTTTTAATATGTACATTTTTTAATAGAAAACTTGATATTTGGTTTTTCTTGGAAATCTAGAGTTTGTAGAAAAATGACAACAATTATGTAAATAATGTAATTGTGGGTAAATTTGGTTTTTACGATTTAGTAAATTTTTAAATGAGAAAAAGTTATGTAACGAAGTAGCCCATATTAATTGGGATTGTCCCATAGGCTTGTAACAGAAGAGAATCATTCTTGATTAATAAGATTTCTAATCCCTTGTTGAGAGGAGGTTTCCTTAACACACTGTTAATGTTTTACCACATAATTTCTTGTGTGAATATTTATTCCTTAACACATTGTCAAGGCTTTACCACATAATTTCTTGTGTTAATTTTTATGATTCAATTTCCTAATATTTTTCGTGTATTTCTTTCTTTTTTCATCTATATTTCAAACAACCAACAAGTGGTATCAGAAACGAGAGTGGTTAAGAGGGTTCGGTTGAAAAGAGAAGTTTTGAAGTCTCGACATTGTTTGAAGTCCGCTGAAAGCCATGTAGAGACTTCCGCTTTGACCGAAGAACGTCACCGACAAAGGTAGAGTCGCCTCTCTGCAAAGGGAAGTGATTGAACACTTCCAAAGAAGTCAAGGATTTTGTGAGACATTTAATGTCCAACAGTCTCGTTGAAGAGATAGCAACATGAGATGTCATTGGGAGTCTTCCAAAGTAAGTCATGGTCGTAGGACATTTCGCCGAGAAAGGAGTCTCTGTTGCCGAGAAAGGAGTCTCTGCAATTGAGAAACCCGACGAGAAGTTGCAGCGGTCAATTTTTTTTTAAGAGTTGTGACAAGAATGGACCACTAAAATAAAGTTGAATTCCCACCGACAGTAGAACTATCCGAGCAACAAAGAAGATCGTCGACAATGTCCACTATTCATTTTATTTCTCAGCCAAGGGAAGCTCGGCCGCTGGATGCAATCAGTAGGTTCGCGACAGAGGTTAGACCACTTTTTTTCGTGGATCATAAGAGAACGAACCACCGAATGCTTTTGGCTCTTGCGTAGTCATTACAAGATAAACGTAAGGTCAATTAAGGGAGCAGAGGCCGCTGAAAGATAGAGTCGCGACTACCTGGGTAATTTTTTAATTTTTTAATAAGAGAAAACTTATTGAATGAAAAATTCAAATTTATTGTTGGGCACTCGGGAATTTTTTGGAAGAAATTAAAGAGGGTTTGAAGTTTTGCTATATTTATGTATAACCAGAGAGCTATAAAAAGGGTCTTTTTCACCTCTAATTACCTCACATTAATATGTCAATCCGGGAGCGTTTTGTTATTACAAAGAGTGACTCAATCCGAGGCTATCATTTGTCAGAGTAATGCTAGTAGTACAGTGCATAAGAAATACAAGAGTAAACGGATGCTTTCTTGTAACTAAATTACTTCAAAGAATAAATCACGCACTCAGAAAACTCAACAGCTTATCAGTCAAGGGTTCGGCAGTGATAACCCATCCCTTCGGAAACTGATGGAAAGGAAACTAGAGCATAGATCACGAGCCTGGGAGCTAGACAGTGACTGCCAATGCTCACTACAGCTTTAGATCATCTCTCACACCAAACCAACAACTGCAAGTAAATGGAACAGCAATGCGAATAAAGGATTGAACAGCAATTCTAGAATAGAACAACAAGTCTAAAATGGAACAGCAATTGAAATAACTAAGTCCCGCGGATTGTAACCAAACTTAATCTATTAACTCAAATACTCTCTTTGCAATCAAATAACATTCTTTCACTCTAAAGGAAATTCACACAAATCACACTAAAGGAACAACAATAACGATTAATGAATTATGGAACAGTACTGATAAATTAGAAACGCACACAACACGAACGTTTAGTATGACAACTCTGTAACATAACAGTAAGAACATGCAATGAACTCTTGAAAGGATTAATAACTTGATACGGAGTCAACACACGATTCTATCTGCAAAAACCTCAATGATTCAATCTTTAACAGAGCATGTAATATGAACTTATAAAGCATATCAAATCACCAAATAATACTGATAAACAAACCACACAGAAGTAAAGTCGTAATGGTACAGAAGCAAGTGTCCTTCGGGGCCGGGCCCTTAGCCTCCAAGGATACACCGCTTGAAGTTAATCCAGACGCGGAGATGAAATAATCACCAAACTTTCATTAATGCGTCGGTCAAAAATACATTGAACTAGTTCTCAACGAAACTTAATAATCAAAACTGATGTTTTACAGAAAATTACATAAAAGCGTATCCTCCATCTCTATATCTATCAAGCTAACAGTGCTGTCTCTTTATATAAAGACGACGGCGGAGATGTCCAAGTAACAAGGTAAATAAAGCAGCGATCCCTCAGGATCGAAGATCCTGAGGGATTCGCCAAACTGTTAACTCTTCATCCTGTCTTTTCTTTTGCGCTGAGCTGGTGTCTTCTCCTTCTTTTCCGAGCTAATTTGCTTTGATCTGTTTATCCTTGTTTGCGTTCGGTTCTCGTCCAGAGGGACAACAGTTATCTCGACTTTGTCCTTTCCTTTGGAACGGCAATCCCTCGTTTTCTCCTTTTCATGTATAGAAAATAACCATTATCAGTGGCTAAGTCTTGCATATTAATTCTCACATGTTTTGTTATAGTTCCTTATTACTTTCCAAATTCATGACACGAAAAGGTTCACAAATTCTATTAAAAAGCCACTGAAATAATCATCAAAAACATACCTTTTTAGGACTCCACAACTTTTTTGGAAAATCACATAATTTTTTTGAAACCCTTTGAAAGAAAAATGGAGTAGGGTTTAAAGAATTGTATTACTTGATTGAAAAAAATTCTAGAATTTTTTTAATAAAAATGGGGGAACATAATTAGAATTTTTTGTAAGAAATCAAATTCAGAGAAACCATAGTTGAAAGAAGAAAGTTAATAGATAAACCATAAAAGGAAAACCTACAAGCAAAAATTTATTAACCCTATAGGAAGAAAATGGAAACAATGACGAACGATAAGTTTGAGGTGGAAAAATTCACGTGCAAGAACAATTTTTCTTTATGGAAACTAAAAGTAAGGGATTTTGTAGTGCAACAAGGGTTGCACAAAGCTTTAGCTAGGTTGAAGAAGAAACTTCCTGGCATGAAAAATTTGGATTGACAGGACTTTGATGCCCGAGTTCTCGGTACTATCATCTTGTTCCCGGCAGATGAATTTCTCTTCAATATTGTTGAAGAAACTACAGCTGCAGGTTTGTGGGGGAAATTGGAAACACTATATATGAAAAAATATTTAATAAAAAAAAATTATTTGAAGAGACAACTATATAGATTTTAGATGAAGGAGGGTACTAAAATTGCAGAATACCTAAATATTTTTAATACACCTATTTTCCAATTGTTAGATATGGAAGTTAAATTTCAGGAAGAAAATAAATCTATCACCTTGTTGTGTTCTGTGCCCAAGTCTTGGAAGCACTTTGTAACTTCTATTAGTTTAAGCACAACCAAATATTTGGAATTTTATTTAGTTGTGGGAGCTCTATTATCTAAAGAACTACAAAGGAAGTCCAAAATTGAAACTTCCACACCATAAGCCATGGTAACCAGAGGTGGGTCCAAGGAATGAGGAGATATCGCAAGGAGTTCTTCTAGATCAAAATCAAAGGGCAAGAAGTGTAAATCTTAATGATGGTACTATAACAAAATTAGACACCTCAATAAATATTGCTAGAAAAGAAAGGAGTTTGTTGAAGACCAAAAGAAGGAAGAAAATCAATTTGATTCAGGTATGATTGATGAAGTTATAGCTTTTGAATTAGGTATGGTAGATGAAGTTTTACTTGTTTACAATGTCTCTCAAAATTATGAAAATTGGTTATTAGATTCTCGTGCTTCTCATCACATGATTTCGCAAAATAATTGGTTCACTTTACATAAGTTTGTGAATGGTAGTTTTGTGATTATGGGTAATAGTGTATATTGTCAGACTGTGGGGATGTGAAATGTTAAAATTAAAATGTATGATGATACATTTATAACATTAACTAATGTTAAACTTTCACTTTAATTGAGGATCATTTCTATTTCTTTGGGAATGCCTCACTCGAAAGGTTACAAGTTTACAGGTCATAATGGAATGTTGAAAATTTCAAAAGGCGCTTTGGTTGTTATGAAGGCAGAAAATATCATAAATCTTTACAGACTCAAAGGAAGTACTCAGGTTAGTGAGGAAAGGAATTTATCTGAGAATGCATAAGAAGGTACTTGCCTGTGGCATCAATGGTTGGGTCACATGAGCGATAAGGGTCTTCAGGTACTGATGAATTGCAAGTTACTTCCTGATTTGAAATTCTTGAGGTTGGATTTTTGTAAACATTGTGTATATGGAAAAAAATGTAAACAAAAATTTAGTACTGGAAGTCATAATAGCAAAGAAATTTTCGACTATATTCATTTTTATATTTGGGGACCATCTCCTACTATATCTTATGGAGGTGAATTATACTTCTTAACATTTATTGATGATTTCTCCAGGAAAGTCTGGGTCTATATGTTGAAAAGAAAAGTTGATGTATTTAATGTTTTTGAATAATTTAAAACTATGGTTGAAAAGAAAACAAGAAAATCAATTAAATGTTTAAGAACTAACATTGGCGGTGAATGTACATCCCTAGAATTTGAAAAATATTATAAGGATGAAGGGATTGTTAGACATAAAACTATTTTTTATACTTCTCATTTAAATGGTGTTGACGAACGTATGAATCAGACTCTTATGGAAAGATCTAGAATCATGATAAAAAATGCTAACCCGCAAAAGGAGTCGTGGGAAGAAGAAATATCTACTACTTGTTATTTGCTAAACGAATCACCTTCAGTTGGCATAAATTGTAAATTTCCTGAAGAAATTTGCTTGGGTTAGTCTTTTGATTATTCACATTAAATAATTTTTGGTTCTGATGCCTATGCTCTTATTCCAAAGAGTCAACGTTCAAAGTTAGATAAAAAATCAAAATCTTATGTTTTTGTTGGGTATAATTATGAAGTTAAAGGATAAGGGTTGTGGGATTCTTATTCACATAAGATAGTCATTAGTAGAGATGTAACATTTGATGAATCTTCTCTTCTAAAATAAAATGTTGTAAAAGTTGAACACGAACAAGTGTTTCCAAATCAACAAATTCAATTGGAGGCTAGACCATTCTCATAAATTTGAAAGGATGAAGAGACTTCTGAAGAAAAAGGTGAAGAATTTGCGAAGGAAACTGTAGAAGTTCCAGAACCAGTTCAAAAATTGGTCACTCTAAGAAGGTCTACAAGAGAAAGAATAACGCCCAAAAGGTATGAATATGATTCCTTAGCCAAGAAAAAAAGTTAGGATCTTGCAGAACTTCCTGAAGGGAGAAGTGTTGTCGGATGGAAATGGGTCTTTTGTAGACTTTTACATCTTGACATATTTTGAAATCATTATAATATAACATACATTGATTGTGCACTAAAAGGAACTTTCTGTAAGAAAGTATGACAACACATTTGTAATTCTTTCCATGCTCAATATTAAATTAATGTACATCATATATTTTAGTTCATTTTAAGTATCAAATTGACTTGCATCATAGTAAGATTGCACTTATTTCTTTAGTCTATGAAAATAGAAATCAAAATTGTTATTTTGTAAACTTTACTTCTTGAATGTCTTTAAGATAAGGAATTGATTGAAATACTTAGATAGCCAAGTAAATTTAGGAAAGATCATAAAGTTATAGTAACATATTATTAATCGTTTAAATTAACATCAATTGATTGCACTAAAAGACACTTTCTAAAAGTTTAATATTAAATTGATATACATGATATATTTTTTTCGTTTTAAGTATCAAAGTGACTTGCATCATAGTATGATTGTACTTATTTTCTTAGTCTATGAAACTAGGAATCAAAATTGTTATTTTGTAAAATTTGACTTCTTGAATGTTGTTAATTTAAGGTCTTAAGATAAGGAATTGATTGAAATACATGGATAGCCAAGAAAATTTAGGAAAGTTCATAAAATTGTATATATTATTATAGAAACATATCATTAATTATTTAAATTAACATACATTGATTGCACTAAAAGACACTTTATACAAGTTCAATATTAAATTTATGTACATGATATATTTTAGTTCATTTTAAGTATCAAAGTGACTTTGATCATGCTAATATTGTACATATTTCCTTAATTTATGAAACTAGAAATCAAAATTGTTATTTTGTAATAATTTACTTCTTGAATGTTCTTAATTGAAGTTCTTCAGATAAGGAATTGATTGAAATTTTTGGATAGCCAAGTAAATTTAGGAAATTTAATAAAATTATATAAAATTATCTGGAAACATATCATTAACAGTTTTTTGGTATATTAAATTCCAATACATATGACTTATATCATGTTATGAATAAGCTCATGTAGATGATCTCAAAAGAGATAAAATTGAATAAAACTTATTTGTTGTTTACTTGTTGAAGACATATTTTAAAATTGAATTTAAAACTTCTTCCAATCCTTTTTGGGTATCTTAATTGAACCATGATATATTTTAGTTTATTTTAAGTATAAAAGTGGCTTGCACCATAGTCTAATATTGTACTATTTTCTTAGTCTATGATGCGATAAATCAAAATTTTTACCCTTTTTAGTAAAATCTATACGATATATATATTTTTTAAACTAGTGAAAAAATTAACAAGACCATAAACGAAAATTTAATGCATATCCACAAACAAGATTAATAAAAATCCATAAACTGAAACCATGAATGTATCAATAAACTCTCCATATGAAAATATATATACAAGTTACATTACATGAACATCCATAAAATAAAATAATAAGCATCTATAAATTGAAATAATGTTCATCCATCCATAAACTATCCATGCATGAAAATATACAAAGTTTGTATCACATGTGAATGTTCTCGATGAAATGGGCCTGAAAATATACAAACTATCTATATTCCAATCTAGAAGGTATCACTTCTAGAACTCTTATACGAGTTTCTCTATGCAAATTAATTGTCTATAATCCCATACTGCAATATAACACATTCAAATTTGAAATTAATTGGAAAATTATTTGTACAAAATAAAAAATCTAAAGACAAATTATTTCAAACTTTGCATTTAATTAGTTCCCGACTTGTGGCTTAGTCAGATGAAAATGGAAGTAAGATGGGACAAGGGTATAATCAATCTAGGTTTGGTGCTCCACTACCCATGGCTCAAGCGAGTGAAAATAGATGTCAGCTGGGATGGGGATCTGATCAATATGTGTTTGGTGCTCCCCTATCTATGGCTCGATGACTCCATACCCAACATCCAACTAATGTGTCCACATAACTGCGACATCAACACCAATTTGCTTCTCGACTTGTGTACACAATGGAAATGATAAATTATAATTAGTCCACGAATTAATTAGCATGCATACATGTAACTTCAAAAAAGAAAATGTTGAAATCCTAGGAATAAAAAAATTTACCCCAATTGTTTGTCCATTTGATTGTACATAGTTACTCCTCCACATGAGTTTTAAGAGGTGAAAATGCAGGTGGAGGAGACTAAGCCATGGAAACATGCATTAGTGGAGGTTGCTCTAGCTGATCAACTACCCCCTCAGATGAACTCAAAAGCTCATCCATATAGCTGGGTTGTGTATGTAAGCTATGAAATTATTAATATAAATGCAATCTTATACAAACGTATTAATATAAATAGTTTATAATCATAGCTACGTCCCAAGCTAGGTCTATAAAACTCAAATCCGATGCTTGTGTAATTCAGTCATATGTGGCACGAGCTCCACATATATATTTTTTTCAAACTATATGGGGACCTTTTCATCGTGGGGGAACTATCCCCAAGATCCAGTGAATCGATCATAAACAAAAGGATTGACATCAACATTTTTAAAATATTTGATCGGAATCAGACCAACATGTCTAACACGATAATACGAAGGAATGTCAAACAAACACCCATGAACATCAATGTCCTTGGTGGCATCTTTCACTGCCTCCCAAGTATGTGGGCCTATAACCTCTATCATCTTAGTCCTATGTATGGAATATAGGATGTGGATCTGAGTGCTCGCCCTCTGGTATGTCTCGATCAACCTATTGATATTATCTAGCATCAAATAAAAAATACGCCTTGTAGGAAAACTAGCAGATATTTAACCCATCTTTTGTGTGATCCATGTTTACTGGGCCCTAACATCTTCAACCATGACACTACCTATGTTGTTCCATGAATGGATCGACACGTCACTGTGATCCTCAGCTTCACCCTGCTAAGGGTCTATAAATCATAAACATAATTTAACATAAATAAAAAACTAGAATCATAATAACATATACATTAAATTCTAACACATCAATTGAATACAATTTAAAAATTAAAGAGAATTTCAAGACATAAACACATAAAGATTAAAGAGGATTTAAAAATGCACGAGGTGTACCTGCAACATGTGAAGAAGGTCCACTATTAGTAGCAATATCATTAATAAAAACAAAAATACTCCCTGTGATGCTCCTCCCTATGTCAGAGGGAGGCTCTATGAGTGGAACATGTACTCTAGTTGGGCTACGTGATCTATCACGATCCCAATCATGTATAACATATCCCCCAACACTCTGACAGGATGCGGTTGGGGGGCCTATGAGAGATGGATCTTCATATTACATATAATACATATAAACTAATCCAAGAAAAAAATGTTGACAGGAAAACCGTTTATAAACTCAAGTAGAATAATCTAGCGTGAATTCCTAAAATTTAGAGTATATTTCTTGATAAATTATCAACCAAATTATTGAGTTCCATGCAAACACAATTGAAAGAATTGATCATATCTAACCTACACTTTTTCCCATTTCTAAATAGACCATTTTATTTACAAAGCATAAATATGTAAATATATGTAAAAATTTGAACTAAGCATATTTGTAAAACATATAAAATTTATGCCAACCAAATACTCCATAAAGATAAGTTCATATAATGTTTGACTTTGACACATGACTTGTACTAGGTGCGAAGCACATGGAAAGGCAATGTTTCTCTTCAACACCTTTGCATAATGAAACAATATGGTACAAATTAAAAAAAGGTCAAAATGCTTATATATTCACTTTAAATGCGCTTTTCATCATGGATTTAATGTATGTATCAATGATGCATTGTTGAAACTTGAATATATATATATGTGTGTGTGTGTGTGTGTGTGTGTGTGTGTGTGTGTGTGTGATATGTTATATTTATAGTTATAAAATTATATAGTTATACAGTTATGTTATATGCTATGCTATGATATATATATATAAAACAAGTTAAATGTTATTTTTTTGTTATATGTAAGTTAGTTATATTATATATAACATGCAATGTTTTGTTATGTAATTGCACATTATAGATATAACTAACTTACATATAACAATAAAATCCTATTGGTATTTGCAAAATGTCTCATCCATCCTGTACGAGTAATTATTATTCCTATTCTACCACACTTACCATACTCTTTTATGATTTTTCTCGGTGTTTGAGAATTACCAACCGTATTTACCGTTACCACCTTTCTATTTTCACTATGTTGTTCCTCTGAATTTGGTACCCACCACCTTTACCAATGGTCTACTACAACAGGAAGTCCTGCAACAAGTCTCCATAGTATGGGTGGGCTCGTTGTGTGGCATGAGCCTAAAAACACAGTTTCAGTTTCTAGCAATCCAGAGGTTTAACAAATTTTTGTCGACGCATGATGGGATGTCTACTTTGACAGATTGCAGGGGTTCGATGGAGGCATCACAATGGAATTCGCACTCAATTTAGAGGAGAAAAATTTGTGAGTTAGAGGTCTGGAAGTTCTTGTTACAGAGGAAGTAATTGTAGAGGTTAGCGGGCTAAAAGTTTAACCTTGTTTTCCTTATACTGTAAAATATATAATAAAAATAGTGAATCAAATTACAACATTTTATTTTGTTTTTATTAAACCAAAATTATAATACCTATATTATGTTTCCTTAAACCTAAATCATATATGTCATAAGAAAAGTTTAACCTAAATCATACATGCATACTGAAAGTTTGAGAAAGTTATGATATATGGGTTTAGGAGACTTGAGAGCATATTAATGAACATGAAAAACGTTTTTGGATGACGTGTTCAATGATATATAAGATGGATTGTGTTGTGCTGATGGAACAAAAGGTAAAAGGTGATTTGGGTCACGTGTTACAAAAGTGAGCGTAGTTGTTAAAATATAATAATGTTTTACCAACTGTAGCAATTGGGGAGTTGTGATTTTGTAGCGTGATAAAGAAGCTCTCTGCGGACCGCAAGATGTTCCGTATTGGATTGTCCGTGCGTTTTCCATCGCGGCAAGCATAAATCTTTTCTGGCGTTGAACTAATACATGGTTTTACAGTTGGCGATTTCTCCGATAGACTTGTTGGAGAGGGTCCCGTTTCGTTGGAGTGGTTGCAGCTGGATATTTGGGAATAACAGTGTCGGCTGGTAAAATTTTGAGTTAGTCGTTGGAGATAGATTTGATTGAAATAAATGCTTCAGAAGGGAACATTATGACTATTTACAATCCTAGAAATAAATGTTGCGTGGGTGGCGTGATATACGGAGGATGCTTGAAGTAAATGTTGCGTGGGTGGCGTGCTATCCTAGAAATAAAAATCTATTGTTAATATAGGGTTCGCGAACAGGTTTGGCAAAATTTTTTCGACGCAGGATGGGGTGTCTACTTTGACAGATTGCAGGGGTTCAATGGAGGTATCACAATGGAATTCTCACTCAATTTAGAGGAGAATCATTTGTGGGTTAGAGGTCTAGAAGTTCCTATTACAGAGGAAGTAATTGCAGAGGTTAGCGGGCTAAGACAGCAGAGGCAGCAATGCCTTGCTCGGAAGGTTTCTCTCTCAGAGTTCCCCGAATTGTTTTTGCAGGAAGGAGAAAGTGTACTTAAATTGGGCAGGGGATATGAGTGAAAAAATATACCGTATCCTTGGAACAAAGTTGCAGGTTTCATAATCAAATACATTACCTGCGAGGGTCGGGCCTCAGCTTTTTTCAACTATCACTTTAAAATTCTAATGCACCTCTGATTTCCACAAAATCAAGTGCATGCCCTAAACATGCCATTTTTTCTATTGAAACAACTACAAAATATGGCACAGTCTACTCTTCGCTCCCGCTAGATGATGGCGGTACTTCCTAACCATGGATTGGTGCGATTATTCGCCGTGCATGCAACATGCAAGCTACGATTTTCTTGGGTTGAACTCTGCGGATCCTCGGAAGAAGTGGTAGCAGCTATGATTTCTGCTAGAGAAGAAGAGCCAGCCTATCCGCGTGGTCAGGTGGAAGAAGAACCTTCAGAGGAAATTGATCAAGAGGAACCTGAGGAAATGGAAACAGAGATTGATCAGGAAAAACCTGAGGAACAGGAGATGATGATTGATTAGGAGGAACCTAAAGAAATGAGTATGGAGGAAGTAATCAGCAACGCAGTCGAGGCTGTCACACAAGAACCAGCCTTGTTGGAAAAAACCACAGAAGAGGAAATAAGAACCGAAGAGTTGATTAGCGGCATAGACGAGGCTGCCACACAAGAACCAGCTTCATTCGAGGAACCCATATAGGAAGGGATTATGGACATTATGCAAGAAATTGATATTTTGATACAGTAGAAAACCTTTGCCAATGAAAAAGGGATGGAATTGTGGATAGAGAAATGGTAAGTGATGATGTTTCGCAAGAAACAGCATCACCTGTTCAGATAAAAATGGGTGTTGATATAGTTGGGGGTGCTACACAAGAACCAACCCTAATTCAGCTAGAACAAGAGGAGTCAACTCGTAGAATTGATGTTGGACATCAAGAATTGGTACCAACTGTGAAAACAAAGGTGATTCCCTGAGAAAAAGAGGAAAGAAGGGAATTGAGCCACGGAATCAATGTTGCTCCACAAGAACTAGCATCGGCTCCGGTTGAGGTAATAATGCATGAAGACCCGGTCCAACCCAGGAATGATGACGAGGGGTCTGTTCCCTATTCTTCGTTCATGTACATGATGGCCAGAGGGAAAAGGGGATTTCGCTCACCCAAACAGTTAGTGGAACAATTCGCTATTCCCCCGGTATTAAAATTTGTTGACACAACCAAGGTTGGCCCAGAAACGGCTGAACTAGAACAATTGGAGGTTCACCAAGAATACATAGTTCCTGTATCAAAACACATAGGGGTCAATGAATTTTCCAGCCAAACATTAGAAGTTTCCAAAAGAAATGGAGAACAAGAAGGACCTGTGGGTCAGGGGCCCAACTAAGAGGGTTTCACGAACAAATTTGGAGAAGATGTCGGTAGCATTCCGCCGTCTTCTGAGCCTATCGTAGGTCCAGAACCTAAATTCGCTGTTAAACAGGAATGGGTCGAGCAGTGCGAGAAAAGAAGATTAGCTCTCAAAAAGAGGTACTAGTTGCAATTCAGTGAAACCATGAGACTGAAAACAGAGGTTAAGAGTTTGAAGAAGCAAGTTTCACGTTTAAAAAGGAAGGTAAAAATATACAAATGGAGGGCAATAAAGTCGAAGTTTAAATTCTCCACTGCAGCTACCTAGACCGGCCCAATCAAAGAATTCTTTGAAGGTCGAGAATTTGTATTGGCTGCCGAAATTTAAAAATGGCAGTCTGTAGCGAGCGACCACAAGAAATAAATAGCTAGGGTTCGAGAACAGGCTACTGGAGTCATTACAGCGTACATAGATCAGTTATACAAGGTTAGAATTTTGAAACGAAGGCGAGAAGATGTTCTCCCTAGCCGCCTTCAAATGTGGCTGCACGGACCAAAAGACACATATTGGCATGCCTTATTCCTTCATGAATAATTTCTTTTCTTTTTCTTGAAAGAATTTCTCCGTATTTTTAAAAATTCATGATGTTACAAGACGACACTTAATGTGTGAGCTCTACATGCATGGGTATTATTTAAAGCATGATAAGTCCTTTAACCCAGTTCCATTCATGGGGGACATCCACTTAAGGGCTTTCGCCTCCTATACCATCAATCAGATTAAATGGAGAAATGCCTGCGATACATTTGAAGAAAATCAAGCCAGAAAGCCAATAATGGTGAGAAGAGAGCATGATCAGTCGTCTAATATTTACAATAATCATTATACCTTTCTACAAATTGAGGGCCGTAAGGAACACATGGCGACAACTGAGAAGTGGTGTGTTGACCTGTGTGTCGACCGGACTATGGCATTTCGCAAGGAAGCCCTCGACAGTTGTTAGAAAATATGGATGTTGTATTCTTCAGCCGTCATGGGAAGGGAACCATTTGGGGCACCTAACTTTGCACATGCCTTCGAAAGAATCCTGCGTTATGTGGCATTTATTCACACCTGTGGGGTTAGATGGATCGGATTGAGATTTCAATTTCCCCTTTTATGGCTGCCAACTGAACAGTATACTCCTGCTTATAACGTTGAAACTGACTGGTGGAAATACGTTGTTTTGAAAAAAGGATACAAGCCACCAGGAAGAGAGATGGCTGTGGAATATGACCTCACACAGCTTCATGTCGATCACAGTCAGTCCAATCCAGACCTGAGGAGACGACGAGTTGCATGAGGACATGAAAATAGATCAGTTGGGGGGAGATGTTGGGCACTGGATTTGTATACTTTCTTCTCTCATTCTTACACTACCTTTCTATCTCTTTGTGTCGTTATTTATCTTAAAAGAATGAGGTAAAACCCTTCTTCCTATCTTTTATGGGATATTTGATTAACGACGTACTTGTCATGGAGATTTTATCTTTTTATTTATTAACTCCTATATTTCTTCAGATTTGGCTACAACGGGCGCGTCATGGCCGCAATTCAAGGCACAGCCCATCATTTCCAGCATCTCCCTTATTTGCTGCTACAGCGTGACAGCCATGGATGTATCAGCGCTATCTTTGGCTTTCTTATGGTTTCTTGCTGGGCAATCTGGTTTCCGTTGTAACAATATGTATTTTTGTAACAATGGAGTCGTAGGGAGGAATTGGGTATTTCAGGACTATGGAATAAAGAAGTCTACGGATTGTGAATCGGGGGACTCTTACACATATACAGATTTTGTGATTAATCTTTCTATTATTAATTGAATATACACCAGCTCGTTGTTTCTCCTGTAATATTTGAGTTTTCGAAGCCCTGATCCAAGAGTTGGGCCCATTCTTGTGATCAGGTGCTGCGTTCTTCTTTCTTTTCTTGTAGTACTGTGTTTTGTGTGATTCTTTAATTGTTGTTACCGTCGCGTTAATTGTTGTGAATGCTTTTTATGTCTACAGTTCATTTATTGTTGTTACAATGGTATTTGTGTTATAGATTAAACCTGTGATTTACAGCGGACCATGTGCTTGTATCTTCATATACTTTGCCATTAGTCTTGAAATAAATGATGCCCTCGGGTTGATAATTTATGTGGAAAAATGATTGAATCTTGTCCATATCCAGACACCAACAGTCCTATCATGAAAATAGGGTCTTAATCTTTTGTCTTTTTCAAACTCCTTGAAACTAAAAACTAGCATCACCATTGTGTCTTTCTCAGCAAGACCTTTCTAGTGATATAAGCTTATCAAAAATTGACTCCCAAATTCAAATATATTAGACGGTTAAATTTGAGCCTTTAAACTATCTTGCCATGTCGTTATCTCTACCACATATATACATACACACACACACACACACACACACATATATTGGTGCCCTCGTCTCCTTATCATATTGGCTTATCTCTCCTAATCTTACGAAGTAATTACACACACACACACACATAAGGCCTCTCTCCCTTGATCTTGGAAATTTCCCTTCCCTAGAACTTAGAATTAAATATAACTATTATTCTCGAGCTTAAATGGGAATTCAACTCGTGACATCCATATAAACCATTAAATTTATTACATAAACGGAAATCATAATATCTAGCAAGGAATTCCATATGACAGAGCTTACCAATAATGCAAGGATTTAGCCAACCAAAGAGATTTATGTGTCTCTTAGGTCTATAATTTAAGCATGATTCCAAGTCATGAATAAAATGTAGGAATTAACCATTCCACAAAAATGACACAGGGAATCAATATACCACACTATTCATATATGAAATAAACACTCCAAAGTATTCATACAGGAAAGAAACATTCCCCATTATTCATAAAAAAAATAAAAATTCCTCAATATCTACATAATCACATATCAACACAATAAGAATTCATATGATATTTATATAAACTTCACATGCACAAAGATTTAGATAAACACTTGTCTTAACACAAGAAGCCTGGAAACTAAGATTAAGACTTTAACTCTTCATCAAACATTAAATTGCCGTGGACTACAACCTTTCTTGAAGCTAATTACCCTTGAGCCCAATTTTAAAGCTTGAGGAAGGGTGCTCAAAAAGAATTCTCACATAGTGAACACCCCTACGAGTCTAGAGATTCACCTACATAAGAATGATGTATGTAGGTTTTTCTAGCCGATGTAATTTTCATGTTTAATAGTCATGTTTTAGCATTCTAGAAATAAATGGTGCAATTTCTTTTTGAAACGTGCATCATTGTCCTTTGAATAGATGATCATTAGATATGTTATTTAGAGACTCAATGTTAAAATCATTACTTCACAACCTATGAATAGTCAATATTTTAAATTATTACTTATTAACAAATTTGCAAATAATATATTAAAACAAAATTAAAATTTTTAATTAACATGATTTTACAACATATAAATAATTTACGTGGGGAGTTGCGGATGAAAGTTTGAATATTTCAACATACGTTGGGGAATTGAGTCAGAAAGTTGAATATTTGGACGATGTCATGTGCTTGCACGTATCTATCTCTCTGATTTCACTACTCACGTAGTCGATGTCATTCCATTTCAATTATAGACTGCATAGCCCGCCTTATCAGACTTTTGATAATTTACATGGCTATTTCCACGAGTGAGATTAATAATTTACGTGGAGAATTGAGAATGAAAGTTTGAATATTTGGACGATGGCTAGAGTTTCATGCACGTATCTTTCGCTATAAATTCACTCATCACCCAAGCAGTAGATGTCATTCCATTTCGATTGCAGCATTCCATTTAGAATCGTTACAATGGCTTTCAATATGATCCCCTCTTGCTTAATCCCCCTCCTCTTCCTCGTAGTTTTTCTCATGGCCGCAACGGAGAGAATCAGTGGAGATCCAGATGCGTTGCAGGATTTCTGTGTGGCAGACGCCAAGTCTTCTGTTTATATGAACGGGTTGGCTTGCCTTAATCCCAATGAAGCTTCTCCTAAACACTTCATGACATCGGCTCTGCGCACGCCAGGGAACACATCAGCCAATCCATTGGGAATCAGCATCGTTGCTGCTAATACAAACAACATGCCGGGCCTCAACACTCTGGGAATACTGATCGCTCGCTTAGACATGGCTGTGGGAGGAGTAGTACCTCCTCATATCCATCCCAGAGCCACTGAAATACTCTACGTAATGGAAGGGAAACTGTCCGTTGGTTTCGTCGATACAGATACCAACAAACTCTTTTCTCATATTCTGGAAGTTGGCGATGTGTTCGTGTTCCCCAAGGGGACGCTACACTTCGCTCAAAACATCGGAGAGAAGCCTGCAATTACGATCAACGCACTCAACAGTCAAAATCCAGGTATTCTTAACATCCCGTCGGCCACTTTCGCTTCCAGTCCCGCCGTTCCCCAGGAAGTGCTGGCCAAGTCATTCGCCATCAGTTCACAGGAGGTGGAGCAGATCAGAAAGCTCCTCGGAGGCAACTGAATCCTAAAATGTATTTATTTTTTGCTTGGCATACAGAAATTGGCAGAGAAATATGCAAAACATGACTTGGTTCACATATCAAGACAATCCACGCGTTTCTATTTCGTCTTCTCGCTGTTACCACGAATCGTTTAATGTACGCGTTGTTAGCTAATAAATTCAATTGTTTGAAAACAGTTCTATGGTCTCACTTGAGTAATGAATTATTTGGTTCCGAAATTCCACTATACATCTCGATCCACACTAAAACGCCATCAAACTAAGACAGAATTACGAACTCCCTAGAAAAACTAATTATAATTTGACGATCTAACAAATTGTGAAGCCCAACAGTCTCGTCGTTACCTAATTAATTCTCACTTGAGTATTAATGAATGAATTACCTAATAAATTCTCACTTGAGTATTAATGAATGAATTATTTGGTTGCGAAATTAATGGGAAGAAGAAATATCTACTACTTGTTATTTGCTAAACATATCACCTTCAGTTGGCATAAATTGTAAATTTCCTGAAGAAATTTGCTTGGGTTTGTCTTTTGATTATTCACATTAAATAATTTTTGGTTCGGATGCCTATTCTCTTATTCCAAAGAGTCAACGTTCAAAGTTAGATAAAAAATCAAAATTTTATGTCTTTGTTGGGTATAATTATGAAGTGAAAGGATAAGGGTTGTGGGATTCTTATTCACGTAAGATAGTCATTAGTAGATATGTAACATTTGATGAATCTTCTCTTCTAAAATAAAATGTTGTAAAATTTGAACAGGAACAGGTGTTGCCAATCAACACATTCAATTGGAGGCTAGACCATTCTCATAAATTTGAAAGGATGAAGAGACTTCTGAAGAAAAAGGTGAAGAATTTGCGAAGGAAACTGTAGAAGTTCCAGAACCAGTTCAACAATTAGTCACTCTAAGAAGGTCTACAAGAGAAAGAATAACGCCCAAAAGGTATGAATATTTTTTTTCATCTATTACATTGATTTCTAAATATGAGTAACCTTCTTGCTATCATGAGCAGTGGATGATGTATATAGAAAAATGTGGGAAAAGGCTATGGAAGAAGAAATGGATTCCTTAGCCAAGAAAAAAAAATAGGATCTTGTAGAACTTCCTGAAGGGAGAAGTGTTGTTGGATGGAAATGGGTCTTTTGTAGACTTTTACATCTTGACATATTTTGAAATCATTATAATATAACATACATTGATTGTGCACTAAAAGGAACTTTCTGTAAGAAAGTATGACAACACATTTGTAACTCTTTCCATGCTCAATATTAAATTGATGTACATCATATATTTTAGGTCATTTTAAGTATCAAATTGACTTGCATCATAGTAAGATTGCACTTATTTCTTTAGTCTATGAAAATAGAAATCAAAATTGTTATTTTGTAAACTTTACTTCTTGAATGTCTTTAAGATAAGGAATTGATTGAAATACTTAGATAGCCAAGTACATTTAGGAAAGATCATAAATTTATAGTAACATATTATTAATCGTTTAAATTAACATACATTGATTGCACTAAAAGACACTTTCTAAAAGTTTAATATTAAATTGATATACATGATATATATTTTTTCGTTTTAAGTATCAAAGTGACTTGCATCATAGTATGATTGTACTTATTTTCTTAGTCTATGAAACCAGGAATCAAAATTGTTATTTTGTAAAATTTGACTTCTTGAATGTTGTTAATTTAAGGTCTTAAGATAAGGAATTGATTGAAATACATGGATAGCCAAGAAAATTTAGGAAAGTTCATAAAATTATATATATTATTATAGAAACATATCATTAATTATTTAAATTAACATACATTGATTGCACTAAAAGACACTTTATACAAGTTCAATATTAAATTTATGTACATGATATATTTTAGTTCATTTTAAGTATCAAAGTGACTTGGATCATGCTAACATTGTACATATTTCCTTAATTTATGAAACTGAAAATCAAAATTGTTATTTTGTAATATTTTACTTCTTGAATGTTTTTAATTGAAGTTCTTCAGATAAGGAATTGATTGAAATTTTTGGATAGCCAAGTAAATTTAGGAAATTTAATAAAATTATATAAATTTATCTAGAAACATATCATTAACAGTTTTTTGGTATATTAAATTCCAATACATATGACTTATATCATGCTATGACTAAGCTCATGTAGATGATCTCGAAAGAAATAAAATTGAATAAAACTTATTTTTTGTTTACTTGTTGAAGACATATTTTAAAATTGAATTTAAAACTTCTTTCAATCCTATTTGGGTATCTTAATTGAACCATGATATATTTACACCGTAAGGCGTATTTATTTGAAAACAACTTTGCTGGGTGTCCTCGTGTCATACTTTTGAGCCGTTTGATGTTTTGTTAGACGATTGAATCGTCATCAGCCATGGATTTGATTTGGAGCAGTTGCCAAGCAGTTGTAACTTTCCGCTCTGGCTTGGCTTGCAGCATACCTTCAGAAATTTCGAGTCATCGTTATCCATGGCCGCTCCCACAAAACAGAGTTCGATCATCACCTGGACATACCCAGCACTCGGCAACCAAAGCTCTGGATGCGCCTCAGGTTTGTTCTTGGATGAGCAGAGGGTTTTAGTGATCTGGAGGCTGTAGGAAAATACAGTGTGGTAGATGATCTAAAAACATATGTCTGTATCATTTACGCTGAGGAAAAGGGATGGGGTGGGCTTCTCTTAGGCATATTGATATGGGATGAGCTATATGTTGTGTACATGTTGCGGAAAGTTTTTAGGTTCAATCCCTCTCTAAATTTTCAGAGGTCATTTACAGGGATGGAGTCCAAGAGCTTCCTAGATACATGAGTTTCTTAATAAGGTATGTACCATACCTGTAGCAGAGAGATCTAGAAGGCCAAAAGAGCCGACACAAATTTATAGAGAGGTAGGCATATGCTCTTCTCTGTTATGATGGATGTCAGTGTCGATTACAATAGAAAACAATTTCTCTAATATTAGGTTTATTGCAAATTTCTGATGTGGTATTGAACATTTCTGATGGGTTTCCCACACACAAGGATCAAAACTTCGTATAAAGTGCTGAGAACTTTAACGGATTATGTGTGTTCTCATCTGTTCACAGTTTTTTCCTGAAAGCCAAAATTACATTGCATAACGATTTATTTTAGTTTACGTAGTTGCTGCACATTATATTGGAAGTCAAATCTTTTGTGTTTGACAAAGAAAACCTAAGAAATAATGATACTATATATGTCTTACCATTAGGTTTGTTCACTGAATGCTATTGCTTCTAAATGTGACCAAAGTAAAATCAGACATGTTCGACCAGTATGGGCAGATAAAAGGACAGGTGTGATTGCAATTCAAGATCAAGACATATATTGCAGGTTTCTTAACCCTCTTAAAATGACCTTTTAACCCTACACTTCAAAGAGATCTTTAAGGAGTCCTCCCTTCCTGTCAACAAGGACAAAATAAAGGCGCCTCAGGTTTGTTCTTGGATGAGCAGAGCGTTTTAGTTTGTTATTTGAAGAGATTTGAGATTTACCTGGTAATCTCAATGCATTGGAGTGGAGTGTAAGCAGAGCAGATAAGTTTGCCCACTGATTTGATTCGAGCAGAATGGATTATAGGCAGAGCACGGAAAATTAAACCCTTGAATGGACGTTTGCAGGTTGAATGTTTGGTGTTTGTTTCTCTGGAGTATAACATGGCCGTGCTTTTATTTTTCAGGTTTCCATTTGATTTTTTAAGTTCTTGGATGAGCAGAGGGTTTTAGTTTGTTATTTGATCAGCGCTTGCTATTTCTGCAAATGGTAGTTGAGCCATGGGAAGGACATCTACATGTACAGGTCTGTTATAATTATCATACCATGGCTTTTTGGTTGGAGATTCATTTAAAGTTTGGAGAATCACATGGAAATTTGATTATAGTTTGAGGCCAATGTTTCTTTTTCATTTTTGCAATGTTGTGTCCAAAAACCCTATTCAATTAATCTAGAATCTTGATAATGGGATCCCTCGCTTAATTGATGGAATGTGGATTCAATAGGGCCTCTTGATTTTGTGTGTGCCTCTATGTAAAATATGGGTCGGAGATTTCTGAGAATCCATGCTTCAAGAATTATTCTCATTCTCAGTTTGTTGATTATTGCAGAGGTGACAAAGCATTCTGCAGCGTGGAATGCCGCCAAAAACAGATTCTGATGGATGAATGAATGGAAGCTTTTTCATAGAGTGCTTCTTATTTTGCTGGAATTTTTTTCTTTAACAAGTACAGCCACTGCTGCATAAGAGAGGAATGGGAACTGTCTAAGCAAAGAAATACATTTTAGTTCCTGTATTGCTCGGATCTGGAGGCTGTAGGAAAATACAGTGTGGCAGATGATCTAAAAACATATGTCTGTATCATTTATGTTGAGGAAAAGGGATGGGGTGGGCTTCTCTTAGGCATATTGATATGGGATGAGCTATATGTTGTGTACATGTTGCGGAAAGTTTTTAGGTTCAATCCCTCTCTAAATTTTCAGAGGCCATTTACAGGGATGGAGTCCAAGAGCTTCCTAGATACATGAGTTTCTTAATAAGGTATGTACCATACTGTAGCAGAGAGATCTAGAAGGCCAAAAGAGCCGACACAAATTTATAGAGAGGTAGGCATATGCTCTTCTCTGTTATGATGGATGTCAGTGTCCATTACAATAGAAAACAATTTCTCTAATATTAGGTTTATTGCAAATTTCTGATGTGGTATTGAACATTTCTGATGGGTTTCCCACACACAAGGATCACAACTTCGTAGAAAGTGTTGAGAACTTTAACGGATTATGTGTGTTCTCATCTGTTCACAGTTTTTTCCTGAAAGCCAAAATTACATTGCATGTGGAAAGAGTGAGCAACTTCTTTTGGCAAGGGCTATACACCACAAGCCATGCCAATGAATCAAAATATAAATTGACAGGGATATATCCTTTTCAGTCATGGGAAAGATATCATCTGATAGTGGCAAGTAGGTGCAATCAATTGACAAATGTTTTACCCTCAGTGATTTCCCATCCATGGATAAGGGTATGGGTATAGGCATATTTGATTTGTATGGGTGTACAGTGGGGACTTAACATCTGCCTTCAGAGGAAACATCTCAATGTGGTCCTAGGTGTGGGTTTCTTTTACTATTTATTGTGTATGTGTTGCAATGGTAAATGTTGTAGCACTTTGTCATGATTTTGTACAAGTGAAGAGTTCAAACTGTTCTAAATCCTTGCCTAGGGTAATGGAGTTTTGTAGAGGTTTGGTTGTGAATGTGTCAAGTGTGTACTCTGCGGTGAAAATTTTTCTGTCAGGTGAAAAACTTCCCAAGCATTGCTCATCCCCTACTGCATGCTGCGTCCTGCTTGGGCACAAGATTCACTAGGATAAATGATTTGCTGGCAACCATGCCAACTTCATGATAATCTTGCTGGAAATGAACAATTTGTATATTCCAGGTGGAAAGAGTGAGCAACTTCTTTTGGCAAGGGCTATACACCACAAGCCATGCCAATGAATCAAAATATAAATTGACAGGGATGTATCCTTTTCAGTCATGGGAAAGATATCATATGATAGTGGCAAGTAGGTGAAAACAATTGAGAAATGTTTTACCCACAGTGATTTTCCATCCATGGATAAGGGTATGGGTATAGGCATATTTGATTTGTATCGGTATACAGTGGGGACTTAACATCTGCCTTCAGAGGAAACATCTCTATGTGGTCCTATGTGTGGGTGTCTTTTACTATTTAGTGTGTATGTGTTGCAATGGTAAATGTTGTTGCACTTTGTCATGATTTTGTACAAGTGAAGAGTTCAAACTGTTCTAAATCCTTGCCTAGGGTAATGGATTTTTGTAGAGGTTTGGTTGTGAATGTTTCAAGTTTGTACTCTAACCCATAATTCTAGCAGTGTCACCCATGATGAGTGTTGTCCACTACCTTTTTCTGGAGTGTCAACTATCACCTTAAATTTGTTAGCCCTTAAAGATTATCCTGGTATCTGTCATATACCATTTCGAAGTTTCAACATGTTTGGGTGTACAATAGTTCATCTGGCTGAATTTCTTTTATGTCTGAATTGGTTTGTAATTCCTATTCCTTCAATACTATTGGGTCCTTTATGGTACAAAATTTACTGAAATGAGTGCATTATGTGTTTCACTCCTGGACTAGGACTAGGATCTAGCATTCCCACTAAGACTCTTGAAGGCCGCGAGCTGACAACTCACAGAAATTACTGTGGTGTTAAGGACAAATACATGCTAAACTTCGAAGTAGATATGCTGAATTTCAAAACATGTTGGTAGTGTAAAGTTTTCAGCACCCTAAGAGTTTGCAGTTGGTTATTGAAATATTGTTGAATTCTGGCTAACCTTGGAAGTCCATTTTAGGAATTTAAGGACTGTACCTTTAGTTTAGAAGGGATATATTTTATGATAGGCTGAGAGGATTCTGAGCAGTATTTCTTTAAGAGTAGTGAAAATATTGAATTTCATTTGTTGCAACAGGAAAATACAGGGCATGGACTCTGAATTTCATGAATTGTAGGTGTATTGTGTTTGATCGTTGTATAATGCTCTTATCAACATATAAAGAGAAAAAACACATTTTAAACAGTTTGAAAAAACACATTTTGTTTCATTTAGTCCAAGTTACACTGAGTGTGAAGTGACCTTAAATTACTTTTCAATGCTTCCAATTTATTATGTAAATAGATTGTTCAGGCGGTGAAAAGTTTTCTATCACGTGAAAAACTTCCCAAGCATTGCTCATCCCCTACTAGATGTTGCGTCCTGCTTGGGCACAAGATTCACTAGGATAAATGATTGTGTTGTCTGTTGATAACAGGGGTGCCACGAAAAAACCAACCGATAGGGGTCATGGCTTTCATCTTTTAAGCCTTTCAACTATAGAGTCTGGTAAATCATCTTCAGCAGAGTCTGATTTTACTTTCTCTGTGCGTATTTGTATTTGCAGTTTCTTTGCTTGTCTATTTCAGTTCATGCATATTGTAGTTTCTATTTAGGGCTAAAATGAAGCCTTCTTTTGTGGTTGCATACAGTGAGCTTCAGCAACATTGTCATCTTGGAGTAAAAAGAAGAAATCCAGTTCAAAGATTAAGAAGGAATCTTCATCAGCTTCTCCAACGGTTTTGCCAGCTGTTGGGGCATATGCCGTTGAATGTGTGAAATGCTTTAAATGGAGATTCATTCCAAGCAAGGAAAAATATGAAGCTATTTGGGCGACTTGGACATTCTCGGATTTCAGAGAGGTGTAAGTGTTATAGGGTTTTTGTGCTGTCTGTTGATAACAGGGGTGCCGCGGAAAAACCAGCCGATAGGGGTCATGGCTTTCCTCTTTTAAGCCTTTCAACTGTAGAGTCTGGTAAATCGTCTATTTCAGCAGAGTCTGATTTTACTTTCTCTGCACGTATTTGTATTTGCAATTTCTTTGCTTGTCTATTTCAGTTCAAGAATTTTGTAGTTTTTGTTTAGGGCTAAAATGAAGCCTTCTTTTGTGGTTGCATACAGGGAGCTTCAGAAACATTGTCATCTCGGAGTAAAAAGAAGAAATCCTGTTCAAAGATTAAGAAGGAATCTTCATCAGCTTCTCCAATGGTTTTGCCAGTTTTTGGGGCATATGCCGTTCAATGTGTGAAATGCTTTAAATGGAGATTCATTCCAAGCAAGGAACAATATGAAGCTATTCGACATTGGGCTTCTGCAGATCCTTGGGTGTGTAACAGAGCCTCTTCTTGGCACCCAAATTCTTCCTGTAATGATCCAACAGAACTCTCATAGGATATTACTCATCTCTGGATAATTGACAAGCCAAATATACCTCGCCCTCCCACGGGATTGGGGCGGTTGCTCTCCCTCAGAGGAGATAGCACCTGCAGGTTTGCAGACGTGTACTATATTGCCCCATCTGGAAAAAAATTATTATACAAATTTTTTTCAATGTGTATTCTATATAGTGTTGAATATTCTTATTTGCAGATATATGTGTGGTTTCTTAGTTAACAACTAGAATGGACCTATCTTAACCCCACTCTCAATTTATCAACCATTGAGAAGGATATAAAAACATCAAATTCAAACCTGTTGTTTAAACGAACTGGTGAAGATTGATTCAGGTGGATTTTTTTCCTCTGTTTTCTGTTTTTTAAGTAGTAGACATGGGACACCTAATTTTTATTGTGTTGTAAATGTTACATGGATATTTTAAAGCAATTGAAATGGTTAGCTCGGTGCAATGATATAAACAAAATGACATCAAGCAAGACTCTAATTTCTGTCAAACGGCTACAGCTATTTTCCTTTCTTTCTGATTTGGAATGCTTCCATTGGAAAAATCCTGAAAGGTTCCCTTTCAACTTTTTCCTCTTTTAAAAAATACATTTGTTGAGCTGCTTGTACAGTGTTATCTGACATGAAAGCAATAATGTAACTTTGTTTATGTTCTACACAAAAGGACGGTGAAATCAATAAAATTTTTACAGATGCATAATTTCTATTTGATCATGAAAAAACGATGCAAAAGAATAAATTTTTATCTAATCAATAGTTTTGGATCTATGGCATTTCTGACCTGGATATGCAAAATCGTTAGATTTTCATACAACTCCTATAAGATCTAACTATGTTGTGACTGGGAAAGTTGTAAACCATAACTATTTATGTCGAAGATAGCATTTTACCACCCATTCTCTTGTCTGCTGCAGGCCTTGTTTACTCCCACTTCTCTAATATTATATAAGGGTTTTTCAATTTTGAAAATGTATTTTCCCTGCAATTTTTGGTGGATGGAACTTACTGAACTACCTACTTTAATATGAAATTCTGAATTTTAAAGTAATTGACATAGAAATGACTAGGGTATTATCTTTTGGATAAATCACTTTGTTAATAGGTGTGACATTGATCACTAATAAGGTTGCGTTTTGAAACACAGAGTCATGCAGTGCAATGAGAGAAATCGAGAATCTGGAGAGATGATTAAATTCGCCAATTTTGCTACAATACTGCTGACAGGATACTTATCTCATTATTCAGTACATACCATATAAAAATATTTTTCCAGTGGGCCTTGGACAAAGCTTTACTGTATGAATTCCCAAGCCTCATCGTTGTCTTTATTTCTGCAATGCTATTGACAGAATAACCATCTCACTGTTCAGTTCTACCATAAAAGATTTTTTGCTTTTCCAGTAGGCCATGGACAGTTTTTCTGGATGAATTAACAAGTCTCATCATTATATGCAAATGTATCATTCTAGTCAACCAGTTTTTTCTTTTCCAGTAGGCCGTGGACAGTTTTTCTGGATGACTAAACAGGTCTCATCATTATATGCAAATGTATCATTCTAGTCAACCAGTTTTTGATTTTCCAATAGGCCATGGACAGTTCTTTTGGATGAATTAACAAGTCTCATCATTATATGTAAATGTATCATTCTAGTCAACCAAGAGTTGCAATGCTACTGACAAAATACTCATCTCATTGCCTAGTGCATACCATATATGAGTTCTTCCACTATTCCCTGGTAAAGGTAACTGGATGAACTCGCAAACCTTTATCATTATATCGAAATGCTCTTCTTTGTATGGATGAATTTCCAAGCCTCTTAATTTCCCATAGATTGAACGTTTGTATCCCAACAGTACATACCATATCAGAGTTATTTTGAATAGATTGAATGTATGTTGATCTCCAGTGCATGGGCCTACCAGATGAGTATTTCATATCTGGTGAATTGTTGTTGGTGATTAGGATGCTGGTTCAAAGGCAACAACTTCCTCTACGTTTTAGCACATTTCTCAATATCAGTCAATCACACAAGATAAGAAAGCATTCACCACCATTTGCTCACTTGTCATTCTGTACTCGGATAATTATTATGCCATAAGCACTATAAAATCTATGTACATACACAGAGTTGGCTAATCCCCACAATTTTTGGTGGATGGAGACTATTTATAACTTGCAACCTATGCATCATAATTGGCTGAACAACATCCCAGATGGGAAGATCTTCCTTCTGCATAGCCCACCAGTGAGTAGGAGTACCCTTTAACACTACATCCATATCAGGAAATCGTTTTTCTTATGTCACTTTGTATTCCATGGCATCCAAAAAGGATTCTACTGCATATATCCCATCTTAGATATTATTAACCTAACGTTTGGGGTCCTGCCAGTTTTACATGGCTTCTTCAAAATCACAGTAAAATAAATCGATGCTTCTCCAATTCACTGATCCATATACAATCATGGTATTTTGTTAAGTTGTTCTTGTAGCCAGGACCAATTAATTACTGTTCATCTCCTCCTAGCATTTTCCTTACGACGTTTCCTTTGCAACATTAGGTGCAATTGCTAGTTTAGTTTATTTTAAGTATAAAAGTGGCTTGCACCATAGTCTAATATTGTACTATTTTCTTAGTCTATGATGCGATAAATAAATTTCTTTACCTTTTTTAGTAAAATCTATACGATATATATATTTTTCAAACTAGTGAAATAATTAACAAGTCCATAAACGAAAATTTAATGCATATCCACAAACAAGATTAATAAAAATCCATAAACTGAAACCATGAATGTATCAATAAACTCTCCATATGAAAAAATATATACAAGTTACATTACATGAACATCCATAAAATAAAATAATAAGCATCTATAAATTGAAATAATGTTCATCCATCCATAAACTATCCATGCATGAAAATATACAAAGTTTGTATCACATGTGAATGTTCTCGATGAAATGGGCCTGAAAATATACAAAATATCTATATTCTAATCTAGAAGGTATCACTTCTAGAACTCTTATACGATTTTCTCTATGCAAACTAATTGTCTATAATCCCATACTGTAGTATAACACATTCAAATTCGAAATTAATTAGAAAATTATTTGTACAAAATAAAAAATCTGAAGACAAATTATTTCAAACTTTGCATTTAATTAGTTCCAAACTTGTGGCTTAGTCAGATGCAAATGGAAGTAAGATGGGATGAGGGTATAATCAATCTAGGTTTGGTGCTCCCATACCCATGGCTCAGGCGAGTGAAAATAGAAGTCAGGTGGGATGGGGATCTGATCAATATGTGTTTGGTGCTCCCCTATCTATGGCTTGATGACTCCATACCCAACATCCAACTAATGTATCCACATAACTGCGACATCAACACCAATTTGCATCTCGGCTTGTGTACACAATGGAAATGATAAATTATAATTAGTCTACAAATTAATTAACATGCATACATGTAACTTCAAAAAAGAAAATGTTGAAATTCTAGGAATAAAAAAATTTACCCCAATTGTTGGTCCATTTGATTGTACATAGTTACTCCTCCACATGAGTGTTAAGAGGTGGAAATGCAGGTGGAGGAGAGTAAGCCATGGAAACATGCATTAGTGGAGGTTGCTCTAGCTGATCAACTACCCCCTCAGATGAACTCAAAGGCTCATCCATATAGTTGGGTTGTGTATGTATGCTATGAAATTATTAATATAAATGCAATCTTATACAAACGTATTAATATAAATAGTTTATAATCATAGCTACGTCCCAAGATGGGTCTATAAAACTCAAATCCGATGCTTTTGTAATTCAGTCATATGTGGCACGAGCTCCACATATATATTTTTTTCAAATTAAATGGGGACCTTGTCATCGTGGGGGAACTATCCCCAAGATCCAATGAATCGATCATAAACAAAAGGGGTGACATCAACATTTTTAAAATATTTGATCGGAATCAGACCAACATGTCTAACACGATAGTACGAAGGAATGCCAAACAAACATCCACAAACATCAATGTCCTTGGTGGCATCTTTCACTGCCTCCCAAGTATGTGGGCCTATAACCTCTATCGTCTTACTCCTATGTATGAAATATAGGATGTGGATCTGAGTGCTCGCCCTCTGGTATGTCTCAATCAACCTATTGATATTATCTAGCATCAAAGAAAAACTACGCCTTGTAGGAAAATTAGCAGATATTTAACCCATCTTTTGTGTGATCCATGTTTACTGGGCCCTAACATCCTCAACCATGATACTACCTATGTTGTTCCATGAATGGATCGACATGTCACTATGATCCTCAACTTCACCCTGCTGAGGGTATATAAATCATAAACATAATTTAACATAAATAACAAACTAGAATCATAATAACATATACATTAAATTCTAACACATCAATTGAATACAATTTAAAAATTAAAGAGAATTTCAAGACATAAACACATAAATATTAAAGAGGATTTAAAAATGCACGAGGTGTACCTGCAACATGTGAATAACGTCCACTATTAGTAGCAAGATCATTAATAAAAACAAAAATACTCCTTGTGATGATCCTCCCTATGTTAGAGGGAGGCTCTATGAGTGGAACATGCACTCTAGTTGGGCTACATGATCTATCACGATCCCAATCATGTATAACATATCCCCCAACACTCTGACAGGATGCAGTTGGGGGGCCTATGAGAGTTGGATCTTCATATTAACATATAATACATATAAACTAATCCAAGAAAAAAATGTTGACAGGAAAACCGTTTATAAACTCAAGTAGAATAATCTAGTGTGAAATTATAAAATTTAGAGTATATTTCTTGATAAATTATCAACCAAAGTATTGAGTTCCATGGAAACACAATTGAAAGAATTGATCATATCTAACCTACAATTTTTCCCATTTCTAAATAGAGCATTTTATTTACAAAGCATAAATATGCAAATATATGTAAAAATTTGAACTAAGCATATTTGTAAAACATATAAAATTTTATGCCAACCAAATACTCCATAAGACAATTTCATATAATGTTTGACTTTGACACATGACTTGTACTAGGTGCAAGCACATGAAGGCAATGTTTCTCGCACAACACACTGCATAATGAAACAATATGGTACAAATTAAAAAAGAGTCAAAATTCTTTTATTCACTTTAAATGCACGTTTCATCATGGATTTAATGTATGTATCAATGATGCATTGTTGAAACTTGAATATATATATATATATATATATATATATATATATATATATATATATATATATATATATATATATATGTATGTATGTATATCTGTGTGTGTGTATGTAAACAAAAATATAAGAAGTTTAAGTTAAATATAGTTAAATAAAAATCTATTGTTAATATAGGAAGTGTAAGTTACAAAATCATTACTCAACTAATAAATCTAATATGGGTGGGAACTAATAGATATATAGTTGTCATAGCATTAAGCTAAAATAATTCTACAAATATGAGTAGTGGAATTTTTAAGGAAAACTACATTTTATAGATAAATTCTAGTCTTAAAACGTTGTTGAGCGTCACTCGTGAACATCACCCATATTATGTTATTATGAAAAGCACATTATGTTAAATAGTTATAAAACTATGTTATATGTGTGTGTGTGATATGTTATATTTATAGTTAAATATATATAGTTATATAGTTATGTTATATGCTATGCTATGATATATATATATATATATATATAACAAGTTAAATGTTATTTTTTTGTTATATGTAAGCTAGTTATATTATATATAGCGTGCAATGTTTTGTTATGTAATTGCACGTTATAGATATAACTAACTTACATATAACAATAAAATAACATTTAACACACACACACACACATATATATAATAATAATAAAATTTAATTAAATGACACAAAATTCTACTTTTGGAATTTTAATCTAGTTAATATTTTATTTAAATACAATTAAATTTTCAAACAAATTAATATATTTATTATTGAAAAAGTATTTAAAAAATAAATTAATTTAAATTTAAAATTAAAAAAATGACATAAATTTTTGTATTTGATAAATAAAGGTTCACCATGAGCAACCATATCCATCCTGTCAATCTTGAGCTCCTAATTTATTTATTTATTGCTTATAGTTTGGTCGTTTTTTGCTTTGGACATTTTTTGGGCAATATTTTTGGTCAAATTTGTAAATTTAAAATGCATTTTAAATGACAAAAAATCAATTTTTTTTAATATTTTACTAGATTTCTAGAAAAAACTTTAAAACCTAAAATAATTTCAAAACAATTACCAGAGAAAAATTCATCATAAGCATGCTACCATTGTAGAAAACTTATACAATGAAGAAAAACAAATTAAAACCTAAATTATATTTTTTTCTTGTTTTCAAGGGTTTTCTTGGTGGTCTTCTGGGTTGTTTTTTATGGTTTTCAATTGTTTTCTTGGTTGTTTTTTATGGTTTACATGGTGTTTTTCATGGCTATTTTTTGTGGTTTTTGCACGGAGGTTTTTTATTTGAAATTAATTTATTTTATTTTGCAAGAAAAAAGAAATAAAAAAGGCAAAATAGATAGGATACCTACCTTGGCTTGAACCTCTGGATCATTTTCATGGTTTCTGAGCAGTTGGATTAAGTCCCTCCATTTTAGTCGAGCTTAGAAATCCTTTGTCAAACAGTTAGGATAAATACTAAGAGGGGGGTGGTGAATCAGTATTTTAAAAACTTACTTGACCTTCTCAATTTATATTCATATTTTTGTACGCGACTTTGATCAGGTAAACCAGCATATGTATGCTACTGTTATGAAGACAAATAGAATACATCTAGTTAAATAAATTTTCAAGTAATTCTTTATCAATTTAACTTGAACCAGTGTATCAGTACTTCATTAGGCATTAATTAGAAAATAATCAAGTGTAGCAAGAACAGAATAAATCATCACACAAGTCAACACATATGAACAATAGGATTTTAGGTGGAAACCCATTATGGGAAAAAAAAAACCTTTGTTGTCATCGTCTCTATATTCTTCTTTAATTAAGAAAATTATTATTTACAATTTAGTATTGGCACAAACTCAAACCAGTAAGCAGGAACCCACATTCATAAGGTTGCAACCTTCTCTCATTTTCCAACACCTGTTGGAAGGGAGCTACAAACCCATTATCTTCAATTCTTTGTGGATCAATTCTCAGAATGTTTCACACTCGATCCACCTTATCAAAAAATTACAACTTGTAGACCACCTTTCATAAAATTTTCAAATAGACCCACTATCATCATCAAATCACAGAATCAACAAATCAATCACCTAAACTCAATTAAGCATCGTGTTACACCAAATTTTGGTCATATAACATGTTACTATTAGATGGACCAAAGTACACCATGTAACACCAATTTTACCCTAGTAAAATTTCTTTCACTATGAAAAATAACTTAGTAATCCATATTTTAATAAGTTGTTTATGGTCTAAATAGGAAACCCCATGAGGAATAATTGAATAAATCCTTATTTGTTTGATTTTCCTCAAGTGATAATGAATTAAACCATAGTTTAATTAATACTCCAGGTCATTTTTAACCCAAAACAGGAAAATTAAGTAGATAAATCATTATTTATCTTATTATTTTCTAGGAATAATTGTTTAAAACATTATTTAAATAATATTCCTTGTTAAATTTGACTAAATCATTTACAAATAATTGAATAAATAATTATTTATTTAATTATTACTCAACCACATTGTTAAAATAATAAAAAAATCATTTATTTATTCATTATTTACAAATAAAAGGATTTGACCAAATTCAAATTCTTTTTCCATCCAAAAAAATATAAAATATTCCATAAAAGTTTGATCTAGATTTGGTTAATAATGTTTTAATTATGCAGCAATATCTAGACTAATTCAATATTTTGTTATAAATAGAAGGATTTTACCATTCATTCACTACCTTTTGTTGCCTAAAGATTGCTATGGATCTATACTTTTGGCCTGAATTTGATCCTCCATCATTGTCATAATTTTGTACCTTTTTGCTTGTGAGCTCCCCTTGAGTTCCATTTTTGTCTGGGTTTTATACACCATCAAGAGAGAGAGATCTTATATCTAAAGCACTGAGGACATACAAGAACCTATCCCGTTGAGGGGGACTAGTAACATCTTTCTATGTTCCCTTCCCAAATGTCTTAATAAAAAAATTCTTTAAAAGCATTATTGTCTTTTTCATTGGATGCATGAAGCAACTCTTGGTTTTATTTGTTGTTTAATGTCATTAAATGCATAGATATTGATTTATGTAGCATTTATTATGATCACTAACTTCATATCTAAGGAAATTGACAGTCATATTTGATGTTAAGTATGTTTTTTATGCATAGAAAAAGTGATATTTTATCGTACGCTTGCGATTAGAATTCACACTAACAACTAGCGACTCCACAAGGATTTATAATTACGACCATTGTTGTTTTTGAGATCCCTGCATGACTAGCTGCTTCAACCCTAGGGATTTTATTTAGCTTCTTATTTTTCATTTCTTGATGTTTTATTTAACCTTTAAAACCCTAAAACAGTAAAAATTCTTAATTTTGTGTGTTTCTGGGCCTATTGTGCAAGTAACAGGTATTAGTCGCAGCAGAGATGACAAATTTTTCTGAAACCTACTCCCAAGACAGCCGGAAGTGCAGGTCACGCTTTTTGGGCCAAAACTTGCAACCTCAACCTTCAGGATGCAGAAAATAGCCTCAAACCTATGACCTCAGTTGAAAACAAGTCAGAACCTCTTTCTTCTTGATTAGGGTTTGTAGTTTCGAACATACAAGTCTAGGTTTTTAAACCATTTCTCTCCTTGGTTGGGCATGTATGTGGCTGAGATGTGGTATTTACTGAGAATATGAAATAAAAACTTGAAATGATGGCCTTGTTTCCTTTCAAAATGGTGGCAAACATGTCTATGAGCTTCTCATGAAAACCTACCTCCTCCACTCTTTGGACCATTTCACAAAACTTATAATAACCCACATGTTTGAAAAAAATTGACTACTAGGGTTAATGATATCAAATCCTTGGTGTTTGATGGCTCAAGCCTTGAGAATCTCCCTCCCTTTTGGTTTCTTTTATCCTCTCTTTGTTCTCCCTCACTGTAGATGGAAATGAAATTTTGGGGAGTGAGGAATGAGATAGGGAGATTTATGGAGATGGGGGAAGGGGTTTATGATTTGAGAGGAGTGACAGGGAGTAGGAATGTAGAACGGTTTGGAATAGGGAATTTAGTTATTGTAGGGATTTGGGAGCCTAGGCAAATAGCACCTATGGCTTAGGGTTTGGGGATGAAAGGATTAGGGAAAGGGGTGTATGTGATATAGAGAGTAAGGATAGGGTAATTATGATGTGGGAAGGAACTGAAAGTGATAGGGAGTGAAATTTTGATATGCAATTGGGATTTAGGGAATGAATAGGGTTTCAAACTTAAAAATAAACACCAATTCTTTAAAGAAGCTCAAAAACCAACAAATTGAATTGATGAGGAGAGGAATGGTGCTAATGGAAACTTACTTGTTTGCCGGAGTGCTTTTGTTGAATATTTGAAAGTGATAGAAAAATTATTGGAGTTTTCTGTGGAAAATGGTTAAAAGCGCACGCACAGCGCACTAAGCAAACGTGCAGTGCCAAGAGAAAATGTGTAGCACAACACACATGCGTGGAATGCCATCTTGCATGCCACTTTCGGAGGCCTTTCCAAGCTCCAAATTGCACCCATGATAGCTCGTTGGAAACATCTCTCTCTTGGATACACAATGGACCTATCAAGCACTGAAAATGATGAAGTATAGCCCCTCAAAAATCAATTCTCGCAAGATTGGTAAAAAATAGGATAATGAGGGTGCGAAAAATGAAGTGTGCTCTTGGAAACGTTTGGAGGCCTTAATCAAATCCAAATTGAGGTAATGATAGCTTATTTGAAAGCTCTTACAGTCTAGTTTTCATATGACTAATCAAGAAAGTCATTTGGACATTCTATCAGGGAGAAAAATGGATTTTTCTAAAGTCACTTCAGAAGTGTAAGGAAAACAGGGGATCTTGTAAACGGAGGGGAATGATGGGGTTAGGGGTGTTATTAGTCCAATAATTCTCAAAGGTTGTGAGATTTTTTATTTTGATTTAAATAATATTAGAGGTAATGACAAAGCTAATTTTAAGCCTTAGGATCTAGCATTCATAATGCTCAGAGAGGGCTCTCTTTATATTATTTATCTTTGTTGATTTTAGTTGACTTTAGACTAGTTATGTAGGGTAAATTGGTTTTGGATTTTGATTTGATTTGGTGGTGAAATCACTTACTCAGATGGATAGATTTAGGTCTGTATTCGATTGGGCTAATGGAGTCGATGTTTCGAGCAGTCAAATCAGGATCAAGGTCTAAAGGGAAATATTTACAGGGCAAGATAGCTGAGTTAGTTCAGATCTTCAAGGTTGGTGCTGAAAATGGTTTCAAGTGGGGTAAGAGATAAATTAAGGGTTCTCGGATTTGGATAATGAGTGAAAAGGTAGAGGTCAGTCAAAATTAGGGAGAAATTAAGGGTTCCATAGTCTATATATCAATGGAAAACATGTAAATGATGAACAATTCAAGACAGAGTGCTTTTAACATATTCTGAAATAAAATTCACGATATATCATTTAGATTTAGAAATACATACAATAATTGGTGGAAAACATAAGTGTATTTAATAAAGAAAAAAGTGAAAATAATTCACTGTAGTGGCCCAACACATGAATTCTGTAATATGATGCTTGATTGCTTTTATCTAGTCTTCTAACTTGAAATTGGTACAATCACCCTTAGTTTCAAAATAGTACAACTATAGAAATGTTTAGCAATTAATCCAACCTCAACACTTCCGAATGAGAAGTATTTATACAAAAACTCATACAAAATATCCTAAAAAAAACTTGGGAATTATTCATGGAAAAAGAAATATCTTCATGCAAGAAGACAATGACAGCTTTCTAACTAATGCTAGATGTCCCTGTTTTATTGAAATTATTGTTCGCTGTCTTCAATTTGTTGATATTTTGCTGTTGATTTGTCTCTTGATTTTTGCTCAAAAAATGCTGCAGTTAGGCAGTGAAGTGTCCTTTATGTTGGAACTTTATCTATGTTTTGAATTTCACTCTGAATTTAATCTGATACACTTTAACCTGATACTCTTTAACTACCATGTTTCCACTGTAAACTGTGATTGTCCTATTTTCACTGCAAAACTGTCATTGTTGTTTGATCTTTACTGCTCTTTTCTTACTGCAAACTGTTTTCAAAGTAAATCAGTCATCTTTTCCCAGAAATTTGCCTCTGGAAATTTTATCTTCATCATCCTTCTGAATATCTCATAAGCTTCAGTATACTTTGAGAATGTAGGCTTATTGATAAATAAGTGTTTCACCTCATGTTGTAGGTAAAAAAAATTCTCAAAATTCTTGTAGATTACCTTCCCTATTGGAATACCTTGTGAGGTAGGCAGATTAGCCTAATCCTTGGCAACTTCTCTTATTTTCTTAACATAGTCATCGTTCTTCATTATTTTGTCATGAATAACTAATGGATTTGGAAGGCCTTTCTACCTTAGGACATCAAATTTCATCATAAACCTTGTGATGGCAACCTCCATGTTTTGGCATTTCTCCTCTAGATGTATCATCAAATTATTTTTAGAAATAACATTCATAAGTTCTAGGATGGTTTCGGTTCTTTCGTTAATTCCAATTTCTTCAAGTTCTTGTCTATTTTTGGAATTAAGAAATTTGATGATTTCAAGGGCTTCTTTGAGTTTCTTACCAAGATCTTCTTTGATATTTTGAATAGCTTCTCTTGTTGTTTTGACTAAGTATTTCTGTTCATAGATAACCTATATGGATGGCCAAATATCATTGACAGATTCAATGATATTGGCCCAAAGCTATTGCCTGGCTTGTTCCACGAGTTCTTTCAATGTTAGATCTTTTTATAACTTCTTCAATTTCTCATTCAATATGTTTTTTCTTTGTTCTTCATTCTTATGCATTATCTTTGAAAATTTCTTTTCATCTTCAAGACTTTTAAGCTGTTCTTTAAGTCTGTTATTCGCATTGGACTGAATATACATATCCTACATAGCTTTTACTAACTTGCTTGCTTCATCTGTATGTTGTGGTGCTGTTGTTGAAGACTTTGTTGTTGAAGTTGTTGATGAAGTGATAGGTAGTGTTGTAGACATTGGGACTGTAGGAGCCAATGATTCTGCTAGTGTGGAAGGTACAACAGTAATGACAGTGATTGGCACTGTTTCCTTGCTGGCTTCTTTCTCCTGGACCAACTTGTCCATTTCATTCTCCATCTCCTTTATATGAGCAGTCAACTATAGAATGAGACTCATCATCTCATCTTTTTTATTTGTATCTTGTAAGACTTACTTTGCTTGAGTATGTTCTGTAGGGGGGAACTTTTGTTGCTTCTTTAGTGCAGCAATGTCTGCATTTTTCTTCTTTATCAATTCATGTGAAACTTTGACATTTTTAGGATCATATCCTACTTCAATTAATAATTCTTCCAAAGATTTAATTATACTTTCTTTTTCTTGTGAAGATGCTTTTTCCAATTTGAGCTGATCTCTCATATTTGCAAGATTCTTTTGCAGCACACTCATGGCCTTGGTGGTCATTGTAGAATAGATAATCTCTCATGTCTTCTTATGAAACTCAATTTGGACCAGTGGATAGATATCCTTGGCTGAGACTTCAAAATCTATCTTTTTGTAATCAGAAGATGACTTGGGAGTTTGAACTGTGGGTTGAAGAAATGTCATCTGCATATTTTTATTTTTATAGTCAAAGGAAGAAAGTATCCTATTATGGATGCCAGGAGTTTTTTTTAGATATTGGGAATATATTTTAGTTTTATTTTCTTCATTTCTCCCTTTGATGTCTTTGTATCTTTCTTTGATATGCATGTTCTTTTCTGTTAGTATTTTAGATGAGGAAACTTCAACACTGTGATGCTTCTAAATAAGCTAAGTGTTTGAAGTTGAAGGTTGATGTTCTTCTTCACTTACTGTACGAGGTGCTTTGTCCTTTGCTATTGTATCTGTATCAATCGCTTCTATTATTTCCACTTCTTCATTGACAATATTTAACTTTGTCTTTTTACTGTACCTTAATTTAAATTTGGTTTCAGTTGTAGTCTCTGCAGTATATGATCCTTCCTCTCTATTTCTGTTTTCATTCCTATCTTCTTAGGCTGGAGTCTGCAAGGTTAGAATAGTATCATCTTGCTTCTCTGCCTCTATCAAGGTTTTCTCCAACCATTCAGACTGGTTGGAGAATCTCTCAATCTCTGATTTCTTCTCATGTACATCAGGAGTCAATTTGCATTTAACTCTCATTTTACTTACAAATCATAGGGGATCATAATACCATAGAAAACTTTTACTGAATTTAAACTGCTATAAATACTTTTCAGCCTCTCGACCTGCATCTCTATTGTTACAAATTAAAGGGCCAACCTAATTTTTCAATTTGAATTGTTTCTTCTTCTTTGCTGCCAAGAAATTAATTGCATCTGAATTAAGAATCTGCCTTATGTACTCAAGGGGAAATAAATTCATAGGGAGGTATTTGGGTAGTTTATATGGAACAATACTTGATCCATATACTCTTATCTTAGTATGGTTTTGGTACAAGTACCAATCACCTATCCTATTATGCTCTGACAACTATAGGATTTTATTAATATCATCACTAATTCTAGGTTGCATGCTACTGTTCAACAAATTGGTTATAGGATGAATGAAGGAATCAATAAAATCTCTATAGTTGGAATGTGTGGAGCATTTTATTATTAAATGTGTCCAAAATATGACTGATTGTGGGTTTCCTTCTACATCAAGTTGTTACATGGATGAATCCCTCTTGCGGACAAGAGCGATCTCCCTAGTATCCTAAGGATATCTAGAAACAAACAGACATATGTAGACCATTTTCTCTAGACTATTTTTCGTAAGAATTACTCATTAACTATGGATAGACACTCCTACCTAAAGTTGAAATCATGTTCGGTCTTCAATCCAGTCGCTCCAAAAGTTATTGATCCAGCATATAAGATCTGCAATCAAAGAAAAGAAAACCAGATCAAAAGCATCTACAAAATATGATAATTCGAAAGAAATAATCTATCTTAGTGATCAAGGAGTCTAAGAATTAAATCATTCAAAAGATAGATGAACAACTCAATGAGAAAGTAGAATCCATTTGTATTAACTTTGAATAAAAGAAGAAACCTTACAACCTTGACACCTTGATGTTTGTATAGGTTCTTCCAGGGTCCCGAACAACCATTTTCCTTAGTTTGACAAGACTCCAACTCTCTTGAATCAGCATAAGACTATGGCCATGAGTATGTAATCTCTCTCATACCAACGATGCTAAATGTGGAGAGTATGATTCCTTCAAAAATTCTCCTCTATAAGATAAGAAGTAAGTGTCAACTACTAAGTATCAAAAATTATCCTTGAGACTAAAATTTGGTCTCAATTTATAGCTGAAGAGAGGTAGTTTTAGCCCAAAAAAGGAAGGGATAATGCCCTCTCGTTATGGGATTCTAGCTCCAAAAACCAAGGGATAGCTCCATTTATGAATGGATGAAGGTTCATGAATGGAAATGGTGAAGCTCGGCCAGATAGAACTTATAGAACTTACTCTTATCTTTATTTTACCTTTTATAGGGGTCTGTAGTTTTAATGAGCTTTACGTGCGGGATGTATCGCAGTTTTTATAGAAATTAGCCGCAATACCATAGGGAATGACTAGGAAAAGTGCGAGAGTAGGCTTTTTAGGATTTTTAAGAGCTTATTCTAGTTCTAATACTTGATTTGGGGAATGCTATGTTTTTAGACCCCTGAGGGAGCAATAAATAGGTAATTATGAACCCATATAGACAGCTACATGTCATGGTGACAAATTTTAGTGTAACACAAGCTTCTAAAGGTTGATGGAAAACTTCTCATACTGAAAGTATAAAAACATGTGGAATAGGACTGAGGAATACTTGAAAACACCTTCAGGAGGAATTTTGATCAACTGTTCATGAATATTGTGAGCAAGGTATTGGGAAAAATTAAAAATGGTAACAGGAGGCTGACCAGGTGTGAAAGTAGACAAAAAATCTAGCACTGCAACATCAACATGCTCATCTGTGAAATAAAAAAAGAATAAAATACAACATGCTAATGGTATGTTTGGTTCTTTAGAAAATTTTGTTGATGGGTAAGGAGGATTTATCTTGGGAATTTCTACAGAAAAAGGCATGAAAATTTGAAATATTTGGAACCTCCTGGGGAAGTCCAGATCCAAGTATAACTAAGTGAGGGCTTCAATGGACAAAGGAAATTCATCTAACCTGGATTGGATCTGAAGCATTTTATTTATTGACTCAACAGTAATGGTGAACATAATTTCTTTTACAGAGTTTACTATGGATCTCTGGTCAGGGAAATAGCAAGATTGACATAGTCTAATCACTTCTGGGCATTGGAAGGTTTGTGGGACTACATATTTTGGTAAATTTGATTTCCAAATAAAAACTTCATCAGCCTAATCTATGGCTTTTTCTTGGCTCCAGCAGTGGAGCTCAAGAAGGTTAAATTATATGATTGTGTTAGTAATCTTCAAGTCTCTATCAGCCAAGGAAATGTGCTCTACATCTACAACAAGAGGTTGTAGAGGATTGAAAGATATTACTGCTTTGGAAGCCATTTTTCTATTTTTTTTTACAATTAATTACTCTTTTGACTTATAAATAACTGATTTAGGCCTTTAGGAGCACCTCTAGCAAATTATATCAGTTTGCAGAAGGATTGAGGATTAAATCAGGATTTTATCTATGGTCTACAAAGGTATAAACTTGCTCAATTGGTCAAACCATGTTCTCCATAATAGAGGGCACTTTTAGGACCTCAGAATTTATGTAAATAGATTCCTAGGGTTTATATGAAAGGACTGGAAGGAAATAAGGCTTTCTTCAGGTCTAAGAAGGCTTAAATTTTTTCAATTATTCAATCTCTGTGATTTAAAACAACCTCAGGCCTCAGAATCGGTGAAAAAATGCCCAGGGTTCGCAAAAAGAGCTTTAGGAAGTAACATGGCTTTCTTTAGGTTTGCAAAAGGATCCTAAACGATTAAATTATTTCAATTACTTCTTTAGATCATGAATACAGGTCTTTTCTTTGAAGAATACATGGGAAAAATGTAGATTTCATTTGCAAGAGGTTCTGGGGTTGCAGAAGGCTTCTTTGAGGTTTCAAAGGCCTTTATAGTGCTCTTGAATATCTTTTGTACTATTGTAGCAGCGAATTGGTTGGATTCTATTTCAATTTGGCTTAAAAACAGAATCAACAACAATATTTTTGGTCTAAATAGCTCTTTTTGCGTGAAAACTGTAACAAAAAATGGTAAAAGGTCTAACAAAGGGAAGCTATATACATTTTCAACCAACCGTGTTTACATTGAATGCACAGTTCTATTTGAATTTATAGGGTGGCTTGCACGCTTGGGGGGGGGGACCTCTCACTGGTTTTCACATCAGCCAAAGATGGTTAGTGGTAATAGCCTTGAGGATGCGATCAAATAGGAAAGCGCCACGTAGCAGGGAGGGAAACTCCTAAAACTGCAGGTATCTCATGGTTGAAGGTATGTTAACGGTTGTGCTATCATATGTGCAATGAGGTTTGATAGTCGTTAGATCTGGCGGGTGATGATCTGACGGATAATAATGCGATGGAGTCACGGGATTGGATAAGTTTGGGGCTCGAGTTTTATGATATGCAATTGTTTATATATATTAAAACTTATGGTTTAATACATATAGTTAGGATTTTGATGTGATTGGTTATACATGTGATATGGTTAGGTTTTATGATATAACCAATGGGGTTTAGGTAAGTGGGGCTTTATAATAGGTAGGGATAATACATAGTGGTTCTGGGATATATAACATGTGGGGAATATTAAACCATAGTTTAAATAAAAATAATGGTTGGGGAATGATATATTCAGGAATTAATTAAAATATGGGGTAAAATTTCATAAAGGGAACTAATATATTTATGTTAAATGTTAATAATGTAATGTAACTGTGGGATTTTGAATACAGTAAGTATAGTGTAAAAAATGATATCGGGGATAGATTTCTTCCTAGTGGGGCCCGATATAAAATTTCAGCATTTATACTTAGGATAAGGTGCTTTTGGGTTTTTAATGAATGAAAAATGGAAATTAAGAATATATTTTTACTTTTCCCAAGGAAAATGTGTCTTAAACTTAGGAAAAGGGGCTTTGTAAGGAAAAATGAGTGACTAATGGGGAAAAAGTGTTGAAATGAAGGGGAAAAGGTATTTTTACAAGGGGAATGATTTTGAAAGGAAGTTAGTAAATGAAATGACCATTTATCTGATATCAATGCCTTATGAAAACTGCTTTTGCCTACCCATCTCCTACCCTAACATTTTTACTTCATTTTCATGGGTGCATTTGAGCTTGTAGACCCTTATTTATTTTTCTTTAAAACAACAAACTAAATAACTCTATCCTTATTTCTTCCAAGGGCTTAGATTAAATTGTTGAAATTATTACTATTATCTACCTAACTACTGATCTACCAAGCTTAAACTGTTTGAATAGATCTTTATTCTCTATCTAACAACATAAAATTTAAAGCATGAAAGTTCAAGATTAAGGAGTTTGACCTTCATGGATTGTGGAATTTTTGACAAGCTACACACAATCTTTATTTTGCAGTAAATGTGAATAGTAGTAGCATTTGGATTTGCATCACTTTCATGATTTATTTTTATCTCTTTTTGTTTGGGGTCCATTTTCATATTCTTTTTTATCTTTTTTCTTTCAAGTCCTTTGATTTTTCTTTTAGGACTTTTACCCTCTTTACATTTTTTAATTTTCCAATATGGGAAATTTTTTTTCAAAAAGCAAAGTATGTACATATTACAAGACTAATCAAAGTCAATTCATAATTATGAATCCTATTATTATAGGACCCTTACATTGGATTCGCATGGGGATGGAATTTCCTGGTGAAATGTCAAGAACTTTGAGACTAGTAGCCTTTGAATTTGACTATGTTGGCCTTGAAACTATTTTATGAGCTCTGCATTTTTCATACTTATGATATTTTGTCTTCCAAAGCTTAGGACCTTCTCTTTGGGCTTCAAATTTTCTAGAAAAACATCCAATCCAATCTAAACTCTGCAATGTTATGTAGAATGAGCAAAGTAAACAAGGTGAACTATTGTTATTATGGGAAATAGTAATGCTTCAACATTCTACCATTGATAGGTCCACTTGGCAGATTTGATCCATCCAACTCCTTAAAAAAGAATGCATTGTTACCTCTGTAACCATAAATTACATAAGGGCCTTTCCATAAGAAATCAAATTTCCCATGTTTACCTTTCTCTTCTCTCCTATAATCCCACTTAAGAACTTTGTCACCTATGTAAAAATCATCTTCCTTAGTCTTCCTGTCGAATATATTTTTAATCTTCTCTTGAACAACTTGAGACTTGAGATAGACATCCTCCTTGGTTTGCTACAAGTGTATGGTCTGATTTATCCTTCTTTGGATATCATTGGGTTCTTCCTGCAACTCTTGGATTATTTTCATCACTCGTACTCCTAGAGAGGATGGAAAAACAACATCCATCCCATAAAAAAGTTGATAAGGGGATGTACCAATAGATTTATTTGTGGTAATTCTATCTGCCCATAAGGCATTGACTAATCTTTTGTTCCAGGTTTTCTTATTGTCTTCTAGTAGTTTATTGATGATATTCACAAGGCTTTTATTGGAGGATTCAACAAGACCATTACCTTAAGGGTAATAAGAAGTGGAATGGCCAAGTGTAATGTGGTATTTGTTACAGAAGTGAATCATCTTTTTAGACTTGAAAGAAACTGCATTATCAATAATGAGATTTTGGGGGCATCCAAATCTAGATAGTATATTGTTTTCTAAAAATTAGACTATGACAGTATCAGTGGCTTGCCTAGAAGGAATGGCTTCTATCCACTTGGTGAAATAGTCTGTGGCTATCAAAATCCATTTATGTTGGGCTGATGAGGGAGGATGAATTTCACCAATGAAGTCTAGACCCCATTGTTGAAAAGGAATTTTTGTGGAGATCGGTTTAAGGGGTAAAGGCAACAATTTTTTCTTCCCTTCAAAGACTTGGCATTTGTGACAGGAGGTCACATACTTTTTCGCATCTACAAAAAGTGTAGGCCAGTAAAAACCAGCCCTCAAGATTTTATCTGTGGTTGACTTCCAACAACGGTGTCCTCCACAGTCACCTGCATGAAACTCTTCCAAAACTTTATCAGCTTCTTATTTAAGTAAAAAATTCAATAAAATGCCACCATGATATTTCCAAAACAGTTCATTATCTATGATACAAAATTTCATTTCCTTTAACTTTAAAAGTCTAGCTTTAGTTCTTGACAATCCAGGAGGAGCTTGTAAATTAAGTAATACAAATATGATATATGCATACCATGTTGAGTCTGAAAAGGCTTCACTAACTTTTGGAGTCACCATCTCTTCTTGATCATCTAATTGGGCAATAAAATTAATATCTAAGTCTTGGCAGTTTTATTCAGCCACGAGTTTGGCTAAACCTTGGCCTTTAATGAGTTTGGTGGGCTTAATTTCCATGTCATATTCCAAAATGGTAGCAATCCACTTGCCTCTTTTACTATCAGGCCCATTATGAGTTAGAATGTCCTTCACTACTGAATTTGGAACATAAGCAATGGTATGTGAATATAATATGTACACTCTAAAGTCTTTGATGGCCTTCACTAAATATAATGCCTCCTTTTCCATTATGTTATGTTTCAGAGTAGCATCTCTAAGTGATTTTCTGAAAAATGCAATGGGCTTCTCATAGCCCTGATCATTTTTCTACAGTAAGACTGCATCAATAGTATGTTCTAGAGCAAAGGAAAAAATAATGAAATATTTTTTGAAATCAGGACTTATTAGGACTGGTGTGAATGTAAGGGCTTGTTTTATTGATTCAAATGATTGTTTGGCCTCTACTTTCCATTTAATTATTGAGTATTTCTTCAACATGTTGTTAAGTTCTCTAATTAATTCTGCTAAGTTTGAAATGAATCTTCTGAGAAAATTAATTTTACCTAAGAAAGCCTTAATCCTTTAATATTCCTAGGATGGATTATGCTTAGAATGGCCTCTATTCTAGATGGGTCTATCTTAATTCCCTCTTTAGATATGATATGTCCTAATAATTTACCTTCTTCAAGTCCAAATAGAGTCTTTTTGGGATTTAAAGAAATACCAAATTTCCTGCATCTGATAAACACTTGTCTGAGATGATCTAGATGTTCATTTTCAATCTTTGAAAATACAGTAATATCATCTAGATAAATCACAAGAAAATCATGAATTTCTTTAGCAAAATTTATGTCCATAGCTCTCTGGAAAGCAGCTCCTGCATTCATTAACCCAAAATGAATTTTCACATACATGAATGTACCCCATGGAGTAGTAAATGCAGTCTTTGGTTGGTCTTCTTTTTGAACTAAAATCTAGTTGTATCTAGATAATCCATCAAGCAATGAAATCTTGGATGAGCCAACCACCCTATGTAAAATGTGATCCATTTTGGGTAGAGGGTAATTATCTTTTAAGGACACCTTGTTTAAATTCCAGAAATCAACACAAAGTTTGATTTCCCCGGTATTTTTCCTAAAGGGAACTAAGTTTGAAACCCAATCAGAATATCCAATTGGTGCAATTATCTGGGATTCATACATTCTCTTAACCTCTTTTTCAATTAAAGGCATTAAAACTGGATTGATCCTTCTAAGATTCTATTTTAAATGTTTTTGATCTTCTTTTATAGGTATTTTTTGTTGTATTATGACAGTGTCATAAGATTTTAAGTCTTCATAACTCCATGCAAATACATCCTGAAATTCCTTAAATAGAGCTATGTATTTCACCTTTTCTTCTTGAGGTACGACTTTTGAAAGTTTTATCATCTTAGGCTTTTGTTCTATTCCTATATTGCATTCTTCTATGTTAGATATTAATGGTTCCATCTTTGGTTTCCTTGGAACATCATTTGAATAAAAAAGATCTTATAAAAAGGCTAATCCCTTAGGTAAAAATTTATTCTTAAGGTTTAAAATGTCATAATCATAATCTTCTAATTCTTCTATTTCTACCTTTTCTAAATTATCTATTTCTACTTGAGTAAATTTAGTCAGTTTAGTGAAATCTAAATTATTTACATCTAAAATATTTATATCAATCTCACTATCTATGGTTTGATCTACTGTACAGTCTGTGTCTATGTTACAATTCTGAAACTCTCCTTTTGCACTCATGAAATGATAGATCTGTTCATCCTGAGAGAATATCTGCCAATATTTTAGATTGTCTGATATTGTAGGCTTGTGTTTAACTTCTGCTGTATATTGATGATTTTGTTGAAAAGGCAGATTGCAAGTGCTAGCAAAAGTTGCTAAGCAGTGTGCCTATATGTTTTGTTTTCTAGGAATTACAACAAAGTCACATTCAAGAAATTCTTTGATCAAATATAAAGTTGTTTCTCTATATTGGCTTAATCTAGGATTATATAAAGAATATTCTCCTCTAATCTGTTTTACAATTAAATCAGAGTCTCCCATGATAGAAACTCTTTTTTCTCCTAAATTTCTAATAATTTGCGGTCCTAAAATTAGTGCTTTATATTCTTCCATGTTGTTTGTAAATTTCAAATTTAATCTAAAGGCATGACCTTTAGAATGGTTCCATTCCATCTTATGTATCCAAACTTCTGCTCCTACTCCTAATTTTTTAACTCATCCATCAAAATCTAAATGCCACATTTATTCATGAAAATGTTTTCACTGTCTGGGTATTTCTCTGTATGTTTTAATTCTTTGTTGTTCTCTATATCAGAATCAGAATTACATAAAATGAAGGAGTCCATATCAATAAGTGTAGAGTAGATGGGATAGTTTCGAGGTCTTTCTACACTACTAACCATTTATTTCATTAATTTATCTCTATAAAGTTTCTTGGGTTGGCCAAAAACTGATATTGTTGCGTAAGACATGTCTAGTTGTAGATATCCCTGCAGTTTAGCTCCCCATGAGTGAGATAACAACATTCCATACTTGGGAGGGATGTCAACTACTACAATATCCATGACTATGCTTTTTCTAAGGTATTGAACTAAAGTGACACATAAATATTTGATTAAACCTAAACATTTCACTTTACTGGAATCAAATGAGAAGAGATCTTTATAAGGTCTTGTGATGTCTAAATTCAAGGTTTACATGATTGCTTTTGGCATCAAATTTTGTGAAGCTCCTAATTCTAGCATGGAATTATTTAATATTTGGTTATTAACAATCAAGCTAATGTAGAAAGGAGGAACTCCTCCTTCTTGTTGTTTTCCATTTACTTCAGAACCAAATATTAGTTCTGGTTGATCATCACTCAAATTTACAAAGTCTTCTCCTTCATTCATATTTAATGTTTCAGTGATATGTGATTTGTATAGGTCATGTTTTACCAATTCTGTCAAAGGAATTGGTATCTTGAGTTTGGAAATTTCAGCTTGGATGTTGAATGGTGCTTGTGTGTTTCCTAACTGAATTATTTCTTCTTTAGTAACTATACCTTGGGTGGGTTTATCTTCTTTTTCTATATTTGTTTTTTCATTTTCTGTTTGTGTTTCCACTGTTTTACTGCTTTTAATCTTCTTTTCAGGGACAATTTGTGATGCAGTGGAAGTTTTGGCAGATTTTGAGGTTTCAACAGCTGTTGTTTTAGGATCAGCTGATTGGTGATCAGCAACATATGTTTTTGGATCTGAAATTGTTGTTTTAGCAGAATTTTTTGTCTTGGAAAAAACAAATTTTTGAGGATATGTTCATGTTTGAACATCAGTATCTATTATGTCAACAATTTTAAGACTAGGTGAAATTTTGGGACTGGAAATTTTCTGATTAGGAATTGAATTTTTATGAGTTGAGCTAGAGTTTTGTTGGGTTTCCCTAGGGAGGATTTGTAGTACTTTAGTTGTAGGAACCTTTATTGTTTTCTTTGTTTGATTTTGGGCATATTTCTTAGTAGAGGGATCTACATTATTTTTTCTCCTAAGGTTATATTTCATGTGAACTTCATTAATTGCATACTCATAACCTTTCCTGTAATCAAAAGATTCACTAGATTCTAATTGTAACTGTTTTAATTCATATAAATCATGTTCTTCTTGTGTAATAAAACATCATCATTAATTCCCATTAGATTGGTCTGTGTGTCTTCATCATCTTCATTTTGGTGAGAACTTTCAGCATAGTTCTCTTGGAAATGTGGTCTTACTGTTTGATTAGGTGCTGACTCTCTAGTTTTTCCAGTGTTAGTGTTTTTGCTAAAATTGGGATTTATTTTTTGTGGTCCTTGTTGTTGGTTATCCCATTATGGATTCCTTTCCGTATTATCTAACCCATCCATCATTATTTCTAATGTTTTTGCTAAGATATCTATTTTCAGATGTGAGGTTGATTTTTCCTCCTTTATTGTCACTCTCCTTTCATTTCTCAGTCTAGCTTTATTGGCTAACAGGTTTTTTTCTACACTTACAACATTATTTTGCATCTGCTCTAAGGTTTCTAGGTTTATCTCTCTCATTTTCTAAGCCATAAATGTATCAAATCCATCAGGGAATTTGATCAAGGAAAAGTCTATAGGAGGTTTAATATTGGCAAGGATTGCATTGTAAATACTATTATATCTTGTACAATAGTCTTGGACTATTTCATTTGGTGTTATTTTTATATTTTCGAATTCAAACAAAATTTTTAATGGATTCTTATTTTTCTCCCATCTATTAAGAAACATTCTATGGAAAGCAGTTAAATAAGCTATACTACCAGCAGGTAATCCTTTGAATGACTTCTTCACATCACTAGATAAAGTTTGAGAAAAAATTCCCATTTGAACATCTACATCATCTATTTCATGCAGTTCAAAGTAGTCTGTCATTTTGTTAACATGTTGTTGTGCAGTGTAGTGAGTGGTTCCATCAAATGGAGGGATTTTTCTTTGATAATCTTGGGGCATGGCATTTAGAGGGTCTTGTAGGACCAATGGGGCATATCTGGCAGCCATGGCTTGGATTCTAGCTTGGCTAGGATGTAAGTTTGAAGTGTTGGGTGATGAAGTTGAAGTACTTGCAGATGTAGTTAAAGCACTTCTAGATGAGATTTGGATATTAGAAGATGTAGTTGGAATGCTAGAAGAGGTGCTTGGAAATGAGAATGAAGTACTAGAAAAAGTAGTAGAAATGCTAGGGGATGAGCTTGAGGTGTTGGGAGATGGAAATAAAATTCTAGGTTGAAAAGGTTGCTTAGGAAAAAATGAATCTGTGGAATGAAGTGTGGTGAAAGTAATAGATGAGGTGGTAGTAAACAAGGATGCACCTACAGATTCTAAATGACCAGTAGAAGGCTTAGGGGTGTAGGCTTATAAAGCATTCAATTCAACAGAATGTTGTAAATATGTTTCATCAATTTCTTTAATCAAAGTTGTAGTTAAAGCATCAATTTTATCATAAAATTCCAGGGCTTTTTCATCTGAATCTAGTGAAACAATTTCCTTCATACTTTCAATGAATGAAATGGAATCAGGATCTATTACACTATTATGTATGTCAGTTTTTGATTTAGTTCTAAACAAAGTTTGTTCAAAAGCTAAATCAAATTCAATGTCTTGTAAACTTGATAATTTATCGGGAAGATAATTTTCTTTGATCAATGAATTTTTATTTACTAAACTTTTAACTTTTTGTTTTTCTTTACAATTCTGTCAAGATTATCTACTATTATAGCAGGTTCTGGATCTAGATTAGACCTGGTATAGTAGACTCTTCTGGAAGCCAGAATTACAGTTTTTAATGAAAATTAACTCACAACTTTTTTAAAACAATCTTAAGGTGAAAATATAAGTAAAAGTATTTCCTTTAATATTGATTTTAAACATTGAGGATTGATTAATTACCCAGTGGAGTCGCCAGTATGTTATCACTCCAATAATTCTTAAAGGTTGTGAGATTTTTTATTTTGGTTTAAAGAATATTAGACGTAACCACAAACCTACTTTTAAGCCTTAGGATCTAGCCTTCCTAATGCTAAGAGAGGGCTCTCTCTATATGATTTATCTTTGTTGATTATAGTTTATTTTAGGCTAGTTATGCAGGGTAAATTGGTTTTTGATTTTGATTTGATGGTGAAACCACTTACTCAAATGGATAGATGTAGCTATGTATTCCATTATTCTAATGGATTCAATGTGTCAAGCAGTCAGATCAGGATCAAGGTCCAAAGGGAAATGTTTACAGGGCAAGGTAGCTGAGTTACTTCAAATCTTCAAGGCTGATGGTGAAAATGGTTTCAATCGGGGTAAGAGAGAAATTAAGGGTTCTAAAATCTGGATAATCAGTGAAAAGGCAGAGGTCAATCGAAATTAGGGACAAATTAAGGGTTCCCTAGTCTAGATATCAGTGGAAAACATGTAAATGATGAACAATTCAAGACAAAGTGCTTTTAACATATTCTGAAATAACATTCCTGATATATCATTTAGATTTAGAAAGACATTCAAGAATTGGTGGAAAACATAAGAATTTGACAAAGAAACAAGTGAAAATAATTCACTGTAGTGGCCCAACACATGAATCCTGTAATATGATGCTTTATTGCTTTTATCAAGTCTGCTAACTTGAAATTGGTAAAATCACCCTTAGTTTCAGAATAGTACAACTATAGAAATGTTCAGAAATTCATCCACCGTTAATAGTTCCAAATGAGAAGTATTTATACAAAAACTCATACAAAATATCCTAAAACAAACTTAGGTATTATTCATGGAAAAAGAAATATCTTCATGCAAGAAGATAGTGACAACTTTCTAACTAATGCTAGTTGTCCTTGTTTTTATTGAAATCACTGTTTGTTGTCTTCAATTTGTTGATGTTTTGCTGTTGATTTGTCTCTTTATTTTTGTTCAACAAAGGCTGCAGTTAGGCAGTAAAGAGTCCTTTACGTTGGCATCTTTATCTCTGTTTTGACTTTCACTCTGACTTTAAACTGATACACTTTAGCCTGATACTCTTTAACTGTCATGTTTTCACTGCAAAACTGTTATTGTTGTTTTATATTTATTGCTCTTTTATTACTGCAAACTGTTTTCACAGCAGATCGGTCATCTTTTCCCGGAATTCTTCCACTAACAATTTTTTCTTCATCAACCTTCTGAATATCTCATCAGCTTCAATATACTTTGAGAGTGTAGGCTTATTAATAAATATGTGTTTAATCTCATGTTGCAGGTAAAAAAAATTCTCAAAATTATTGTAAAGTACATTCCCTATTGGAATACCTTGTGAGCTAGTAAGATTAGCCTGATCCTTGCCAACTTCTCTCATTTTCTTAGCATAATCATCCTGCTTAATTAGTTTTTCATGAATAACTAATGGATTTGGAAGGCCTTTTTTCCTTAGGACATCAAATTTCATCATAAACCTTGTGATGGCAACCTCCATGCTTTGGCATTTCTCCTCAGGCTGTATCATCAAATTCTTTGTAGAAATAACCTTCCTAACTTATAGGATGGTTTCTGTTCTATCATTAATTCCAATTTCTTCAAGTTCTTGTTTATTTTTGGAATTAATAAATTTGATGATTTCAAGGGCTTCTTCTGGTTTCTTACCAAGATTTTCTTTGTTCTTCTGAATAGATTCTCTTGTTGTCTTGACTAAGTATTTCTATTCATAGATAACTTGTATGGATAGCCAAATATCATTGACAGATTCAATGATATTGGCCCAAAGCTGTTGCCTGGCTTGTTCCATGGCTTGTTTCAATGTTAGATCTTTTTCTAACTTCTACAATTGCTCATTCAATCTATTTTCTCTTTTTTCTTCATTCTTATGCATTATATTTGCAATTTTATTTTCATATTCGAGACTTTTAAGCTGTTCTTTAAGTTTGTAAATCTTATTGGTCTGAATAGACATATCTTGCATATGTTTTACTAACTTTCTTGCTTCATTTGTATGTTGTGATGTTGTTGTTGAAGTCTTTGTTGCTGAAGTTATTGATGAAGTGACAAGTAGCATTGTAGCCATTGGGACTGTAGGAGCCAATGATTCTTCTAGTGTCGAAGGTACAATAGTAGTGACTATAGGAATGAAAGTGACTGTTACTATTTCTTTACTAGCTTCTTTCTCTTGGGCCAACTTGTCCATTTCATTATCCACTTCCTTTATCTGAGCAGTCAACTGTAGAATGAGACTCATCATCTCATCTTTCTAATTTTTATCTTGTAATACTTCCTTTGCTTGAGGATGTCCTATAGGGGGGAGCTTTAATTGCTTCATTAGTGTATCAATGTTTGCATTTTTCTTCTTTATCAATTCATCTGCAACTTTGACATTTTTAGGATCATATCCTACTTCAGTTACTAATTCTTCCAAAGATTTAATTCTATTGTCTTTTGTCCGTGAAGATGATTTTTCCAATTTGAGTTGATATCTGATATTTGCAAGAGTGTTTTGCAGCTTATATACACTCATGGCCTTGTTGGTCATTGTAGAATAGATCATCTCTCCTGCCTGCTTATGAAACTCAATTTGGTCTAGAGGATAGATATCCTTGGCCAAGACTTCAAAATATATCTTTTTGTAATCAGAAGATGACATGGGAGTTTGAACTGTGGGTTGAAGAAATGCCATATGAATATTTTTATTCTTATATTCAAAGGCAGAAAGTAGCCTATTCTAGATGCCAGGAGTTTGTTTTAGCTATTGGGAATACATTTTAGTTTTAATTTCTTCATTTCTGGCTTTGATTTATTTGCATCTTTCTTTCATATCCATCTACTTTTCTGCTAGTTTTTTAAATGAGGAAACTTCAACACCGTGTTGCTTATGAATAAGCTGAGTGTTTGAAGTTGAAGGCTGATGTTCTTCTTCAATCATTGTAGGAGGTGGATTGTCCTTTGCTATCATATATGTATCAATCACTTCTATTATTTCCACTTCTTCATTGACAAGATTTAACTTTGGCTTTTTATTGTACCTTAATTTACATTTGGTCTCAGTTGTAGTCTCTGCAGTATATGATCATTCCTCTCTGTTTCTGTTGGCATTCCTATCTTCTTGGGTTGGAGTTTGCCAGGTTTGACTAGTATCACCTTGCTTCTCTACCTCTATCAAGGTGTTATCCAACCATTCAGAATGGTTGGAGAATTTCTCAATCTCTGGTTTCTTCTCATGTACATAAGGAGTCAATTTTCCTTTAACTTTCATTTTATTTATAACTCCTAGGGGATCATAATACCATAGAAAATTTTTACTGAATTTAAACTCATATAAATACTTTTCAGCCTCTAGACCTGCAGCTCTATTGTTACAAATGCAAGTGCCAACTCAATTTTTCAATTTGAACTGTGTCTTCTTCTTTCCTGCCAAGAAATTAATTGCATCTAAATTAAGAATCTGCCTTATGTACTCAAGAGAAAATAACCTCATAGGGAGGTATTTGGGAAGTTTATATGGAAAAATATTTGATCCATGTACTCTTATCTCAGTATGGTTTTGGTACAAGTACCAATCAGCTATCCTATTATGCTCCCACAATAGCAGGACCTTCTTAATCTCATTACTGATTCTAGGCTGCATGCTTCTGTTCAGCAAAGTGACTATAGGATGAATGAAGGAATCAATAAAATCTCTATAGCTAGACTGTGTGGAATATTTTCTTATCAAATAAGTCCAAAATATGAATGAATGTGGGTTTCCTTCTACATCAAGCTTCTGAAGGTTGATAGAAAAATTCTCAGACTAAAAGTATAAAAATATGTGGAATAGGACTGAGGAATACTTGAAAAAACTTTCAAAAGGCATTTTGATCAACTGTTCATGAATATTGTCAGCAAGGTATTTGGAAAAATTAGAAATGGTAGCAGGAGGCTGACCAAGTGTGAAAGTAGACAAAAAACCTAACACTACAACATCAACATGCTCATCTATGAAATAACAAAGAATAAAAGATAGCATGCTAATGATATGTCTGGTTCTTTTAGAAAATTTTGCTGATGGGTAAGGAGGATTTATCTTGGGAATTTCTAAAGAATAATGCATGAAAGTTTGAAATATCTCGAACCTCTTGGGGAAGTCCAGATCCAAGTATAACTGAGTAAGGGCTTCAATGGAAAAAGGAACTTCATCTAACCTGGATTGGATTTGAAGCATTTGATTGATTTACTCAGCAGTAATGGTGAACATAATTTCTTTTTTCAAAGTTTACTATGGCTCTCTGGTCAAGGAAATATAAATATTGACAAATTCTAATCACTTTCAGGCATTGGAAGGTTTGCGGGACTACATATTTTGGTAAATTTGATTCCCAAATAAAAAATTCATCAGCCTGATCTATGGATTTTTCTTGGCTCCAGAAGTGGAGCTCAAGAAGATTAAATTCAGTGATTGTGTCAGTAATGTTGAAGTATCTGTCAGCCAAGGGGATGTGCTCTACATCTACAAAAAGAGGTCGTAGAGGATTGACAGATATTATTGCTTTGGAAGCCATTGTTTCTATTTGCTTTTACAATTAATTACTCTTTTGACTTAGAAACAACTTATTTAGACCTTTAGGAGCACCTCTGGAAAATTATAACATTTTGCAAAAGGATTGAGCATGAAATCAAGGTTTTATCTATGGTATGCAAAGGTATAAACTTGGTCAATTGATCAAATTGTGTTCTCTATAACAAAAGGAACTTTTAGGACCCCAGCGTTTCTGTAAACAGATGCCTAGGTCTATATGAAAGGACTGGAATGCAAGGAGGCTTTCTTCAGGTATACAGAAGCTTAAATTTTTTCAATTATTCAATCTCTATGATTTAAAACAATCTCAGGCCTCAAAATATTTGAAAATATGCTGAGGGTTTGCAGAAAGAGCTTTAGGAAGTAACAAGGATTTCTTTATGTTTGTAAAAGGATCCTAAATGATTCAATTAGTTGAATTAGTATTTATTTAGATCAAGAAACAGGTATTTTCTTTGAAGAATACTTGGGAAAAAAGCAGATTTTATTTGCAGGAGGGTTTTGTGGTTGCAGATGTCTTCTCTGAGGCTCCAGAGGTCTTTATAGTGCTTTTGAATGTCTTATGTATTGTTGTGGTAGCGAATTGGTTGGATTTTGTTTCAATTTGGCTTAAAAACGAAATCGACGACAATATTTTTGGTCTAAATAGCTCTTTCTATGTGAAAATGGTAATAGAAAGTGGTAAAAGGTCTAACAAAGGGAAAATATATACATTTTCAGCCAACCTTGTTTACATTAAATGCGCAGGTGTATTTGAATTGGCAAGGTGGTTTGCACGCCGAGGGGGAAAACTGCTTAGTCATTTTTGCAAGTGCCAAAGATGGTTAGTTGTAATAGTCTTGAGGATGCGATCAAATAGGAATGTGCCACGTAGTAGGGAGGAAAACTCCTAAAACCGCGAGTATCACATGGTTGAGGGTATGTTAATGGTTGTGCTATCAGATATGCGACGAGGTTTGATAACCGTTAGATCTGGCGGGTGATGATTTGATAGACAGAATAATGTGATGGAGTTGCAGGATTAGATAAGCGTGGGGTCCGAGGTTTATGATATGTGATTGGTTATATAAATTAAAACGTATGGTTTAATACATATAGTCGGGATTTTGATGTGATTGGTTATACATGTGATATGTTCAGGTTTTACGATATAACCAATGGGGTATAGGTAAGTGGGGCTTTATAACTGGAGGGGATAATACATAGTGGGTCCAGGATATTTAACATGTGGGGAATATTAAACCATAGTTTAAATAAAAATAATGTGTGGGGAATGATATATACGAGAATTAATTAAAATATGGGGTAAAGGTTGATAAAGGGAACTAATACATTTATGTTAAATATTAATAATGTAATGTAATTGCGGGATGTTGAATACACTAAGTATAGTGTAAAAACTGATATTAGGGATAGATTTCTTCCCAGTGGGGCTTGATATAAAATTCCAACATTTATACTTAGGATAAGGTGTTTTGGGTTTTTAATGAATGAAAAATGGAAATTAATAAAGGATTTTTACTTTTCCCAAGGAAAATATGTTTTAAACTTAGGAAAATGGGCTTTGTAAGGAAAAATGAGTGACTAATGGGGGAAAAGGTTTGAAATGAAGGGGAAAAGGTATCTTTACAAGGGGAATGATTTTGAAAGGAAGGTAGTAAATGAAATGACCATTTATCTGCTATCAATGCCTTATCAAAACTGATTCTGCCTACCCATCAACTACCCTAACATTTTTCTTCATTTTCATGGGTGCATTTGAGCTTACAGACCCTTATTAATTTTTCTTTAAAACAAAAAACTAACTAATTCTATCCATATTTCTTCCAAGTGCTCTGATTAAACTATTGAGCTCCTTATTTTTCTCTACCTAACTACTGAGCTACCAAGATTAAACTGTTTGGCTAGATATTTATTCTCTATCTAACAACATGAAATTTAAAGCATGGAAGGTCAAGATTAAGTAGTTTGACCTTCATGGATTGTTGAATTTTTGACAAGCTGCACACAATCTTTATTTTGCAGTAAAAATAAATAGTAGTGGCATTTGGATTTTCATCACTTTCATGATTTATTTTTATCTCTTTTTGTTTGGGGTCCATTTTCGTATTCTTTCTGATATTTTTTCTTTCAAGTCATTTGATTTTTCTTTTAGGACTTTTACCCTCTTTACATTTTTCAATTTTCCAATATGGGAAAGCAATTTGCAGAAATAAAAGTTTTTACATATTACAAGAGTAATCAAAATCAATTCAAAATTATGAATCCTATTATTATAGGACCCTAACAAGGGGCTGTCTAAAATCTTGGGGAAATTTTGGGGGATAGGGATATAGATTAGAGAGTGTGGGGAGGTGGAATTTATAGAAATGAGTGAGGGGAAGGGATCAAAAAGGGAAAAATACAGTTGTAACCTAGGAAGGTGTCAAACGTGTAGCAATAGGCTAGGGTTTGTAGGAATGTCAGGGAAATGAGAGGAATGGGCATGGGAAAATTTTAGGGGAGTTAGATGGATTATAGGTGAGGGTGATCTTGATGGCTTGGAGAGAAAATGCGTGCCTATTTGATGTTGTAATGGCATTCATACTTGATATATTGAATGAATTAGCTCTTGGGACCCATTTTAGTTTCTTCACATTTATCTCTGAACTTTGACATTGTACATTTGCATGCGACTTTTTTCTTTGACATATGATCATTTGATGAGCTTAGAGAACACAAGGATTTGACATTTTGATGCTTAGACATGTGGAACCTTGGGTTGGTAGCTTGGGAACCTTGTACTTATTACATTTGAAAGACATAAAATTACATAATGAAATAAGAATTTCCCTTTAGAAATCATCTTCACATGGTGAAAAGAAGTTGATTTGATCACTCTCTACTTGTTGGTATTACGCAATGAAATGGAGTTTTATTTAATCATGGAAACCCTAGTATCATAGTGAGACCTTGAAAACCCTAAAAGACCTCATGGGACCTTGAAGGACTAAATTTCAAGATGAAATGACTGACATTATGGCATGATGACATTAACTTGATGAATGATGTACAATGATCAAGGTATGAAACTATGCCAACAAGTAACCAAATTTGAGGAAGATTAATGTTTTTGGACTAGGGCTACTATCAATGACTAATTTTTGGCATGAACTAGTGGAATGATAAATTTTTTTTGAGTGGGACTCCTAAAATGATATGAAAGGAGTATTTTTTATCACTGATGGTAGTATGCAAATGATAGCTCCTAAAGAGGTTTCAAGAACCAAATAACTCTGGATTTTGCAGATCAGTTCCTTATCCAATGGGAAAATACAGTAAAAAAATCAAACTAATAAACATGACTGAAAATTGATAACTCATATGAAATAGAATGACTCAAAACAAACTCAAATTGACTAAAAACAAGACTCAAAACCGACTTACTTGACTGAAACATAAGTGACAAACTGAAAAAGATGCTCAGAATTGAGCTTATTCAACAAAACCTACTCTAACTGATCCATTCATCACTTGATCAAGTGAAATGGTACAGCCAATGCAACGATGTAAGCATTCTAGCTACCAGTTGAATTCTCTGCAAGTGCTTGCTTATGAGCAAGAAGAGAGAACTATTGAAAGGCAGCTACCATGAAAAATTGAAATCAGATTGAATCTTGATTAAAATGCAAAGCATGAGCCCACCAACTAACCTCAAGAATGATGTAAAAGGATATTCATAGGAATACATATTTATTTCCAGCCCATCTAATTTAGTATTGATTTGCTCTAGGTAGTCTTTGTACCTTGATTTTAAAATTTTCCTAACATCCGTGCTTTCTTTCTTTGATGACTGCAGCAAGTTGAGAAAAGGATCCTGAAACTCGTGAATAACTAATTTTTCCTGATGATCAACAACAAAAAAATAATATTCTTCATTACTCTCTTGATATGACTGCAAATCTTTGTATGAGCTTTGTAATGAGACTCTTGCTAAACAAGACAATGAAACTGGGTGTTGGATCAAGTTTATATCAACACTCTTTTTAGGCTCACAGTTAGCTAATGGAGAAGGACTTTTACTGTACATATCATCCAACACATCAGCTATAGGATCAAAAAAATCTTGAAAATACTACTAGAACCTATTTTCCATTTGTTCTAATGAGACTGCATGACTTTCTACAGGCTACTCATCCTTTGCTTTAGAGATATTATGAAAATTTTCCTTTAAAAAATGAAATGCTTCAAAACATAATGGTACATAATCCTCTTGCATAATTTGATCATATGTTTCAACTTCCAAGCCTTAATCTACAACCTGACATTCAATGGCATTCGGGAGCTGCAAATCTGAATCTAAAGACTCTTGATCAAGGATTTCATTGGCCTCTTTATTGTCAAGATAAAAACTTAATGACTGTTGATTTCTTCCTGCATGAAAATTGTCTCTGATGAATTGAAACGAAGTAAGACAAAGAGGCAAAGATACATCACTTTCTTCCAAATTTTATGCACTTTCCTTCTCACTACCATAGCTGATATGCATCAGCTGATCATTGTACTCGAGCTGCTGAAACTGAACTTCATCTCCCCACAAACTAGATGTTGATTGTTCTGCAAGATTAGCTTCTGTTTGGAGAACATAATTTTCGCCATACTGATCTTACTTAGGAAAATTATTAAAAGAAGGAATGTCACCAAACATACACATTAGATCAGCAGATTTTTTTTCCTCAGATTGATCTACAAATCCATTTTCTAATCTATGGTAGCTGGGATTAGCAGGAAAGTATTTAGGGCTAGCAACCTCTTCTTTTTCTACAGTAAGTGGGACATGGTGATGTTGAATGGAAATTCATCTCTCATGGTAATATTTTGCATCATTTCCTCTACTGTACTTACCAAAATGTCGAGCTTTACCGCTAAATATGTCAGGTGCTCTGCAATATTCTCCCTCTCTTCTTCCTTCAAGGTTTCCCTTCTGATCAACATATTAGCCTCTACATCTACTGCATTTTTATTCATCTCTTCAAATGTTGTGAGGTTCCTTTATTTTAGCTGAAACTCCATTTCTGGATCAAAGGCATCCGAGTAATGTAAGAGAGTTGAGCCAGGAGGAGCTATTATATGAGCAGGTATGGAAAAATAGAATTGATTGAATTTGGAAGAAAATTGTTGTATTGTCTCCCCTAGATGTTTTTTTCTACTAGTTATACTTTTCTAAAATCAGTAAAGGGTTTTCTTTGACCACCCACATGTCGAGGAAAACTTTGAAAAACTACAGAAAATATGAGATGCTCGCAGCAAGAAGGTTTTTGAACCAACACTTGACTTTTCCTTGCAAAGAAAGAGAAAATAGCCTGATACTGACATCCTCTTCGTTAACTTCAAAAAGGTCAAGGAAAGTCTCAAAATTCTGCATATGTCTCTCAACAGTGATGTTGTCACATTCAACATGAAACCTTGGCAGATATAGGTAATGAATTTCATGGAAAGCATGGATTATAGGGGGTAATATGAGTGGTTTTTATCTATCTAGAATTTTATAAGGTGTAGGAGTATGTACAAAAGTTGTAGGATTAGTCTTGATCTCTTGAGGTTCATTAATTTGAAGATAGTCATCATATGATTCGGAAAAAGGGTCTAGACCAAGATCAAAGGTGTATAGGTAATTTGTATTTACAACCTTCAAAGGAGCGGAATCTAACATAGGTCCATGATATTTTCTCAAACATAATATACCTTGAAAAAATTTCTGGACATTCTCAGGAAAAGAGAAGAAATATTTCATGATAAAGAACATGATGTCTTGAATGAAAGTACAAGTTGAATACTTGATCTTCCCATGTTGTCTTTTCATATTTCTTCGCAAGGTTCATACTCGAGTGGAGTATTTGGAGTTGATTTTCAAAGATGATTTGGAGTCGCTAGGTGAATAGTAAAGCCTTCATATCTATTCAACTCTCATTCGCCATCAAAAATAAGATCTAAAATTTGTTGTTCTTTCCCAGGGAAGATCTAATATTTCATTCCCCAGAAATGGTGCCAATATGCTATCATTGCACCAGATCTGTTAGGATGAAAAATAAATCCCAACAGAGGTAACCCGAGACCAATCCTTTGGCTTGGTAGCTAGCCCTACAAAACAAGAAAGGGCTCTCTCCACAAGGTCAAAGCCAAGAGGGCTAGATGAATTAGGGTTTTAAGCTAGGTATGAAATGCAATATGTTTCGTTTTGTTTTGATTGGGGTCGCTGCATGAGGATATTAGGTAAAAGAGGCTAGGTCAGGGCAAATAGGATTAGGGTTACAGAGATTCAATGGGGAAAGGTAGGTAGAAAGGATAGAAAATTAGGGTTATTGGGATGGAATGATTTAGACAGGTGAGGAGCTAGGAAGATAATGAAATATGAATTCTTCATAAACTTAAAGAAAGATGAACAGACGATGAAAACTTTCCCAAAGCAAAGCATGTGAGATGGATTCTATTTGTCTAAATTGAAAGTGATTATACAATAGACATGAAATGGAAAATGGACCAAAAATACATTCATACAAATGAAACAAGATAAGAAACAATGCTAAAAAGGCATACCACAAGTATCCCAAATAAATAGCTGCAACACTTTTATGAAGCTCCTACCAAATGATTACAATAGAGTCTCTGATCAATATTGCAACATCCAACTGATTCCAACCTGTGAAATGACTAAACAATTACATGATATAGGCCTCAAAAAAACTCCTCCCAGCCTCAGGGGTCGAATCCATGAGAGGAGGAGTAGTTCCACAAAATACTAAGCTGAAAGCTAAAGTGTAGGGAGGTCCAAGTGACTCAACACTAACTTTTTGCAAACTATTTCATTAAACCTCATCATGAGTTTTAACCTAATGTATTTACCCTAGGTAATAGTAAAAACATGATATTTACATTTAAATAACTGATTTACAAAGGTAAAAACATGATTCCCCAAGGTAAAAGGTTAAATTTTCACAAAAACATAGAAAAGTTAGACAACTGTCAAACGCGCCATCCCTTTGTCAAATGCCCCATCCATGTTGCAGCCTGATTTTGAGTGCCTTACTGTTGTCAGAATTGGGCTCGGGGTGGCTCATTGAAAAGCCTATCTAGTATGCATTCCAAATATGCCTTTATTTTCTAGAATGGAGTTGATTTTACCTATCAAAAATTTATTCTCCCAATACTGCTTAGCGCGTAGAGACAAGGCCAAAAATAAGGCAGAACCGTGATTTTTTTATTTTTTTTGACGTTTTGACCTGCTAGTTTTGAAAAGAAAAGCTGGAAGAGTGTATTCCTTAGATTTATTTGTGATTTGGCATCCAATGATGGTGGCCTTTTTGTCAAAAAGTGGCTCAAAAAAGAGCACAAAACCAAGGGCGCTGCGTGCCTGGCATTCTAGCTATGCAAAAATTTTGAATTTTCTAGAACAATTGGCCTCCATGATGGAGAGATATCTCACTAACCATGAGGTGTTTTGAAAACCTGAGAGAGGTATTTGTTATTTGGTATGTTTCGAATAAAAACATCCTCCCGTTTACCATTTTGTTTTTTGCCACAATATGTTCTACAAAAAGGTGACCAAACATGACATTTCGGGAAAATGTGCCTTCAAAGAGTTTTTCAAAAATTCCCAAATTTTCTTCAAATTTCATCAAAATTGTTTCAAACTTACTTCACGGAGACCTGATATGGTATGTTATGCTATCTTGGATGCATAAATGAGAAAATAAAACTTAAAACCTCATTTTTCATTGAGTAATTTATTATATCTACTTTGAGTGTAGAGTGTTCTTACATAGGATAGAAGAGAGGGACCTTCCTTTCAAAGAGTTATAGAGCACCATTTATCACTATAACTCCCTTTAGTGTCTCTAAACCATCTATTTCATATCTCTCAATTAGCTAATAAACAGGAATTTATTTCCCATTCTATTGAGTTTTAATTCTCCCTTTTCTTTCATGTGTCTCTTTCTTTGTTTCTCATTTACTTACATTGAATTTTTTTTATGATTTTATTACTAATCAATTTGATTGGTGGCTCTCTTGCAAGTGGAAACTAAGTTCCAAATGAATTCAAGGATTCAATACATAATTTATACAAACCCAAAACCATAATAATGGTGACTCAACTATCTTTCTCCTAATCCCCTTGGTTGTATGCATGCCTATTTTATTATTTGATTTTACTCAATTGCCTCACTTGTTTTGTTTCAATCCATTGCTAACTTTGAAATCCTTTAGTAGGTATTTGCGTAGGGGAATTTTGAATTTTGTATTTTTTGGGTTGATGCGCTCAACTGAGTCACAACATCACTCAAAAGTTGTAAGATAATAACTTGCATGGATCATGGAGCATCATTTCATTGTATTTTTCCTTTCTAAAGTGTGTTGGGTGATAGCCTTTAGTAACCTACCCCTGCCGCTACAATATTTTAGCAATTAAATAGGTTGTTTTCAACTCCAATTATCCACCAAGTAAAATAACATGTCCCATAAAATGCAAATCATTTTTTTTTTTTTTAATAGGTGATATAGGTGTAAAATAATTACCTCATATAACAAATAATTTTCTATAAATGGTTTTTAAAACCATGGATAATGCATGATAGTAAAAAAAAAAAATCACGATATTAAAGTGAGAATATAATCACACGATGATTTCAATTTTACCATCATAATTATGATACTTACCCATGGTATTCACCCATGGATTGGTATCATAATTGATTATATTTACCCATGGTGTCATAATTTATTATATTTTCCCATGGTATTCACCCAGGGATTTTTTAAAACGTAGTTACCTATGGTATTTGAATGTAAAAGGGCATAACTATAGTTGGAAAGACACCGGTAAAAATTATAAATACGAGAATTCATTGGGAGCAAAGAATTCTTTTTCTCATAATGTGATATCATGGGATATGGCCAATTCAAAAAATAATTGAGTTCGTTTTAATTATTTTCTAAAATACCTCTCTTTTGCATGTGCCATATTATGAGTTATATTTATAATGTCAATATTTCTTTTACATATTGTATCCTATTCTGAATTATTTTTATAATTTTTTTTCTGCAATACTTATCTCACACATTATGACATATTCCTTTGTCACTCATGACGTTTCATTTCTTAAACAACTTGGATCATGTCAACATTAATGTATCAGATTTTATGAGAACTTTGCAATTAAGCATGCTTGGGTCAGAGTAGTACTCATATGGGTGATTTGTGAGGAAATTTTTAGTTATTAATATTCTGTCACTTTCTTTGGTCTCATTCATCAAATGATTCCGATCAATGGTATTAGAGTAGGGATTCTCTTGTCTATTTTTTTGTGCATGTCCCCAATGAGGTCTAGGTATAAGGAGGTCAAACTAGAATGATTGCAACCTTTGCAAGACCATCCTGACTGACCCCAACAACCTCATATGATGAACAAAAATAAAATTGACAGAGAAAGAGATCTTGTCAAACTGTTGGTAGAGGAAATAAATTACATGATAAAGGATTGAGATAATGGAATCCTTTACAACATATCATTCGAAAGTGAAAATTTACCAAGATAGTCCACTAAATATTTACCATGTGCATTAGAAAGAAAACATTCTTATAATGGTTACGAGTCAATCACACAAAACCCTTGCCACCAAATTCCATTTTCTAGGCCACACACTGTCTGCATCATATTTGGCCCACAAGAATTACAGGGTATGTCTATCCTTGGATCTTTGGTCATAATGGTTATGGGTCAACCACACAAAATCCTTTCCAGTGAAGTCCATTTTCTAGGCCGCGCATTGTCAGCATCACAGTTGGCCCACAAGCATTATAGTGTATCTCTATCCTTGAATCTTCATTCATCATGGTTAAGGGTCATCCAAAAACCCACAATGATGGGTCAACCACGCAAAACCCTTATCTACAAAAAATCTTGGTTTTGGGTCATCCAAAAACCCACAATTATTCTCATATTCAACGAAGGCTTCCTTGGAGGGGACTTTAAGAAATGGGGACCATTGCTTCTTAAGAGGGGAGAATTTATCCAGGTGGAAAATAATTTCGTGGTTAATAATTATTTTTCTATATTTTGTTGTTAAACCATGAATAATTCATGATAAAAACAAAATAAATCATAATATTAAAGTGAAAATATGGCTGGACGATGATTTTAATTTTCCAATGTAATTATGATACTCACCCATGGTATTCACGCATGGATTTTGTAAACCATGTCATTTACCCATTGTATCCTAATTTATTATATTTACCCATGGTGGTGTAGTTTATTTTATTTTCCCATGGTAGTCACCCATGGATTTTGTAAACCATGGTATTTACCCATGGTATTTTGAAATGTAAAAGGGGATAACTTTAGGTTGAAAGCCACCCATAAAAAATATAAATACGAGAATTCACTAGGAATAAATCATGATTTTTCTCTTAATGTAGTCTCATGCGATATTGTCAATTCTTGCACATGAGTCATAGTCGGAGTTACCTTTATAATGCAAATATTTCTTCTACAGATTGTTCCCTATTCTTGATTATTTTTATAATGATATTTTGCAATCATTATCTCATGCATTATGAAATATTCCTTTGTCACTCAGGAAGTTTCATTTCTTAAACAACTTGGATCATGTCAACATGAATGTATCATATTTGATGAGAATTTTACAGTTAAGCACAGTCGGGCCAGAGTAGTACTAGTATGGGTGATTTACTAGGAAATATTTAGTTATTATTTTGTCACTTTATTTGGTCTCATTCCTCCAATGATATGTATCAAAAAGGGAAAACATAATTATTTTAAGTAGTAAGTTTAGATAACATATCATTTGATATAAAAATTAATTGCAACTAAAAAAACTTTGTTATGCTCACATATGAATTTTTTCACACACTAACTTCACTTAACCTTTTTTTGAGAAGTATGTTCTTCCCTCGCGCTTTTAGTAATCTTGGGGAATCGAAATCTTGAACTTATAATTTTTAAAATTCACACATCCTAGTAATATTGAATTTTGAGCCACACTCCTTAACTCTTGAGACCCATAAAAGAAACTTACTTAAACACATTAATTTCCCCCATAAATTGTCACAAAAAAATTTATAGCTTAATTTAGGACTTTGGGAGTAGGTATTTAAATAATCTTGATTGGTCATTTCTCATTTGAAATATAGAATTTGAAATTTAGGGAACTTTAAACCCCCAAAAGACCAGTGTTAAAAAATATAGTGGTGAGAAGAAACCCATGAATGGGGAAAGGCTTAGACCAAGGATTATAGCTGGCTTTTGTAACACTCTCTCCCACCACCTTCGATTTTCTAGACTAAATGGGAGGTTTTATTTTTAATCAAATCAACCTCCCTAGTCTCATAAATTTTCTCCTTCAAGAAAGGTAGTAGAATTAACTTTGGAAACACCATCACATTCATCTCATCAAGATATTTTCCACAATACAAATTTGATCTTGATCCTCTACTCATATCAAAAGTTATGCCCATTTATATTTTGGTCATTTAATCCCTACAAAAGAGGTAAGGACTTAATGGGCGGCACCTATGTGACACCCATGTGGGAACCCCACCTCACCAAGGTGCTTCTACATTAATTTGGTCAGTAATGTGGCCATGGCTAAGTATATATGGAACTTTCCACATAATCTAGTCCATGGGCCCCACAATTTATATCCTTAGTGTGTTATTTCATTATTTTAATTTATATATGGTTATAAGAAATATAGGGTTAAACCCATTCTTGATTTTATGCTGATGTGAGATAGGTCAGTCACATCGATGAGCTATATTCATTGTGGGGAACCATGTCCTCCCGATATTTAACCACATGTTATGCTATAATTCTACATTATAGCTAACATGACACCTATTTTCATCACCACCTTACAGTTGGGATTTACCTTACCTAGGAGTCATACCATGCATATGAATATTTTTACTCCTCTAGATAATTACTCTTCTAGTCACTATGGAGTTTGCTTCAATTCCTACTACATGATATCATGTGGTGCTCATTAGTTAATTCTTCCGAGTAAATTTTGTGTCATGTTGTTACATGTTCAAGGGAAGTGTAAACATCAATTAGTCATTTGCGGTGCTTGTTGACCTTTATGTTATTAATCCTTGTGTCACTTGTAGCTCATGAATTCATCCATTCATACCATATCTTGGTTTCCTCTGTGTCGATGTATGGGGGATACATCAAAGTCATCCTCGAAGGATATTATCATATTGAATTTAGGTAATTATCTAGGAGGTTGATCTAATATCGAGTAGTACCTTGGAGTTTGTAGACACTAATGACATGATCCCTTCTGATTGATAGTGGCTTTAGCTGAATGAAAACTAATTGATCGAGTCTACGAGGGTTTGATGTCAACTAATTTATTCGAAATTGTTAAAGGTCAAGAAAAAAACCCCCCCTTAAGTTCAATACACCACTTGGCCACATTTCTAGTTAGGAGCATTGAAAGAGTCTCAATCTGATTGATCATTAATAAATGAGTCCGATGAACATCAGATATGAAATGCGGAAATATGATCGATCAAATTCTCAAAAAAATTACCTTCAAACTTGAGAATGTTTGATGGAATTTTAGATGGGATTAGGGACCAGTTCACATTGTAATATTCTAAGCCATTCATTAATTTCAAAAGAGATGGAATACTCATTCGGTATAAAAGGAAGGTTCAACTAATTTTCTAGGTCCCAAGCCCTAAGAGGAGGACGTCCTGATGGTTGGAGACTTGGAAAAGTACGTCTTGGGTTTTGACTATCCCTAGGTTCCTAGGGGTTATTTTCTGAAGTTCCCAAATTCAAATGGATGGTTCCTAGAACCAAAGAAAGGGAAACCTCCACTAATGGAATTCCCAAAAGACTAAGAGGGGTTTTCCCCTATCAATGTTCCATAAGAAGGAATAAATCCTTTGAGATTTATCTAAAAAATAGTTATCGGTATGGATCTCATAAACATCCTGTTGAGAATTAGGTAGGGCAGTGATTAATTCAAATTTTCTTCTTGATAATTATTTGTGAGCTTACTTATTTTACTTATGCCTTCTCTTTTTAGCTTATTAAGTCTTTCATCAAGTCAATTACAAAAAACTCAAGAGACACAGATTTAGGCTTTTCAAGCCATGGCCAAAACCTCTCCCCTTTGGAGAGGAAAACCTAGAAGAAATTCCTCTTATATACTTTCATTTTTCAAGTACCATGACCATGACTCATACCCTTGACCCTTGTATGCCTCGAAGACCTTGCCACTAATTATTCATTGACTCCTTGATATTACCCTTATTTTTTGCACCATTTTGCACCTTCCTGCATTAAGTCTATAGAGCTATTGGTACCTTGATATAAAAAAGTATGTGCAATGCTTGCACATTCAATATTATTGGTTTATCTTCAAATTATACCCAAGTCTTCTTGACATGAATACACTTTTCATACTATAATGATATCATTCCTTGCTAAGCTTATATATTAATGATGTCCTGTAATAGCCTTATTCCAATACGTAACACAGTTTTATAGATTCCTTATTCTTCATATTTACTATAGTCTTATCTTCGTAAACATTACGTTCTCTCTCACACTTGAGCATTGCCTTATTATGCACTTGAGCACTATTTCTTCCTCACTGTATAACCCTGCAACTTTTTATTGTAATACAAAACCTTTTTACTTTTCTTATCCGAAAACTCAAAATACTCCCCATTTTTCTATCTTAGACTTATCCACAATGCTTACCTCAAATGAGCCACAATTAATCCTTATATATATCATACAGATCTCTCTTTTTGAGTTGAAGTGAAGGTCTCTCTATGAGATGACTTGTGCATAGGTATAGAGGCTGACTTGATCACTTTCTTCAATGATGAACTAAGCCATATTCTAAGCCATGACCTTAAGCTTTATGTGAAAAGGTATTGAGGCATACAAGTGTGACTTTGACTCATCATAAACATGACTCTTTAATATATTTATAACCAGAATACAAGTCCCTAAAAGACATCAAGATTAAGTCTTTTGACCTATAATAAAACCTTGCTCATGAAACCCATGAAGAAAGTATACCAAAAATATATATTATTATTATTTTTTTCTTCATAAATATATAGTTAGATAGTCAATATGAATACCGATCCTAGTTACACTTTCCAATAATCGCTCTTAACTAGGGAGGTTTTCATAATGGTACATGGTGATCTGAAATTGACCGAATAAAGTGTTGAGGTACTTTGATTAGTTTGTCCTTTAGATTGACTATTAACTGAAGTATTATTTAATGAAACATAACATAAACAAAAAACATAAATGAATTAAATAACAACAATAATCAAAGAGGAGAAGAGGCAAACAATTTGATGACGAAGTTTGTCCCCCATGGACTACATCTCCGGGTTCGCTTTTAAGTGGGCGTCCGTTTTTATAAGGATTGATCTTGAAGAATATTTACACTGAAATGGATCAGAAATATTGTGCTCACAGGCACTTCTGAACCTTGTAAACAGAAATTACTTTTTTCCGCCTTTCCGACGCCTATCTCTGTGCTCAATTACGACCACCGACGGCTGAGCAATGCTGCAAACAAAATCGCCTCTCAACTTCTGAAACTGCACTATGTCTTCACAAAAATCCAAGCTTAACTTCATGAGCTAATTCCATAGTTTAAATAGGATGCATTCGAACCTCTGAAATCCACATTTAGAAGATGATTGAGAATTTCATGTGATAAGGGTCGAATTATTCTCCATTCGTGAACCTTAGGGATATTGTTTCCCAAACCTTAGCGCACAATTAAATTTGAAAAAACCATTTTAAACCATATAATAAAAACTCAACCCGATGGTTAGGCTAACCACACAGGGAGTTATAATCATTCCCATGTGAATGGGTGGAATAAAACTCGTCGGTTAATCCTATTCGCACAACAATTTTCCGACGCAGTTTATGAACCACATGGTTAGCATAACAACTCTGATGTGGTTTACAACTGTGATCACATGGTATTATCCGACTTCCGACACGGTATTATCCGAATTCCGACATGGTTTCCAACTAACGCTATGGGTTTTATTTTAATATAAAGTTTTTAAAACTTATTTATCACCCAAACCATTGATTAACATCCAAACCTTTTTTACAAAGGTTTATGGTAAGGTTTGATAATATAGTTTTTGAATAGATTTGCGCTAGGAATTTTAGCATTAGGGATTAATGCATAAGACTTTTTCATATGGGTTGAAGTTTTAGGAATAGGATTTAGGTATTAGGGTTGGACATATGTTTTAGGTATTTTGGAATAGGACTTACATTTCATAAGGTATTTCACCATAGGAAACCTTAGATCTAGGTCCATAAATACTATGTCCCCTTTTACACCTTTTTCATCCAAATTCGGAACACATGACGACCATAACATTTGAAGAAGATTTCGCTGGAGATTTGACGATTCTAAAGAATGAACTGGACATAAAACTACTGGAGTTGACTTGGAACTCTGTCGATCTTGTACTGATCAAGATCCTCCTGGATCAATCCTCTCCACTTAAAAATCTTTTGGACCACCAAACCTTGATTTTAAACTAACAATAAGTGAGAATAAAACTCTCTCACTTTCATCTTGACTTTGATGATGTACCAATACATTAGATCAATCAACTAGAAGTGATGACCCTGATGCTGACCATGGCACTTTTTGAATTGGTGACCTATTCCACATTTTTGTAGTATGTACAACTTGATGATGGTGAAACAACCTGTTATAAACATGGAAATAGACTTCTTTCCACAAGATACCATGAGTTAGTGATTCAAATTATTTGAAATTAGTCTCTATAGGATATAATTCAATACCATTGACTTGTATTAAAAATGTATTTTGCAGAATGAAAGAGACCATTAAAGACATTTTTGACAGCACTATTTGATATTTCAATTGATTAGCACTTTCCCCTGATGCATAAGATGAATAATTTGACACTGATTTTAGAAAGGCTTTGATATGAAAACAAAAATGCTTCCTCTCCACTTGAAAAGAGGGTTCTAATGGCGACACAATACAAGAGAAATCAAACACTGACTTTCCCCAATACTGACATGTATCCCTGCATCTGTTAGGTTTCAAACTTAAACTGATTTGATTCATTCTGACATTAGGAAGAAGAGATAGGCATCAACTGTAATGGATGTTGTATTCGTTGCTTATGAGTAAGAAGTTTTTTTCCTTTAATCAAACTATCTTTAAACTGGGACTCATAACTCGAACTAACATCTAGTCGTTGTTCCTTTTCATACATGATTACAGATCTTTTTAATTTCTTTATTTATTTATTCTCTACAACTGACTTGTGACACATTCCATTATTAGAGGCATCAAGCATAAACTACATCTCATGTGATATTTCCTTATTATGAAGTAGATGTTTTGGTTACTTAACTAGATCTTGTAATGAATCTAACTTTTTAACCAAATTACCTTCATTCTGAAATTCACAACCTGAACAAGTATCCTTAAGATCCTTATGTTTCTCTTTTATCGACATGAGTATGTACCTCTTACTTGAACTAATTAAGAGCTTCATCTGATTAGAATTGATTTTATTCAAGTGATCTTGAGTTTTATGTGCTCGAATGATGTACTTAATCCCATATTTTATGAGATGATACATATGTTCCCTTCCATAAAATACTGCATCATGGTCATAGAGATAAGGGCTACCTAAGACAATTCCACAAATGTATAACGGTATCACATCCAATTCTACTTCATCGATATAGTTAGATGTGATTGCAAATTTTAACCGACACTTTTTGGTAACATGAATTTGAGATTTTTCCTTTAACCACCCTAAAGGATATGGCTTTGGATGATTATTTGTTTTCAAACCCAATTGTTTAACAAATGACTCAGAAATCAAATTTTCCTGTGATCCCGTATCGAACAATGTATCTATCTTAGTATGCATTAAAGTTACGCTTATATGAAATAGCTCGATCCTTTTTCCTTTATTCAAATGTGTAATATTAGGAGAAGCAGAAGTACTAGCTTTAGAAACCTTACCTGTTGTAGCCATAACAATGATTTTACCTTCATCATCTGAATTGGATCCCAAATCCAAGCATTGATGGATTGCTATTTCAGCCTTCTTTTCACCCTTTCTCATTTGGAACTTCTTTGGCTTTAGTTCCAGATGAAGTTTCCAACACCTTGCTTCATCGTGACCGATATTTTGGAAATGTGTACAAGTAGGTCTATCATCTCCCTTCTGAGCTGTGGCAGTCTTCTTTCCTTTTGACTTGCCCTTATTTTTGCTATCTTCAGTTTTCATCTGCGTGGATGTCTTTGGTGCAAACTTGAATGGTCTACCACCTGACTCGACATGAATAGATTGAAGAAAAACTTCATCAAAATCATCAATATTAAACATTCATAATGTATGCTGCAAATATGAATGAAAAATTCCTATATACTTCAACAAAGTTTCTTTTTTGTCTAAAGAAATGCCAAGTGCTAATGCCTTTTTCGGAATTCCCGTGTGAACTCTTGAACACTCTTTCCCTTACCTTGTCGCAAGCGCTACCAATCCATTACAGCTTGTTGTGTGTGACCCAATAGATAGAATTGTTTCTTTAGATCCCTTATAAACTTAGTCCATGAGATGATAACTTTTCCTTTACGCTTTAAATCTATGTGTGTCTTACTCTCCCACCAGATTAAAGTAGTACCCCCCATTCTAAGAGTAGCTAATTAGATCATTGTCTTATCATCAGTAATATTTTGAATACGACAATAGACTTCTAATTGTTTTACCCAATTATCTAATTTCTCAGGGTTCATTTCTTCGTCATACACAGGTAATTCAAACTTAACATCAAGTTTCAAAAGTGGAATCTTAATTTTACTTTCTTTATCTGATTCAGTTTTAGACGTAGAAGAAGAAGATGATGATGATGGAGATGAAGGAGGACATTTATCTGCCTTGCCTTTGGCCTTATTTGATGCCTTTGACGTTGAGGCTTCGTCTCTCTTCTTTTTGTCTTCATATAATTCTGCCAACATTCGCTACATGTTCATAAACATCTGCTGGATTTGAGTCTCATCCATGGGCTTCGTTTCAGTAGCTTCAAGAGTCTCAATGTTCTCAGCCCCTATCATTGTTGATTGATGAACTACTTTTCGTTTTCCAATCTCTGGATTGAATTCCTCAAGCTCGCCTTTTCCACATTGCAATCCCAACTTGGTTAGCATCCACTGACAAACAAACTACAAGCATAACCTGCTTTGATACTAATATGATCTGAAATTGACTGAATAAAGTGTTGAGGTAGTTTGATTAGTTTGTCCTTTAGATTGATTGTTAACTGAAGTATGATTTAATGAAACATAACATAAACCATCAACATAAATGAATTAAATAACATAAATAATCAGAGAGGAGAAGAGGCAAACAATTTGATGATGGAGTTCGTCCCCCCTAGACTACATCTCTGAGTTCGCTTTTAAGTGGGCATTCATTTTTATTAGGATTGATATTGAAGAATATTTACACTAAAATGGATCATAAATGCTGTGCTCGCAGGCACTTATGAACCCTGTAAACAGAAAGTACTCTTTGCTGCCTTTCCTACGCCTATATTCGTGCTCAATTCCAACCACCGACAGCTACGAAATGTTGTAAACAAAATTGCCTCTCAACTTCTGAAACTGCACTATGTCTTCACAAAAATCCAAGCTTAACTTCATGAGCCAATTCCATGGTTTAAATAGGCTACATTCGAACCTATGAAATCCACATTTATAAGATTGTTGAGAATTTCATGTGATAAGGGTCGAATTATTCTCCATTCATGAACCTTAGGGATATTGTTTTTTTTTCTAAGTAATATTGATCTATTAACAAGCTGATAAATTTACATCGAGACCGAAGTAAAAAGCTACTGCCTGGAAGGCAGAAGATTCAGGAAAAAACAGAGAAGTGGACTGTCGAAACCCACGCAGGGGTGCAGAACAAGATTTCTCCAAAAGATTCTTTGAACCAGAAAAGACAAAAAGGGCTAGAAAGATTCATAACAACCAGAACATAAAAAACCCAAGAAGTTGGGTGACATGAACCGAAACAGAGAAAAAGACCAATCAACGAACCCATTAGTCTTCTGGATTCTCCTCCACGATCCTGCAACCACCGGTGACCAGCATATCAGGAGCAAGATCAGCCAGAGAAGCCTGGGGACCAGGCTCAGCAGAGAGCATGTCTTCATCAGGAACAAAGTCAGCAGGGCGAGACGAAGGCTGCAAAGGAGTGCGGCCACTGCCCAGATTGAAATGAGAAAACTGGGAGGCAGGAGCAGAAGTCTCCATGGGAACAGCAGGCTGCACATTAGAAGCCTCAGGCAGGCTGTCTTCTATAAAAACCACCGAGAGAATGGCGGTAATCCTCGGGCGATTGAGGGAACTCTGGAAAGTGAACCGAGCAGAGCCTGTAGTATTAGCAGAGGCAGCGGACGAGCGATGGTGATGGGGACCCCAGTACGAGCAGAAATCCAGAGAGCGACCCCTGCCACTGCGGGTCCTGGGGTAATGACTGGAGCCATCATCGAAGGAGGAAGTGTCCGGGGAAGGACTGGAAGGCAGGTGCGTGGGATGGCTCCGAGAGCTGCCCCTCCTACTCCGCATACGATGTCGAAGCCTCGGCATAGTGTGAGGGAGCGGGAACTAGAAATCATTAACCGAAGTGCCAACCAGCCCAAGGCCCGAACACGAATGAGGACGCCGCGACAGCCGAAGACGCCCAGGAAGAGAGACCGCCCTATGCGTGGAGCGCACCAGACACCGTTGGTCGATCACCCGTCTGTGCTGACAGTAACCAACGACGCTTAAACGAAACTGAGGGAATGCCGAGACCGGAGCCAATTTAACCTGGTGCTTGTGAAATCCATCTGCCATGAGACCGGACCAAACATGCGTCGAGTTCGTCCTTCCCAAACCAAAAAAATCCAACTTCAGAACTGCAATCTGAGTGAAAATCTCGCCAGAGCATGCGGAGGCAGGGTTCAACCTGTTTGAAGGCACGCGAATGCATTGGGTTGCAGAGCTCATCGCTTTGGAGTGAGAGGAGTGTAAATGTGACATGTTGTGGAGCAGCTGTCCATTTAACACAGCGTACCACCGGGGCAGGTGTCGGCATGTCATGCCGCCCCTCCGTCCCATTCCATTAATTGACCTTGGAGACACCCGCATCCGGGGGATCAGCATCTCTTTGGATAAGAGAGGAGCATTCATGTTTGTGAGCATCATTCTGAATAATGTCCAGGCTGCCAGAGGTAAGAGCATGGTCATGAGTGACTCCTATGTTGGCGAGGAGGTCAGCAACTTTGTTGCCTTCATGCTTAACATGTTGGAAGGTGATGGCACGATTAGTAAAAAGCCAATGTTCTATTGCTTCTAATCGAGCCTCCAGTCTCCAGCTTTTAGCAATTTTTTGCGCATGTGCTCCATTGAGAAGTTGGTTGGCCATGCCAATGAGGATTTGGGAATCCCCATCAACTTCCAACGGATGGAAACCATGATGCCGAGCAAGAAGGAGACCCTGCCAAAGACCTTCGAGTTCGGCGAATTTTTTAGCATCCCAACCAATATTTCCAAAGAAAAGGAGCAAGGGTTCTCCCTTATGATTCCTGATAATGCCTCCAAAACCAGCTGATCTGGGGTTGCCCTTGGAGGCGCCATCGAAATTGAGTTTGAAGGAGTTTTGATTAGGGTGACTCCATGCAGTTTTGCAAGCAGAATGGCCTTGGGAAGAACTGCTGCTGTGAATTCGTTGAGGAAGATGTAAGTTCCAGTTATCCCAAATGGATATTTCCTTTGCCAGAGAGGGGTAGTCCTCCTGTGTCCAGGCGTGCAGATCCAAAGTCTCTTGGAGATTAAGACATAAATTGTGCCAGATGATGTCCATCGGGGTGGAGTGGTTTTTGAAAATACCCTGTTTCTTTCTTTCCAAATAGTCCATAGGATCAAGCCTGGGAGAAGCCTCCAAAGTTGATTGAGGATGGCACTTTGAAAGGGGAGCTGGTCCCAGAGTCTTATGGTGTTGATGATATCATCAAAGCCTTTGTAATTTTTTTGGCACCGGAAACTGGCTTTCTCCCATAAGTGGATAGCCAGAGGACAGGTATACATGAGGTGCTAAATCGATTCCTCATGAGAGCAGCAGTTAGGACATCTAGAGGGGCCATGAAAAGAGCGCTTCTGAAGGTTATCCCATGTAAGGATTTTCCGGTGACCCAAGAGCCACAGGAAGAAGGAGACTTTGGGCCAAATTCCGTTCGCCCAAATTTTGCACCAAATGGGATCCAAAGATCGTTGGTTATTGCCAATGATTTTATAAGCTTATTTGGTGGAGAAAGTGCCTGATGGGGTGTACCCCCATCTTAAAATATCCGCCCCTTCGGAGAATCTTATGCGTCTTTTCTGGAGCTCCCTTTCCAAGGCCTCCTTGACCTGGTTGTCATCATTTTTGATCACTCTCTCTATCTATTTCCATTGCCTATACCCCTTCTCGATCTCCTGCGTCCATTGTTGCTGTACTGTTTCTTGTTGTTGCGCATCCCAATCATGGCTAGGAGGCTGATTGAAAGTACTTATGAGCTTGGGAAGTTGTTGCCAAGCGTCCGTCCAGAATCTTGCCGAGCAGCCATTCCTTATTTCCCAGAAGCTATGCTTTTGTATGAGGTGATAGTGCTGTCGGGAAGCATTCCAAATTAGGGAACCTTTATCCGTGGGAGTGAATCTAATGAGCTCCACAACAGGCCTATTGTTAGCATACTTTGCGGTCCAGAGTGAAGCCCAAGGTTTATTATGGGAGGAGAGACAAAGCCACCAAAGTTTTGCGCCCATAGTTTCATTGCAATGCTGGGGATCCCTTAATCCTATGCCTCCATGTTCCTTTGGCTGACAGACCGTCGACCATTTAGCAAGTGCCCATTTACGATGAGTTCCAGTTGAACCCCATAAAAAATTACATTGGAGAGCTCTGATCTTTTTCAAGACCCATTTGGGCACTGCAAGAATGGAAAACAGGTAGAGAGGCATCGCTTGGAGCACGGCTTTGATGAGCACTGTTCTGCTGGCAATGTTCAAAGTTCTGTGAGTCCAGAGATTGAGACGGGACTCCAACTTTTCTAGGAGCAGACGCCAAGACATGTGCTTGATAGCCGAGTCGATGAGGGGGGCCCCCAGGTACTTAGAAGGAAGAGAAGCAATGGAAAAGCCAAGGATGCGAGTAATGGCATTTTGAGTAACGGACGGGGTGTGGAAGAAAAAGAGTTGCGATTTGGCATTATTTATACTTAGACCCGAGGCCTCAGAGAAATCAGACAGTATGGACTTGAAGACCTTGGCTTCTTGCACAGAGGGATACCCAAACAACATGTTATCGTCTACAAATTGCTGATGGGTGATGGCAGGGGAGTTGTGGACAGAGAGGCCTTTGAGACGCTGGGAAGAGAGTGTGTGTTTGAGGAGGCGACCCAGCCCCTCAGCCATGAGGACAAAGAGGAAGGGGGAGAGCAGAACTCCTTGACGGATGCCCCTAGAAGGTTTAAAAGGTTGGGATGGGAGACCATTAATAAGAATCGAGAAGAATGAAGAGGATATTAAGCTTGCAATCCATCTGATCCACATGGGTGAGAAACCAAAGGCTAAAATCATTTTATCTATATAGAGCCAACGCAACTTATCAAAGGCTTTGGAGAGGTCGATCTTTAGGAGCATACCTGCCTGCTTGGAGTGCTTGAGGGAGTGAATGACTTCGTGAGTGAGGATGATGCCATCCAAAATCTGCCGACCTTCTACATAACCAGATTGTTCCTGAGAAATGAGAATGGGCAGGAGCGGCTTCAATCTGTTTGAAATGACCTTGGATATCACTTTGTAAATGACATTGCAAAGAGCTATGGGTCTAAACTTGTCCGGAGTTCTGATGTTCGCTTCTTTAGGTATTAGAGAAATGAAGGTAGAGTTTAGAGCTGGCAGAAGCCAGTGCATAGTGCGGGACTCCTCAACCACCTGCCATACCTCCTCTTTGATGAGGTCCCAAAAGGAGTGGAAGAAAGTCGTGGTGAATCCGTCAGGGCCAGGGGCTTTGCCCTCCTTTAGCTGGTGCATTGCTTGGTCCACCTCCTGAAGCAGTACAGGACGGAGAAGGATTTTGTTGTGTTCCTCTGTTATGAGCTTTGGAACGTGATGAGTGATATTCTCGATTGCTGGCCTTCTGTCCAGAGGGGGTTCCTAGTGGACCTCCTTAAAGTGGTTGATGAACTCCTGTTCAATTTCTACATGATTTTCCAAGCGTTCTCCTTCGCGATTCTGAATGAAAGCGATGGTGTTGTGCATTCTTCTTTGGACTGTGGTTCTGTGAAAGAAATTAGTGTTCCGTTCACCCTCCTTTAGCCATCTGATGCGAGACTTTTGCTTCCATAGAATTTCCTCTTGGGCCCTGCGTTCCTCTAGTTGACTGTGCAGAAACTTTTCTTTTTCCAAGGTCTCTGCTGTGTGACCCTCATCAATGATCTTTTGCTGGAGTTCTTTCATTTCCTTGACCAGATCTTGCTGAGCCTGAAATATGTTACCGAAGGTCTCATGATTCCATTTTTTGATTTGGACTTTCAGAAATTTGAGTTTCTGCTGGAATCTAAACATATTTGATCCCTCTGACACAGGGGAGTTTGTCCAGGTGGAGTTGATGAGGTCTTTGAATGTGGGATGTGAAAGCCAGAATCCTTCGAACCTGAACGGGCGCCGAGAAGCATTTCCAGGCCTGAGCCATTGGAGAGAGATCGGCCAGTGATCCGATCCTGATAAGGGAAGGATGGAGGTCGTGAGGTCACCTACGAGATGGATCGCATTGTCCGAAATCAAGAACCTGTCGAGTTTGGATGCGATTTTCTGTCTACCAGCCCTTCGATTGCTCCAGGTGTGCGTACCATTACAGAACGGTAGATCGATAAGCGAGTTGTTGTGAATGAAGTCGTTGAAATGGCGATTCTCCTGATCCAACCTCGTTCGGCCTCCTTGCTTCTCCTCCAGTTTAGTGATCATATTGAAATCGCCTCCTGCGATCCAAAGAGGGTGGACTCTGTTAAGATTGAGAAGTTCAATTGTGTCAAGTAGAGAAATTTTTTTGCCTGCCTCCTGCGGGAAGTAGACATTAGTTAAATGCCCATGTATATTGGTACCAATAATGTGGAAAGTGGCTTGAATGATGTGGTGGGAAGCATGAAACTCCGAGAGTGTGATGGTCTGCTCATTCCAAGCTATGGCAAGACCCCCTGAAGTGCCAGATGCATCGACAGCTACCGAGCGACTACCTGGCCAAGCTTTTGAGAGGATCTGACCAAGAGTAGAGCTATTACATTTCGTTACCTGCAGAAAGAAGATTTGGGGTTGCTCCTGCTTTATCATATTTCTAATCATACGGACTTTGCTGGGGCCATTAAGCCCTCTTAAATTCCATGAAGTGAGCTTCATGATCCACTGGGGGGGGTTGGCTTGTAATATTTAGTCAACTTTGCATATCTGCCTGAGTCTACCATGATTTTCCCTAATGAAATGGTGCGCTGAAGGTCTGTTTTTCGTCCTCTCTTTTTGGAATCCTTGGGGAGGTGGTTTCCGTCCCAAAGACTTCCCGGTTGAATACCAAGTTGCTGCTACTAAAAGGCCCTGGAGATGACCACTTCAAGGGCATTTAGTTGGAACTCTGGAATCTTATCATAATATTTCCTTTTGCATGCTTGTTCCATTCCAAAGATGTATAGACCTTTAAGATCAATACTTTCCGGCTCTACCTCCATTTTCTGAGGGAGATTTCTTTCTGTGGGAAGAAGCGATGAAAGCAAAGAATGACTTGGTATGCAGTCAACATCCATACCATTTGGCTTCCAATCTGGATCTTTGGGCGGCTCCGAGGAGGTGGCAGGACAATTATCCTGGGAAGGGGGGATGGAGGATGGATGATCTGAAGGTGGAGAGGGTGGGGTAGAGGAGTTCTTCTAAGTGATAGGCTCAGAGTTCGGTGGGGGTTCGGTCATATTAGTTCCCAGGATGTCAAAGCTATTACTTGTGGAGGGGGCAGACGCTCCAGGTTGCATTGGTTTTTTCCCATTGGAGGTCTTTTTGTTAGCTCGTCTTCAATTGGTAACTTTAGTGAATCCTTCCTGATCTGAGGGATTCGAGGGGCCAGAGGGGGTAGGGTGAGAGTTCAGTGGGCAGTCCCTGAATAGGTGTCCTATAGTATGGCATTTGTGACAACGGAAAGGAACATGTTCATAATCTAAGGGTTGTACCCATTCAAAGTCATCATGATAGAGACTTACCGAGTCCGGAAGAGGCTTGTCCAGTCGCATGCAGACGCAAATACGAGCGTATGAGGTGTATCTGCGCATTTTTGTTTCTTCTGCTATTTTGACAAATTCCCCAAGACCCTTGCCTATGTCTTTCAACAAATCTTCATCCCAATATTCTAGAGGGAGCGAATATAACCTGATCCATACCGGGGCCCAGCTTAGGTCCTCCTTGTTGGGGTTGAATCATTCAATCCAATCCCTTAAATACAAGCCTACGGAGTTGAAGAAGTAAGGACCTTCATCCATTACTCTGTTTCTGTCTTCTAAGCATATAAAGGTTGCAGTGAAGAACCCTTTTGGGCCTAGCTGCAGGGTGACGTGCCCCTTGGGTTTCCACTTTGCCGCGATCCATCCTTGTAGGGCCTTTTCGGTCGGCCAGAAGCCAACAAACTTACCAATGAGGGCATGGTCCCTCATATATTGAATTCTTCCGTTGATCCTATGGCTAGGAAGCTCCACCTTGGGTCTTTCCGCGGCAATAGGTTTGCAAGTCGAGGAAGTGGCCTTGGGGATGCCCTCGTGACCAAGCACAGCCTCCTGCTTATCATTGCTTTTGTCAGGAAGGGCATCAGAAACATTTGTCGTATCCTGCTGAGGAGTAGTCATATTGACCTCGTGATCAAGAGCAGGGGCGTCAGGGCCTGTCGGAATCTGCGAGGTGCTCACAAAGTTTGAAGTGGGGGAAGACGCAGCGGCCCCCCCCAAAGGGGCGTCCATGAACGAGACAACAGTGACTGCCTGCCTCGGACAAGCAGAAGGCCTGCGAGAGGTAGCTGAGGCTGAGGAAAGCAAGTCGGCGCCGTTGAAGAGGTCGAGGGTAACCCTAGGTTGCAGAGCGCGCGAGCCTCTGAGATTTCTTTCCTATCTCCAACCTTAGGGATATTGTTTCCCAAACCTTAGCGCACAATTAAATTCGAAAAACCCATTTTAAACCATATAATAAAAACTCAACCCGACGGTTAGGCTAACTACGCGGGGAGTTATAACCATTCCCATGTGAATGGGTGGAATAAAACTCAGTGGTTAATCCTATTCACACAACAATTTTCCAACGTTGTTTATGAACCACATGGTTAACATAACAACTCTGCTGCAGTTTACAACTGTGATCACATGGTATTATCCGACTTCCGATGTGATTTCCAACTAACACTATGGGTTTTATTTTAATATAAAGTTTTTAAAACTTATTTATCACCTGAACCATTGATTAACATCTGAACCTTCTTTACAAAGTTTTATGGTAAGGTTTGATAATATAGTTTTTGAATAGATTTTCTCTAGGAATTTTAGCATTAGGGATTAATGCATAGGACTTTTTCATATGGGTTGGAGTTTTAGCAATAGGATTTAGGTATTAGGGTTGGACATATGTTTTAGGTATTTAGGAATAGGACTTACATTTCATAAGGTATTTCACCATAGGAAACCTTAGATCTAGGTTCATAAATACTATGCCCCCTTTTACACCTTTTTCATCCAAATTCGAAACACATGATGACCATAACATTTGAAGAAGCTTTCACTGGTGATTTGATGATTCTGAAGATTGAACTGGACATCGAACTGCTGGAGTTGAATTGGAACTCTGTCGATCTTGTATTGATCAAGATCCTCCTAGATCACATGGTCACTTTCAATTTGAGGAATCACATAAGAAGAATTAGATTGGTAATCGCATCTGTATAGCATCATATCAACCAGCATTGTCCTAGAGTAAGGAATTTACTAACAACCTCATCTCTCAACGAGACAATGGGCTCCAATGCTAGCGAGATATGTGAATTATAGACACCATAGTCATTATCTCTCCAAGGTACATACTCCACCCAGGTGTTCCCAGAGTATGACCTTATCGGACTATTCTTCTCTTGGGTAGGCAACCCTTAAAAAATATTGGTTTCTGACTACTCTTATCTTGAATTTCCTATCTCATTCTCAAAGAGTATTGGATTCCATATGATTACCCAACCCTCCATTCTATTTTCCCAAGTGAAGACTAGAATGATCTGTCTATCCATTCTCTCCTCATGGCCTTCACTAAGACTTACAGTTGTTAGCCTTTGTCTAGTGTGTAGTAGATTTGACCTGCAAATATAATAAAATGGAAAATATATAACACCATAGAAGATAGAACTTCAGATCTTCACTAATATCATAACCCTTGAGGTAGGGCAACACCATACCTTCACTCCATAAGAAAGGAGATCACTCCACTATCCATATGCTTGCCAATACAATAATCCTTCACATCTCTCAATGGAGAGTCTCTAGCCTCTATATAGGTTTCATACATGAAATACCATGGGTAGTTACCATGGGTCTCTGAATACCATACATCCAATACAATGGCCTTATCACTTTATTATCTATCTCCATGTGGTCCCTTGCATAATGTGGGTTAACCACTTTATTGATTAATTATGGCCCATTTATTTATCATTATTACATTATTACATCATATTATTCCCTTGGGTACCTCCCTCTATACCCTATATTATCCCCCTATGTATTCTACTTTACACCCCCCTTAAACATGTTTCATCCCCGAAACATGAGAATAACACAAATAATAAGATCTACTCAAAAGGGTATTCCATTGGTACCATTCACATGCATCTATCCATGCCAGAGAAAGGTGAACACTCATTCTAGTCAAAGCCTCGCTTTCTTGAAATGGAAGCAAGTTGTGGCAGTTCCTCTATGTTGACGTGTTGTGGGTGGATCTTCGCACATCTCTATGTGTTGTCTAGGGGTTTTTGTCTTTGTTGTTAATCCATTACCACCTTGCTGGTTGTTGTATTGATGGGTGATGCTGGTGGTGATATGTTGATTCTTTAGTTGATGGAATATATTTCATTAATTCCTCCACTATTGGTGATGGAGTGGTGTCTGGGCTTTCTGCTGGTACCCGCCTTGATGTCTATGTTTGTTCATCTACCATCAAAGGCTCATCATCTAATGTGTTTGTGTTGTTATAGAATTGTGCTTCCTCCTCCCTATTATCTGCATGGTTCATAATGCAAATATCCTACAATGTAATTTTCTTCTTTTTATACTAGAGCTTCATGAATTTCTTTTGCACATTAAAATTAACAGTACCAATGGATTCCATCCAAGGGTGTCCCAAAACAACATCCACAATAGCCATATCTAAAGCAGAAAAAATGGAACACAACAGATAATTATCCATAGAAATATTCAAATATTTATAAATTTGAACATATTCATTATCAACCTGTGTGTTTTCAATATGTTTTGCTGGAACTTGCAATTTTTTAGCCAAATTAACATTGATACAATTATTCTTGCAGCTAGGAATGATGGACACAATGATGTTCTCTTTCTAAATACTTCCATGAACCTATAATATGGAAATATTAGTAGAAAAATAAGTCTTTATGGCTCTTACTGTCCTTCTTTCCAGCTTGAGACCACTTGTCCGAAAGAACTTTTTCAAGTTTTTTTTTTCAGTAAGTTTCCTCACTGAGCTGTCATGTGAGGTCCACCATTTATTTGTCTCTTCTTTCATATGAAGCGCTATGGAGCATGTCCAAAAATATGGGGATTGAGCCTTCTCATACTGTAAAAATTCTTCAATATTAGGGCCATCATATTTTCCTGTAAACTTCATCTTGCGAGAACCCCTAAAACAGAGTAAGGGTTTTGAAGAAAATCACTTTGGAAAAAACTTAAAATGGGCATAATTCACTCAATATAACTTAGAATCCTTATTATAACATGTTTTCAGAAATAGAACAATAATTGTGCATCTACTTGTGTGACTGAAATCCCAATCAGCGCAACACGAAAACTCAGATCTGCGCTGCAACTATCCTGCCGTCACAAATTTTCAAAAAACAATAGATGATTTTAAATCAGTGATAACTCATGCATTTGGACTCCGATTGGACCAATTTTTTTATCGCAATCGGGTGATTTTTCAAGGGGAGCTCGTATATTTAATTATGTTTCTGAAATTTTACACCAAAAATGGCAAAAAAATGAGAGGAAATCCACAATCCATGAATTTTCGTCAGAAAATAACTGCAACACAGCTAAATATAAATCAACCATATCTCCCTCATCTGGACTCTGATTCAACTAATTGTTTTTTTTAAATTAGGTATTTTTTTACAAGGAATCTAGATATTCTATTTATTTCTGAAAATTGTGCACCAAAAGTTTCATATCTTCTCTGCAAACTCTCTGCGCACAAAATTATTGCAAAAAATGAAAAAACAAATCTCCCCAAATTTGCCCAAGAAAGTGCTTTGATATCACTTGTAGTAGATCTAACCTGAAAATATAATAAAATGGAAAATATACCCAAGAAATAACACCATAGAAGATAAAGCTTCAGATCTTCATTAATATCAAAACCCTTGAGGTAGGGCAACACCATACCATCACTCCTTAACGAAGGAGATCACTCCACAAGCCATATTCTTGCCAATACAATAATCCCTCACATCTCTCAATGGAGAGTCTCTAGCCTCTATATAGGTTTCATACATGCAATACCATGGGTAGTTACCATGGGTCTCTCAATACCATACATCCAATACAATTAGATTATCACTTTATTCCGTAGCTACATGTGGTCCCTTGCATAATGTGGGTTAACCACTTTATTTATTAACTATGGCCCATTTATTTATCATTCTTACATTATTATATCATGTTATTCCCTCGGGTACCTCTCTCTATACCCTATATTATCCACCCTAGGTATACTACATAGTGCATGACACATGAATTAGAGAATCATATATGCCACTCCCTCTTAACTTAGGAAGGACATACTACAAGTTTATTCCAAGTAAGAAACTTACCAGCAGGATCCCTCTCAACCAAGGATCTTTAGCAGCAATGGTGAGACACCCAACTACTCATGAATAATTCCTCCCCTCGATGCCATGGATTTTGAAATTGAGGAATATTCAACTTTTGGCTTCATAGGGTAGAAATCATCTATCAATTTCGTCCACGAGTCATGCCAACAATCAGAAAGTGATTTATCAATCTTTCTCATCTGGTGCACCTTTATACCATGTTGCTTTCCTTCGAACCATCTCGCAAGGATCTTACATCCTTCTACATGATTGGCAGCCCTACATAAACTTATCCAGATAAACATATACATAATAAATTTTAAATAAAATTTAACTTAGTGATGATCTTTCACCATGACATCTTCCTGTAGGCATTGACATCCTCTATTAAGATTGACACATCTACTAAGGATATGTTTTTTCAAGGGTCTTCTTCTTTACCATACTTCTATCAGAGTCCACATATCTTCCCAAGAGATCTTCTAATCACATCTTCCTGGCTTCTGAATGATAACCACCTCTTTACATGGTTACACATCATGATCTCTTCCATTATTTATCCACACAACTTCATCCCTAGGAATATCCTCTATTTATTTCATTATTTGTATACAACCACCTCATATTCCTTATCAAGACACATTTAATTTCATTTGTTAGTGGAAACCTGTGAACCAGAAGAGATCTTCCTTCCATATATTTTACTTCTAAAGATAAACTTTCATCACCTGTAACCACATGACATGAATTCACAACATCCAATGTCAGCATATAGATATATGTACCTCATCCTTTTTCTTTTGAGTCATCCTGCAACAATTTTACTAGAATGAATAACTTCATTCCATTGAACAGCTTCATGAATATGTCATCATATCGTAATCCCAAAAATTTGTAACATAGAATTCTCGATGAAATATTTTTCTTTCTTTCTAATCAGTGAATCCATATAGAACTCCATTAGAAAATTTTAACACCCATTCCCATATTTATTATTGAATGATGACCCTTGAACTTGATGACTGCCTTCCATTAATTTTGTTATCAGTGATGTTTCCAAGAGCTACTTATTCAAGTTACTCTTCCATGATTATATCATGATGCTTGTTAATATACACTACTTCCTATCATACTATTTTATAACCAACATAAATCACTTAAAGAGAAATATGATTTCAATCAAAATAGAGAACTTTCGCTTCTTCTTTCTTCGATTTCTTTGCATCAAGTTCTTCCCTTACATCCGATACATGGGCTTCTTCCTTTTTCCTCTTGTCCTTCCGATATTTAGGATAATCCCTTTCATAATGCCAAATTTCATTACATCCAAAACATCGTATTTTGTCCATATTACTCCTTTTATTCTGAGGACCAAATTTACTTGATCTTCCTTTCTTCTTGGATATGGCTGCAAAGGCTTGATTCCCTTCACTTGATCTTGTATTATATTTTTCTTTCAATCTTTTTTTCTCTATTTTACATAGTGACCATAGATCGTGGAATGGTGTTTCTTATTTCTTCCCGTATAATCTTAAAGTGAAGTTTCCCATTCTCCGGTAAATCATTTAGCACCACTATAGTCATTTAATTATCAAACATTAATTCTCCAAATTCATGCAGTTGGTCTCTTACACCAGAAATCCTCATAAAATATTAAGTGATTCCTTCATCTCTCGACAATTTCATCTTGTATAGTTCTTATCTCAGAGTGATTTCTTCTCCTGCAATACTCACAGATAATTGCTCCACCAGTTTCTCATATATTTATTTTCCAGATTTAATTTTTGATACATAAGGTATGAGTGAGTCCTTAATGGATTCTATCATAATCCTCTGGGCTTTGATTTTTCCTCTTTCATATTTCGCATGAGCTAGAGCATCTTGTTTTGAGTGTTCAATTGTAGATCCTTCGATGTAGCCTATAACTTCGTCTTCCATTAAATTCAAATATGTCCTCTTCTACGATGCACTAAAGTTTTATGACCTAACCAATTTGTTTCTCTCTTTAAAATAAGTCATTTTGACAAATTTAGATAAGGTCATAGATACTTGAGTAGGATGACTTCCTCCTTCTAGCAGCTTCATTGATGATGAAGGTAGGAACTTCTTTTTAGATTGAGTTCTCCAATGTAGATGTTGGAATATTAATGATATAGGATGTCTTCAGAGTGATCATGTATTCAATGTCATAAATATTTGGTGGAAAAGATTATCTACTTGATTACTAGATCCTTTGAAGAATCTTCCTTGAAAACTAATTTTAAATTTTAACCCAAAAATTGAACTTTTCTTCCTTGATCCGAATGGAAAATGGCATCAACCCATGGTATTCATCTACCCATGTTATCCATCCACCCATGGAATTTACCCATGGTATTGTAAATGGAATCGAACCATGGTATTCATCCACCCATGATATTTATTCACCCGTGGTATTGTAAGTGACCCATGGTATGTATCCACCCATGGAATTCATCCACACATGGGATTTACCCATCGTATTGTAAGTGGTGTCTACTCATGGTATTGACCTATGGTATCTACATACGGTATTGTAACTCAAAAAAAGGTTATACATAACAAGCCTCACTTTGTAAAAGGACAGATTGTCTGCCACAATGTAGCTTCTACAGTTACTCTTTGTTTTAATAAAAAAAGTTTCTTTGTGGTTTTATTTTCTTTGTGTTCTCTTTTTTTTTCTGGCATTGTAATTTTGCAGATTTTGTCAGATCCATTTCAATTTTATTAGATCTTGGGGGCATCCCCCCAATATATAGATCAGTGGTATCAGATTCAGGTTATGAATCCATGGGAATGAGGGTTTGAAGCATATTTCAGTGTCAATTTTTTGGCAGCAATCTCTAGCAAAATCCATGAATTTTTTTGGGTGGCGAGTTTTAAGATCAGATCTGAAAATTTTGGCGACAAATTTACAAAACCAAAGACTAGATCTAGATTCCTTGCAAAAAAATACTCAACTTCAAAAAACAAATCGGTTGAATCGGAGTCCGGATGTGGGAGTTTTCGTTGATTTAAAATCAACTATTTCTTCAGAAATTTTGTGACGGAGAGATAGTTCTAGCACGAATCTAAGAGTATAGAGTCTCCAGATAGTGGTTTCAAACACATGATAAGATGCAGAATGATCATTCCATTTTCAAAAATAGGTTATAATAAATATTCTGAGTTATATTGACCGAGTTATGCTCATTTTAAATTTGGACCAACATTCGGAGCGGGTTCCCTTTGGAGACGTGCCCTCCCACTCTGCTTTAGTAGGCACCTGCTTCACATTCATCAGTTTCAGCATAGAAGCATTCGGTTTGGGTTATTTGGAGACGTGCCCTCCCACCCCAAGCTATGTAGGCACCTGCTATTTCATCAACAATTAGCATCACGGTTATGGGTCAACTGCACAAAATAATTTTCATCGAAGTCCATTTGCTAGGCCGCACATTGTTAGTCACACAGTTGGTCACAAGCATTACAGGGTATCTCTATCCTTGGATCTTCGTTTGTCATGGTTTTGGTTCATCCTCAAACCCACACTTCATCGAAGTCCATTTGCTAGGCCGCACACTGTCAATATCACAGTTGGTCACAAGCATTACAGGGTATCTCTATCCTCGGATCTTTTTTCATCACGGTTATGGGTTAACTACACAAAACCCTTCTCTTCAGTGGCTCTTCATATTCAACAAAGGCTTCTCAGGAGGGAACTTCACGCAATGGGGACAATTGCTTCTTAAGGAGGGAGGAATGATCTGAATGGAAAATTGCATCAACCCATGGTATTGATCTACCCATGTTATCCATCCACCCATGGAATCTACCCATGGTATTGTAAATGGCATCAACCCATGGTATTCATCTACCCATGATATTTATTCTCCCATGGTATTGTAAGTGACCCATGGTATGTATCCACCCATGGTATTCATCCACACATGGGATTTACCCATGGTATTGTAAGTGTTATCTTCTCATGGTATTGACCTATGGTATCTACACACGGTATTGTAACTCAAAAAAAGGCTATAAATAACAAGCCTCACTTTGTAAAAGGATAGATTGTCTGCCACAATGTAGCTTCTACAGTTATTCTCTGTTTTAATAAAACAAGTTTTGAAACTTATTTTATTAAAATAGAGAATAACTATAGAAGCTACATTGTGGCGGAAAATCTGTCCTTTTACAAAGTAAGGCTTGTTATTTATAGCCTTTTTTTGAGTTACAATACTGTGTGCAGATACCATAGGTCAATAGCATGAGTAGATACCACTTACAATACCATGGGTAAATCCCATGTGTGGATGAATACCATGGGTGGATACATACCATGGGTCACTTACAATACCATGGGTGAATAAATATCATGGGTGGATGAATACCATGGGTCGATGCCATTTACAATACCATGGGTAAATTCTGTGGGTGGATGGATAACATGGGTAGATGAACACCATGGGTTGATGCCATTTTCCATTCGGATCATTCCTTGAGTGTCTCCTTGTCAAGTGTCCCTTGTGTTCAACACCTTAGATCTGATTCCATGTTGAAAATTAGGTAGGGTAGTGATTAATTCAAATTTTATTCTTCATAGTTACTTGTGAGCTTACTTCTTTTAGTCATGTCTTCTCTTCTTAGATTATTAAATATTTCATCAATTCAATTACCAAAAACACAAGAGACACAAATTTAGGCTCTTCAAATAAGGGCAAAAACCTCTCCCTCTTGGAGAGGAAAACCCACAAAAAATTCCTCGTATAGAATTTCAATTAAAAAGTAACATGACCATGGCTTAGAACCTTGACACTTGTATGCCTCCAAGACCTTGTCACCACTTATTCATTAACTCCTTGAGTTGGCCCTTATTTTTTGCACCATTCTACACTGTCCTACACCAAGACTAGAGTGCTATTGGTACCTTGATATGAACTAGCCTGTGCATACCTTGCACATTCGATATTGTTGTTTGATCTTAATATTATACCTAGGTCTTCTTGATATGAACATAATTTTCATACTATAATGATATCATTCCTTGCTAAGCTTATATATTAACATTTTCCTGTAAAATCCTTATTCCAATACTTAACACAGTTGTATATAGTCCTTCTTCTTCGCATTGACTACAGTCTTATAACCGCAAACATTACATTCTCTTTCACACTTGAGAATTTTCTTATTACACACTTGAGAATTGTCTTATTATGCACTTGAGCACTATTTATGCCTCGTTGTATAACCCTACTCCTTTTGATTGTAATCCTGAACCTTTATACTTTGACCTTATCTGAAAAATAAAACTACTCCTCGTTGTTCTATCTCAGACTTATCCATAATGCTTACCTCAAATAAGCCGCAATTCATCCTTATATGTATCATATAGATCTGCCTTTTTGAGCTAACATGAAGGCCTATATTTGAGCCAAATTTTGAAGAGGTATCGAGGTCGACTTGATCACTTTCTTCAACGCTGAACTGAAACATATTTTAAACCATGACCTAAAGGTTTATGTGACAAGGTATTGAGTTATACAAGTGTGAATTTGACTCATTATAAACATGAATCTTTAATATATTTATAAAAAGAAGAAAAATCCCTAAAAGAAATCAATAAGAAGTATTTTTAACAATAATAAAACCTTGCTCATGAAACCCATGAACCAAGCATATAAAAAATATCTAATATTATATTTGTCTTCTTCATAAATACATAATTACATATTCAATATGAATACTAATCCTAGTTACACTTTCCAACACATCCCTAAGGGAGTGAATAAATTACTCCCACATTGACCAAAAATAAAATATGGCATAACACCCATTGAATCACTAGAATGTGGAAACATTCCACCCATTTTACCCACCAATCCTTGAAAATATTTTTCTTTTTAGAGAAATTTGGAAATGGGAAAGGCTCACTTCTTAGTAATAGACTAGAAGGAGGAAAGTTTCCTCCACTAAATGAAAAACAATGAAGGAGCCAAGGTAATTTCCATTTCATACAATGAAGAGAAGAAGACAGTGGAAAATGATAAATATGTTATAGGAATCCCAATTGGAGAAATCCCAAAATTTAATACACCAACATAAGGAATAGTAGGTTAGGTCAACCCACCCATATCATGAGTGGATGAAGGTGCAATAACGGTAGAAAATGTAATAGACATAGACATGGTGGATAAAGGAGGGGAGAATCCCCCTCCACTAGCAATAGATGAAGTTGTGTGAACACCCGTAGTTCTAGTAGTAGCTAGAATGAAGGAGAGAATCAAGGAGAATCCTGAAAAAATGACACAACCAACATATCATCCCTAGGTACTAGATTAACATAGAGGTTAGAAGTATATGGGATATCCTCGACCTTGAACTAATCTAAACTACATTGTGAACCCTATGGAATTTTTTTTTTAAAAGGGACATGACCAATAATATCATGAAGAAACACTTGAACTTCAAATTCCTCCTCTTACAATGATCCCTTTGGGGGAGGATTCACTTCCTTTGTATCAAATATAATTGATTCTAATGATCTTATATCACCTAGACTATCATTCTAAGGTGAGAGGTTTGTAATTCCAAGAGTAATTCAATGAATCCTTCTTGATTGACTATTTTATCCCTCTAACGCCTTAGAAATATAAAATAAAAATGACTCAAAATATCCGAGGGAAATATAGGAGAATAGAGCACTCAACTAAAAAATCCTAGAGAAGCAACCAAGAAAACAACTCTAAAGTATTTCCACTCTGCATGAGTAGGACCAGCCACCAAAATATAGAAGAGGATATTTAAGGCCTTCCTTAGGGAATCTTGGGATGATGAGGGCCCAAGTCCTTCCAACAAAGGTGTGAGAAGTGGTTACCTTGTCCTCCTCGTATAGCTTTTATTGGTGAAAGTACCCTCACTTTGTGGGGAAACCTCTAAGATTTCTATAGTAGTTTTACAACATCTTCGTTAGGTGCCATAGGTATCCCCCCCTTCAGTCACCTAGGAAAGGAAAATAAGCTACCAACTCATAATTATAAACTAAGGGGGAAAGATGTGGGCACGTTTTCATACAATTAGGAGAGGGGGATATATGTCTTTTCTTATCCTCAAATGGCCTAGTGTTTATCTCCTATGTTAGTGGAGCTTCCCCAATAGCCTATATGGAATTGGAATTTCACTTGTTAATCAACTTCTATGTTTGGTTCAAATAACCCTAGAGATTTTACTATTCGCACCTATTCGAAGGCCATAATAAAACTTATACTAATCACTTTGGTAAGACAAAGAAAAAATCCTTGCATATTTAACCAAGCATTACTTTTGTTTGTCTATTATTATTGAAAGAGTGATGGAAGTGCAACTAGTGGGGTTTTAGACTCAAAAAAATATAATAAAATTATCCTAACTATATGTGTGCATTAGTTCACTTTCTTCAACGAAAATATTGATTTTATTCAATAATATAATTTTTACAAACTCTAATCCAAGTTTCTGATACTACATTGCAAATTTAACAACCTATAATTCAAGTTTTTACTTTCCTTTCACTTTTTAGATTCAATGAAAATAATCTTCATACAATTTGAAGATCAAACAACTTAACGTATGATTCAAACAACCATACAAATCAATTTTTCCTAAATTACATTAAAATAGGAAATGGATACAAGAAATTCGATGCAAAGTAAGGATTGCAACAAATATGCAATAGTTGTAAAAATACTACTAAAACAAATATAACAAGGATGCAACAAGTGAAAAATTCTTAGAAAATGAAAAGGAAATTGAGAAAAACAAGTTACCAAGTCAAAAAAATTCTAAAAATGCAAACACTTTCAACAAAAAAAACCCTAAATACTCAACAAAAGGTACAAAAGTACTAACTCGCTTTTCATTGTGATCATACAAAAATCCTCACTAAGTTTTTATTTTTATTTTGTTCAGTTCAAATTTAATGAAGTAAATAAAAAGGGAAACTACAAATAGTGATATCTTTCTTTTTGTTTGGAACTTATAATTAAAAAAATAACAAAAAGAAAACTCAAAAATACAATTTAAACAAACAATTATGTAACCAAGGGAGAAGATGCAAACCCTCACTAAAGCATCAATTAACCAAAGCAAAGGAACAATGAATACAGCAATAGACAAAGGTACTAGAATTCAATTAAGAAAATTGATGAAAGAAACCAAACCCCGAGAGAAAGAAGAAACCCAAACCCTAGGTTGATACCAAAACAACTCGTATAAAGGGAAAAGACGAAGAAGTTGAAATTATATAATAGAAGAAATAAAATCACATAGAAAATAATTGAATCAAAATCAATACTTTCATAAGAATTCCTCAAATAGGCAAGAAAATGAATCATTTCTCCACCTTTAGAAGGGATATCCAATTTTTGTTGAAACAAATCATATGCATATGCAACTTTTCCTAAAACAAAGCATCTATATACCCGACTATTTCCAAAGGAAGTTATATATAACTATTTTGAAAGGAAAAAAGAAGAAGAGAGAGCCTATATATAAAAAATTAAGTGTGTTAGAGGTTAACAAAAAATATAAATGATTTAAAAATCAAAATAAAACTTTAAGACAACCCTATGACCCTCAAGAAATGTAGGAGAGAAATTATAAGGAGCTTCTCCTCAATTGAGTCACTAGTTATTTTGAGAGAAATATTCCCCTGAGGATATGGTTGAAAACCTTAGTAGAGTTGACAATAGAAACTCAATAAACCGACCCAAAAATGCAATCAAAGAAATTAAAAACATAATAGATGGAATACCTTCTTGGAGGTTCGGTATTGTAGTAGATCCCTTATCCATTTCTTCTTTTGTTGCCCCTAATCTTCAAACTTGTAATCAACACAAGTAGAAGAAAACCAAATGAAGAAGGATTAAGTAATACATGTATTCATAGTGTTAGTTCAATAAAAAATAAATGAATAAAATGAAAATTTACCACAAATAAGAATGAAATAGGAATGAGAAGATGAGTTTCTTTAAATTTTTAAGCATCAATGATACAAACACATATAGTTGCTTCCAACATGTACTACACAGAACTATCCTCTAGATTCCTCTTACTTGGGCGACTGAAGGTTTCCACTAGATCCACATTGCTAAGTGATGAATGATTAATCATAATATATGGTATATACTCACAAAAAAATAGGAGTATTAGATCAACGACTTAAAAAATATCCTCCTCGAGGGGGAAACATCATTTACATTACATAAATGAAAAATTCTTAGATGATTCAAATGAAAAAACCTCCTTTCTGTATATAGGAGTCTAAGGGGTCATAATATAATCAAAGTCAACATAACAATAATAATGTAAGGCAACAACAATAAGAATAGTGGGCTTCTATGTGGCACGATAATAACAATATAGGGACTACATGGGCACAAAAATAACAATAAGGGGGCTACAGTAACAGTAAAAATAAGGGGCTACACTAATACTATAGGGATGTAACAATATATGATGAAGATAAGTAGACTAAAGCATCCTTAGAGGAAAGGCTTAAAACCACAAGGATCTAGAATTAGATCACAAGGAAACTTGCAAGAGCTAGACAACCATAGAAAGTAATGGATTGTCTCATACTAAAGGAATCCTTTATACCACCAAAATTAGTTGTGTGCTTAAGGCATAAGCTAAATAAGTGGCTCATTAGAGGAAATTTCAACCTAAAAGCAGACTCCTAAGGAAAAATAATAAAATAATAGGAAAATAATAAAATAAGAGTTATGAATTTTGGAGGGAAAATAAGAAAACTATTTTTTCTAATTATATTTTTGCTTGATTTGCTTATAGCTTTACTCAAATTTCAAGTGTAGAAACTTGCTGAAATCAGAATTAAATTCCACATCCAAAGAGTACCGATTTTCCAGACTTCACAAATGGCCCACATTGATAAAAAATGAAGATACATTAAAATAACGTGTTGAACATGTTTTTTTTAATGTACCTTCATTTTTATCAATTTAGGTCTTCTTAGAAGTATGCATAGCGAGTACTCGTTGGAGTGGAATTTAATTATGGGTCCAAGACACTTGAAATTTGAGTAAACATATAAGGAGATAAGCCAAAAACATGATTAAAAAAAGTATTTTTCTTAATTTTCCCTCCAAAATATTTACATGTACCTATTTTCAAATTCAAAGGATGTTGATTGGTTTACATATTATGTACGTGAAAATTTCATCGACACTTTTAGGATGAAGTTTCCTCTAACTACTCTAACTCATAACCCTTCCCAAAAATGCATATAAATGCCCACATTATTTTTTGTTTGTTTGATAGGTAAACACAATTTTTTTTTAGGAGGCTCACATATATACATGAATTTCTTTGAGGATATTCGCAAACATTTGCAGGATGCTAGAATAATGCATGTATGGATTTCTTAAGAAGTATATTTTGATGACTTTCTAGGAAATATCAAGTCCACCATAGGACTAGGGGTAATAAATAGGCTAATATTGAACCTCAAATAAAGGTGTGGAAAAATATCCTTTAACTCTAGGAACATACATGAAATATTGGTGTAAAAAATGCACATATGTTTTTAGCTCTAGGAATGTGCACACAATATTTTGAATTTAAAATTTTTCCAGCTGGGAATGTAATGTGTACAATGACTTGGCTTCTTTGGATATAGGTATAAGGGCATGAACATCGTGGTTTGGGCTACAAATACATGAAAACATCAATCTTTGCAAGAACACACAGACACACACACATTTGTATGTATATTTTGACATTACTTTTCTATAAGTCAAACAAATCCATTATCCATGAAACTTCAGATACACATAGATTCAACTATGTAGACTCTAAATATATAAAAAAAAATTATAAAATATTAATAGTTTTTACTGTTTTTAATATCTTTTTCTCTGAACATATAATAAACTATTTAAAATACATCCCCCATCTATTTTCCTTATAACATTTTGGGGCTATAACCATTTGAAAAAAAATATGTAGTGCAGTAGAGGACATTAAGACCTAAAATGTAAATAAAAAATTTATTTGATAATGTTAAGATCCTTTTAGGTGGAACTAATCAAAGAAATTGTAATTTAAATGATACAATGACTTTCATAATTGAAGAAAAAAATTTAAGATTCTAAATTTTGGAAAAATAACTATGCACAAGAGTAATATTCTCTACAACTCCACAAATTTTGTAGCAACATCCATCAATTATATACCCAAACATTGCACTAATGGAAACATATGCATTATATTTTGCATGTAAAATAGCATACCAATGTTAGGAAAACTCAAAATTAACATAATTAGATACAATTGATATAAATAAAAATTATACATTTGGAAAGCCAACTCATTTTCCTATTTCATCTATTTACACCGTCTTCAAATTCATTGTATAGGTACATTTAATCATCCCCCCCCCCCCCAACAAAAATATTGTTGTTTTCCCAAGTTTTCATTGTCACTAGCACATCATGAGAGACCATAATTAGTTTGTTCCCACTCCAATGCTTGTCAAAATTCAAGTTTCAAAGTCCTACAACCAAAATTCAATCAATGTCCAAAATCACCTTTCAACATGTCAATTCGTCTCATTAATAGGACATCTGCAATTCAATCAGTCAATCTCATCCAATCAACATATTTGGAAAAATCTTGCATGGAATTTATAATACAGTCATTGTTATTTAACTATTGGTCGAGATGTTGTTCAACAACTAATTGTGTCTAAATCTAGAGATTTGTTCAATGATCCTATTTTTAATTAATATCAAAATGGTGATACTATATGTTTATCAATCAACAAGGAATTGTTTATAAATGATAGTTCTTTACTTCTAGAAATTCTACTCTCCTTGAATCCTAGGAAAGAACAAAAATTTGTAACAGTAATAGGGAAAAATGACGAGCAACGCTAGGGTTTGCAAGTTGGGGTTTTGTAGCACTGCGGTGGAAACTCTGATGCGCCAAATGGGTAGGAAAAAATCACATGGAACGAGGGTCACTAGCCCTGAACATAGGTGGTGCGTGATCGATGGACTGGCATGGGATTCTCAAGTTGTTGGATGCTCGGGGTTCAAGGCACCCACATACGCTGTCCCATGAACCCCCATATGATGTCAATGCATAGGTTGCAGAAATGGACCAGAGCCCTTAGAACCACAATCGATATAGTTGCAAACACTCTACTCCCACTTTTGACACACAACAGGGGTTGCAAAACCAACAAAAAAACTCGATGGAGGTACCCGACGGAAGCACTCTAAGGTGGCTCAAAGACCAGTAAACAAACTCCAGGGCCTCGTACTTGCAGAGGTTTTTCATTCACAAATCACACTACCCTCAATGCCATCAGAAAACCTTGGGAGTCGTGCATCTAACAGTTTCAGGCCTCTTCCCATCCTCAGAATGTGGCAGCCAATAGATCCATTGTTGCCACTCCTTGATAGATGTTGACGCCATGTTATGTTCCAGATCTGATATGTTAACACATGGGCACGTTCTACTCAAACAGAGCACCCCATTGCAGAAGGACTCAGATACGGCTCAGGATGGTAAAAGAAAAATGGCAAAAAAAACCACGCATCAAGTAAATTCAAATAGATTTCAATTTTTTGTTAGAACACCTATGGGGAAAAATATAGTATTATGGATTAATGATACAAAGCAAGTGATATACCTGAAACAGAAAATCAAACAAGCCTAGGGATACCCACTTCAACTTCAGTCATTTCTATATGAAGGAAAAATACTACAAGACTACAGATCCATAAAGGAATACTCCATAGCTACAGGCTCCACCATCATCCTAAACCTCCATCTACGAGGAGGACGAAAAGGGGAACAGGGAAAATAGAAAAGCCTTGGTGCAAAAGGGGAAGGCATCACTTCAAAATAGGGAAAAAATTAAAAAAAGGCCTTCCTTCAAGAACATACTACAGGGAAACAGAAAACCAACTACCCCTATAGAACCATTGGGCAACACGCCTAGGGCTTACATCGTAGAGCAACTGAATCATACTCCTTAACTGGCCATAGACATACCTAAAACTAAAGAACATCGAAACACATATGCAACCCAAGCTCTCATATGTTGTTTTAATAGTTTATGGTCCAAACCAATGGACCTCTTTCATTGGATATTGAAAAACTGAACCATGGAGTGCGAAATACATCTCTGTTCCAAAGGCTTCTTCATAGTAAAATTCCAACACTCAGAAGTTAGAGACTACATACTCTAGGAGGGTCTATGGTTTTGGGGTCTACAGGACTGTACATCACCCCATGGTTTCTGGATTTTGATGCAAATACTATGGTATTTTTTAGAATGCCAGTTTGGGTCAGGTTTTATAACCTACCCCTATATTTCTGGAATGATAGCGTCCTGGAAGGCATTGGGAAAGTCATTGGCCGATACATCAGAATAGATACGCAATGCCTGGAGGAGAGAATCTTCACTTTTGCACGTATTTGTGTGAAATTTGATCTCAGTAAAGGACTGCAGGAAATCATTCAGTTGGTACATAAACAACAAAAAAGGATGCGACATCTAGACTATGAAAACACTACCTTCAGATGTAAAATTTGCAGGCAGACTGGTCATCTACAAAATACTTGTCCATAAGAAAAGAGAGATAATCGAAGAAATAAAAGGCCAAAAAGCACCCAAAGGATGGAAATTTCCTCCTTGTGACCCAGAGGAGGAGATAGAAGAAGAAGCGGAAGTACACACTCTAGATGAGAGCAAACAATCAATAATTGTCCCAAATGCAGAAGAAAAAGAACCACAAGATCCTTTTGAAATACAAACACACCAAGACCTACCCACAAAGGAAGCAGTAATTTCAGACATTGGTGGGAATAAACAGCATCACTTATCAAACACCTCTGACTCGAACAAGGACAATGGGGCAGCTACTGAGAATTAGCTCACACTTGTCTCCCCCTCGTCAACTCAAGGAGCTTGGTGAATGGTAGAAAAAAGGAAATGGATAAAAACTTAGTTTTTCTCTCCTCATATGTATATTAGTGGTCTTTGTATGATTTTTGAAACACCAGTCACGGCTGGGTGTTGGAACCTTTTTCTATGCTAATGAAACATGTAATTTTGTTACCATTAATGAAATTATGATTTTTTCCTTGGAAAAAAAGAAATTCCACTCTCTTTTTCAAAGTTCATTTAGATAAACCATTCAACGTCCATATTGATATTCTTCACACATATCTTAATTGAAGCCTAGTTTAAAATTTTCAATCTAAAAATTGAAGATGATACAATTTTATGTAGGAATTCATGTTGCCTCACTAGTGTGATTATTTAGAATCTACTATAAATCGATATCATGAAATGAATACATGTGTTGATAATGACCTAAAAAACATTTTTTTAAGTTCTTATCTTGCATTCTATCCACTAACCATGTTGTTAGTGTGAATTCTAATCGCAAGCGTATGAAAAAACTAACTTTAGCTGTGCATAAAAAACATCTTTAACATCAAATGTGGCTGAAAATTTCCTTAGATATATAGTTAGTGATCAGAATAAATTCTACAAAAATCCATATCTATGTAGTTAAAGACATTAAACAACAAAAATAAGCAAGAGTTTCTCCATGCATCCAATGGACAAGGCACAATTTTTTAAAGAATTTTTGTATTATGAGATTGGGAAGGGAACATAGAAAGATGTTACCAGTCCCCCTCAATGGGATGGGTTATTTTATGTCCTCAGTACTTCATATCTAATATCTCTCTCTCTTGATGGTGAAAAAAAACCAGAAAAAATGGAACTCAAAGGGAGCTCACAAGAAAAAAGCAGAAAAATATTCAACAATCATGGAGGATCAAAGTCAGACCAAAAGTATAGATGCAAATGTGATCTCTAGGCAAAAAAAGGTAGTGAATGAATGGAAAACCCTTCTATATATAACAAAATATTGAGTTAGTCTAGATATTTGTGCATAGTTAAAATATTATTAACCAAATCTAGATCCAAATTTTATGGAATATTTTATTGTTTTTGTTAGAGGGAAAAGGAATTTGAATTTGGTCAAATCCCTTTATTTAGAAATAATAAATAAAGAAATGATTTATTTATTATTTTAAGAATGTGGTTAATTAATAATTAAATAAATAATTATTTATTCAATTAGTTATATCAATTTAATCAAATCTAACAAAGACTTTTATTAAATAATGATTTAAATAATTATTCCTAAAAAATAATAAGATAAATAATGATTTATCTAATTAATTTTCCTGTTTTGGGTTAAATATGACCAGGAATATTAATTAAACAGTTTAATTAATTATCCCTAGAGAAAAATCAAATAAATAAGGATTTATTTAATTATTTCCCATGGGGTTTACTATTTAGACCAAAAATAACTTAATAAACTATGGTTTATTAAATTATTTTTCATAGTAAAAGAAATTTTACTATGGTAAAATTGGTCTTACATAGTGTACTTTAGTCCATCTAATAGTAATAGGTTAGATGACCAAAAATTGGTGTAATAGATTTCCACCCAACGTGCGAGCGTTAGGAGCTAATCATATGACTAATGTACGTTGTAAGAACACAATCACTAGACACCGGAGGGGAGTCAGAGAGAGAGAAATATAAGGTGGAATAAAGCAAGAGAGGACAAGAACTTGAGGAGGCGAGACTTACAGGTGTGACAAGTCTCCTTTATGAGTGGGTATCTGATCTGAATGATGTGGGGGAGGCATACCTATGCCTGTCGAGAAAACAAAGTAAAAAGAATAATGGTATGACCAGAAAACATGGGACTGAAATATATAGTACATGCTGGCATAAACACGGGCCAGATAAAAACATAATGAATCCCACATGCATACTGTGCCTAGGACAACAGCCAAGACTTATAACATAATATCTGAGACATGAGATATACATACAACCAAAGAGGCCCTATAAAATAGGAAAGGGATCTGAAAATCTGAATGTTACATGCAAAATAAAAAGGCGCTGCAAGCGGCTGAGGCCGAAAACATCAAATCTGTAGAGCTACATCCAAGGTTATAGGAAAGAGGTCATCTGGGCATGTGGGGGGTTACCTAAAGGGCCACCCCCTCATGAGGTTTAAGACATCTCACACACACCAGGGAATCACTGGTACAACATGTCACACCATTGAGTCATCAAGTATATGGATCTCGATCATGCCATAAGGAGCTGGAACTGAGAAAAAATCAAGTCAAAGGGAAATAAAGAGTCTCTTTGCCTGATCTGAGGCACCGAAAAAGAGTGGAAGTTGGAACCAAGGTACACCAACCTCTAGATCTATCTTCTGGAATGAATAAGATGATGTCGATAGAAGGAGGTCTGCCATAGTGAGGCAATAAGGGATCCTCAACTAAGGCATGAGAGATAATAGTAGAGCGAATGATAGACTGACACGAGGGATGATGGTGGAATGGGGGATACTGAGTAGAAAGCTGACGACTTCCCTTGTTAGAGCATAAAGTGCATGAATGACCTGGAAGCTACTAACTCGACTCCAGATGGGATATGGGACAGTAAGACTGGGGGCCAAAATGTGCGACATGAGAGAGGTACAAAGAAATGAGGATGGAAGACTATGGTAGGAGTCAAAAGGGACTCAAGGCAGATTAGATGGACGTGATGATAACTCAACTCAGATGCTTTAAACAAGGGCAACACAATGATGCTACTACACAGAACAGGCCTGGTGGGGACTACAAAAACATGAGTACAAGATGGTTACTCAAGAAAAAAATTGACACGAGCATGGAAAAGTATGAAGGAAAAGTGGTGCCCCAAGTACAAGTGGTGCAAGTGAAGAAATTCAATTTCGAGAAGCGATGAAGTGACCCTTTTGAGAAAAAATGCTTCTTGGTGAAGTATGAAATCACAACAAACGAAAGGATACATAGTTGAGTGCTCGGTGAGATATTTTCAACGATGGTAATGATTTATCAAGCCGAGTTGCAGTTTGGTCGCAATTGGCGAAAGAAAATTCTTGGGTTTCTCTTTTAATAAGGCATTTTCCCTCTAATTTGATTCATTTGCAATTGTAGTTGTTGTTAATGTTGAGTGGAGGAAAAATCCATAAATATTGTGGCAATTGTAGCAAACAAAACAACCATTGGAGTTAGGATCCTTTACTTCCAGGTAGGCAACCTTACTTGTCTAAGGATGGCCTTAATTATTCTTCGAAGGATGGTCCTAGCGAAGAATCAAGGTAAGAAAAGAATACGAGAATGAAATTCTAGAGAAGGTCTAGAACCATCGCTGCCCACTAAGTCAAACAGAGGGACCAAGTGGTAAGTATGGTATCACACAAAGTAGAATATTTGAAGATAGGGTATCAAAACATCTACGATATATGGCTCACTGGAGAGGCCGGTAGGTCCAACTATCCAAGGAATGGGAGGATAATCGACCATACCTAGAATGATGGGGTCTAGGCCGAGACTTATGGTAATCATATGAGAAGATGGCCAGGGATGCCATCATGCCCCCAAGCATGGAATACTGCCCCCAAGCATGTGTGATGGAGGGGACTGATTTGGTATGCAAAGGTGGGAATGATGCCCAGAGCTAGAGGATTTTGTGGAGCGGCATGGTGTTCCAAGTGTTGAAATAATGGATTCAAGGATTCAGTATCATAGGCACTAAATCCTCAAGAGGATGATGAGAAGGTATAGGGGCATAGGTTCCCCCAAGAATTTTATGGTCATGCTGAATGTGTTTAGATTCAAATGTATTTATAAAAGTGGAATCTAAACACATTTTCATGATGTGGTTTGCCATTTGTTTATGTTATGGTTATCTTCTGTGGGAATAATGGATAGATGTAGTTAGAGAAAGGACATGGAGGATTACCAATATCGTTTGGCACTGCATATATGAAGCAAATGGACTAAATTTCTTGGTTCGTATACATGGTGCCACTATCCCAAAGAATGGCTTTGGATATAATGAACTGGTGCTGACTTAGAAAACACACAGGTTGGTCGACAACAATGTCTAAGGGACTAGGTTGTTGATGTAAGATGAAGGAATGATGAAGTGGATCATCTCTAGTGTGATCTGAAGTGATATGGAACTCTAGAGGTTATGCTAAATGGGGAAGAATAATGGTACTAGAGTCGACACTACTAGATGCACTAAGAGGGTAGTGGAGAATTGCTTCTCCTGGACACTCAAATATGGGTGCCCCATTACCAAAACATTGGGTTTCAATGTAATGAACACAAGGTGTATGTGGTTTGAATACATGGTTTCGATGTAGGGGGAGTAAATAAAGTCAGGGGTGGTAAATGCTTCCATAATGTCGTCATCGTAATAGAATATGGGGTGACTGGCAGAACAAAGACCACGTGATGCGGCGAAGCTACCTGACTCATCATCATGAGAAATGAGGTTCAAATGTGTATCGTCACGGAGGGTGATATAAGAACAAGTAGATGAATAATCCACCGATGTTGAGCCCAACGTGATCGCTGAGGGGAGGTCAGGCGAAATAGAAGGGGAAGCCCCAAAGGGGTTTTCCACCATGGATCTCATAGATGATGACAGGTATAGGATAATGGACGAAGGCTCTGTCATCTCAACATTGGGAGGGGGAATTTCAATGGGAGGGGATGGGTCCTCTAGTTGTGTCGATGCATAACACACAAGTAAGGGAGAGGTGGACTCATTGCGCCTAGCCTCGTATTGGCGAACAACTTCCAAGGAGGTGCAATAGTCTGTGAGGTGGGGACAAAGGTGATTATAGTGACCATGGAGATCACACAAGGCATAGGGGTGATTTGTGTACACATTCTTGAGTTTCTTGGCTGAAGTCGGTAAAGTAACATGGGATTCTGTGACATCAGACTCAGGAAACATGACATTGACCATGGGTTTGATACGAGGAAATTCAGGACAATGATGGGTGGCATGACCATCAACATCACAAAAAGCACATGGGGGTGTATGCTTTGGAGGCTTAGGAGGAGCAGGTGTTGTCTAGGTAGCCTTGTCCTTAGGTGCCTTTTTGCGAGCTTTTTCCCCCTTGCCTGAGGCTTTGGCAGTAGGAGTAGGCTCCTGTTGAGCTGGCTGAGGCACAAAAGCAAAGGGAGAGGTCATGTTGATCGATTGGACCAGGGTCAAAGCAATGTAAGGCTTAGGTTGACCAGGCGGGGTATTGTGTGGGGGATAAATGTACCAAACTTGGATCCTCAAGGTCATTTTGGAAAGTGTCAAGGTAGCTATAACAAGTATTGAAAATACTCTAGCTAGGGGGGCAAGAAGTGGTATCTGACAAGAGGGGTAATGGCCAGGTGGAATAACTTCGAGATGGTTATGGCCAGGGGGAACTGTTCCATGAGGATAAATAAGATCAGGGACACCAGCTACAAATGAAGGGCCTTGAGGAGGAGGTCCTGAAGGCTGAGTTGAAGTACTAGGAGTAGGTTGCAAAGGGCGAGGCTACTGACTAGTCGAACCAGACCATTTGAGGTTGGACTGAGATGATTGCATCATGTAAAAATTCAACGAGATAGGGTCATAAATAGGAGGGGGAAGACTAGAGAATGAACCAATCAATGAGTAATCTTTATAGACTCCGGGTGAGACACTGGTCAAAGGTTCGACTATATTTTTATTGGCCATCGAAGAAATAATGGACTCTGGAGAGGTCTGAGACTTCAGTTCATAATATGTTAGCTGATGTATAGTGACGATATTTCCGTTATGAGGAAAGCATATCTTACGATGAACCGCATATGCGAAAAAAATATCACATAAATGTAGCTAAGACCCAATAAAATGTTGTAGTCTAAGGGGACATCAATGACTTCACCTTCAACACAAAAAAATTTCCCGCAAGAGTAATAGGACAGTTGCGGAACATGCCATGGGGCTGGGAAGAGTTGCCATCCCACGCACGGAGGGTAATAGTGGAAGGGGCTAACTGGGGAAATCCAAGATTTTTCCAAACAAAAGCGGACATCACGCAAGTCGATACCCCCTCATCAACGATACATGGGGAGACATTGGTATTATGGATCTTCACAGGTATTTGGAAGGCGATGGATGCAGGTAGGGGTGGATGCTTTGAATTGTCAACATCGAAGACAATAAAAAGATCATCTGAAGGACCTAGAGCGCCCATGGAAATTAGTAGAGCTTTATGTTGTGAAGGGCACGACTGGAGGACTTCCATTGTTGACATGGCGGCAGGGGATTGCACCAAGTCATCTACTGTTCTGTAGGTGTGGGTAGCTTTATCAGAAGCAGTGTTTCGGTGTAATAGTCCTTTGGGGATCTTGGTATGTACCCCTGCCTTACGCTGAGGGATCTGTAAAGGACTATTGGGTGTCGAAATTGGATCTGTGGGACCTGAGGACTAGGGCTCGATTACAAACGTAGCTGGAGGCTTGGTGTACTGGCGTAAGCAAGTCTGAAGGTTGATATCGGCGGTATTGGCCTGGTCAGATTGCATCATAAGGATCTGGTAATCAGAGGTACCAGATGGAAGAGGTTGATCGGTCGCCTCACCTTTAGGGGGTTGGGCAGCCACATATCCTTGCTGGGGGAAAGGATTGGTAAACACAGCCATTTGGATGGGCGCAGCATTAGGAGGAACTGAATAAGAGGCTTGCTGTCCTCGAGACACTGCTTGATATTCCCACATTTGACACATCTAAGGTAAAAGGGGGCAATCGTGGATATAGTGACCATATACACTGCAACAAGAACAAGGATTAATTGTGCGAATAGGCCTATCTTGCTTTGGTTGAGCACCTTGTTGCTTTGTTGTAGTTTTAGATGTATTCCCTTGGGGATTGTTTCCTGGATTTCCAGGAGCAGGTTGCTTCTAGTTTCCTTTCCTCTTCTTTTTGGAAGTGGGAGGATTAGTGGCACTCTGCTGCACATACACCTGACCCTGAGCCAAGGGGGGGGGTAGCTGCTATTGTGGAGCTTGAGAAGGCAAGGGAGTCTGAGGTGCTTGTGCTAAAGGAGCTGGAGCACCGAGCCGCAGATACGGATAATAAGGAGGTTGGGCAACATTCGGTTAAACAGGTTGGGAAAAAGAAGCCCTGGCATCAGAGGGTGTTGTTGGGAAAAAGTGTGAGGCATGTCGTGCCCTGGATACATGCTGTCGGGAGGGGTGAAGGTGCTAGAGGAGCTGGCCCCTCTCTGAGAGAAACCATAACCCATAGGAGGATGAGTGTGTGGATGTGAAAGGGATCCAACAATACTATCGGCGACGTGAGATGCCCCCTATGCGTTGGCACCACCAGGTCTAGGGAGATCAGGTAAGGCGGTATAAACATAACTAGATTGTGCGTAGATTAGGTCATATTTTAATGCAATATAGAGGGTAGCTTCCTCGGTCATAGGAATGTGAGATGTGACATCTTTACCTATAACAGTCAAAAGGGACGTAAGAAACCAGTCCATGTAGACATGGTCTTCGAAAACAGGGGTTCAATATAGGCTCTTCATTTGGTGCCATTCTTGAATATGGTCAGATAGACGGGTGGTAGAAGTTTGACGGAAAGAGGTCAAGAGTTCGGTACCGGTGTCATAACGAAGGGGAAGTTGGAGGTAAGACAGAAACACCTTGGTAAGGGTTGCAAAAGTAGTATGAGAGGAGGAGGGCTGGTTGACATACCACTTAGAAGCTTCTCCAGTAAGTGTACGCTGGAATAACCAAAGACAGACAGAGTCATTAGTGATGGAGTTAGATGAACACCACATGTGGAAAGAACGAACATGGTTTGTAGGATCCTCTCCAACATTTCCTTTAAACTTGGGGATGTCTAAAGGAAGCTTGGTTGGCATAGTAGGCAGCACTCAGCTCGAAAGGAACCTTTAGCTCTTCTAATATATTCCATAGGTTATTTCTAAGTATCGTATCGAAATCCTTTCTAAAGCCCACAGAGAAACAAAAGAGATTGGATTTATCATTATGACATTCCTCCACAATTATCCTAAGCATAATGAGGTGATCCATTGTTGAGTGGTTCCTTCTAAAACCCGTTTGGCCTTTAGCTTGCTTACCTTCACTTTCAAGCCATATGCTCATCTTATTTTCCAAAATAATACCATATAACTTGGCTAAGAGAGGGATAATCATAATTGTCCGATAATTAAAGGGGTTATTTGTATCCCCCCTTTTAAAAATAGGAATAATGAGGCTCTGAGTCCATGGTTTAGGGAACCCTTACTTGACTGCTTGATTGAAAAGCTTGTGGATGTGAGGGATGAGGACATGACCTTCAATTTTTAAGATTTCTGCCTCGTAACCTTCAATGTCCTTAGCTTTTCCATTTGCCAGACGCTTAACCCCAAAATCTATGCCTTCTAATGAGAAAAATTCTTCCGTTGTGAGCAGGGTTTCAAAGTTATCTATGACATTTGGAGATTCATAAAAAAATTTAAGATATGAATTCCAGTTGTGTAAAGAAATCCTATTATTATCTTTAGTTTCTCTAGTTAGAATCTACCTCCAGAATTTCTTAGGGGGTACCTTAGAGAGGTGTAAGAGATTTTCTTGCCTTTTATGAATATACTGCATTTTTTTCCTTTTAGTTAGGGCTTTGTATATTTTTATCTTGCCAATTTTAAGAGACTCATCAACAACTTCCTTAATTTCTCTCATTGCACTTTTACAATCTTTATCATATCAAGGGTTGTTTTTACTATTTCCTTTACTAGTTAAAACATCAATTGAGAACTTATTAATAGAATATGAGAGGGTTTTAGTAAAATTATGATAGAAATCTTCTATATTGTCTATACTAAATAAAAGAAATACGACCATTTTTTTAGCTCATTCACTTTATTAATTTTATATATTTATTTCAATATATAAAACAACCCAAACCAAAATATTAAACGAAGTGCTTCTAACACATAAATGTACCTAGTATAAAACAATAACAACAAACATTTTACAATTTTAAGATACATATCGGATGTTAATGATTACATTCTTACACTTGGATATGATTATACAATCTCCTCACCATAAAGTTAAAACAAGGAAAGGTTAATTATATTTTTAAAATAATTAAAAAATAATAATAATATACGTTTTACTGAAATTTATAATTTCCACTGCAATTTGATTGGGATTAACCATTACTAAGTTAGAATTGACATTTGACATAACATATATAATTATGGTAAAGAAAAAGAAAAAGCAACTAGGTCTCACCTCAAAAAGCAACAGGCCTCAGCTTCATTATGGTATATATTTAGAATTAACATAAAAATAAGAAAGTGAGCAAGCGCTGCTAAAAAAAATATGTACATCTCACGACTTTTCTGAGAATAGTTAAGATATATCATATGGTTTAATATATAAAGATGATATATGTAGCAAGTAGCAAAGAAGATTAATGATGAAGGGGAAGGTGCTATGCTGCAGAGTTTGAAGAGTATTATATACAGACGATTTTTTTATTTTATTAAAGTTATAATAAAATCATGAGATATGGCCGGTTTTCAGCTCATGTACCTATGAGCAAATCCAGAGAGCAATCACACTGGCCATGCTTTACAACCTGGTTCACAGCATAACTAAAATAGACAGACAGAATAGAGCGCCCTACTTATATTGTTAAAGGTCCAAGTACTTTGTATTTTGTATTGGCAAATTCCGTTCTACCCACTGTCCACCAATCAGAGAACAAAAGGCAAAAGTCTCAGGGACCCGTTCTATGGAAAGTGTGGGCATGCTAATACCATTGTATGTTATTAAATTGCTGAGGTAGGCAATAGCAGGTGATAAAGTTGTAGAACATAGCTGGCTATTTTAAGAGAAAGCAATATATGTAAACACTGCAGCAAACTTCAAAGTCGCAAAACCCACAATATCGAATTAATCTAGTGATGTAATTGCTTGCACTTATGAGAGAATCAGAAATGGGGCCGAAATACCAGGATTTTCTTTTGCTTTCCGACATTCTGGCATCGATCTTTTCCTATTCATCATAAACTTTGCCAATTATTTTATACTCACAAATGTTGGTAATTTGACTGTTTTGGTTTTTTAAGCGAGTACTGAATCTATATATACAATTGAAAATCAATTTTAAACAACATAATATAAGATTTGGTTGAAAAATATTTAGCTAAATTTTGACAAAAAAAATCCAAAACTTAACATGTTTAAACAAGGTCTATAATTTTATTCTATTTAATGAATTTTAAATATTAATCAGTGTATTTTTTTTTTTAAACTTTGGGAGGACTACATCTTCAACATATCCAATATATTACCCTCAGGTATTGAACTGGTGATTGGGCCACATCAAAGAGTGAACCAGTCACTTCACATCAAAAAATGCCTTAACAAAACACCTAACAAAACACCAAATCACCATTTATCCAAAACCCAATAAACATTTAATAATTAATTTATTATATTTGAATACAATAATTCAATATTAATAATTAAGAATTTGTTTATTATGTTTTCATATTATTGGAGAATAACTTGAAGTTTCTGTTTTTGGAGATTGTTCCTAGGTATCACATACTAATAATAACATTTAAAAGAAAATTAATACTCAAATAATAAGGCCAAAAGGTAATAGATTAATCATTAATTTACTTTATAGTAATTAGTATTTTTTACTACTAAATAAAAATAAATCCATATTACAAATACAAAACTAACTATACATATGTTCCTAAAACACCTGGCCTTCTCTCGCCAAATATTTGTAAAGTTGGCTAGGGATGTCTGAAATATAAACATTATGATAAAGAAAATAAACTACAATACCAAATATTTTGTAAAGTTGCCTAGCGATATCTGAAATATAACATTCTGATAACGAAATAAACTGCAATACACAATTGATAAAATAAAAGGCCAATTCGCTGTATTCACAGACATGATAACAACTTTGAATTCCTTATGATCGTTTGTCTAAGAAATGAACTGAAACTGAAAGCCCCAAAGTTACTTCATAGCCACATACCTCAAAAATTTAAGATCCTTCCTGTCGTTGAAGCGCTAATATCCAACAAATCTGACTGGATTTGCTCAAAAACTTCAAGAATTATAGGATGATACTCGTCGGAATTAAGAGAAATATAGCAACGCAGAAGCTCTTGAAGGTCCTCGGATTCACAAATATCATTTTTGAGGATCATCTCCACCATAGATTCTCTGAAGTCTCTGTGTGGATCATAGGAGCATTTCACAATGGCAAAACTCTCTGAGATTCTAATTTGAGCCTCGCTCGGCACTGCAACATTCTGCTCTGCTGGCCTCAAATACTCCTGTCTAACTGTTGGGCTTCCATGATCAATTTTTGCTCGATTGTTCGATGCAGAATTCTCTTTGCCATGATGGGGATTCCGCTTCGGCCGCACTTCCTTAATTTCGGTATCTGAATCCGAAATTATAGCAGCTGGGGTTCGTTTTTCCCATTTGTAGAAACATTCAGAGACCGAGTCGCAGTCGTCCAGCTCGATTTTCGAAGCACTCTCTGCATGATTAATGGATTTCCTATATAATTCTTGTGAATTGGGTACCCTGTTTTCATTGAAATGCACAGACTCGATACTTTCCCTGCAATCTATTGGACTCTCCATTAAAATCTGATGTTCATGATCATACCTATGATAATTAATGGGCTTTTTACAGCCCTTAGCTCGAATCATTTCCCCGAGCTTAGCCTGTGCCTGCGCATGATCATCCCGTCTTCTGAAAAAGCTAGCTGCTCCCTTCTTCAAATCATCCACAGTGGGCAAAAATTTGACCTTCATTCCTGAAACCAAACTGTTGTAACTCGAACATTTGTTCAAAATCGGAACTTGAGAACTGTTGTCTTCAGAACCATCGTCTCCGCTCGATAAACCCACACCACACGAGCTCTCTGCATCGGCTTCAATGGACGAGAAACTCAACCTGCAGCTGCACCAAAACACAGAGCGCTTTCTTCCATAATCCCTATTCAATGCCGGATCCTCCATTGCTTTGTTACCCGCCTCCGACTCGTCCAAATCCTCTGCTTTTAGCACATCGTATAGTGTCGCTTTCGGTACTGTATTGCAACTTTTTGGCACATGACAGACCCGAGATTTGCATCGATCTGTGCTAATTTTATGCTTTTTCTCCGTAGCTTGTAAGTAGTTTCTCTGGAAATCTCGGGAAATTTCAAAATCCCGGCTACGGTTCCGTGTTGTCACAACATTTGAAGTCTTTTTCAACACGTTACGTTTTCTATTCGAGTGAAGATAGCGACGGGTCGTTATTCTCGTTCTGCAGCTGCACGATATTCTTGCTTCGACTGACTTAATCGAAGGTCTATGATTTTTCCGTTGTGTCGCATTTATTCTTCTCCTCGATTCCAACCGAATCCCTTCCTTTTGCTTTTTCTTTGCTTCGGGAATGTGAATGTCGGAAACAGCCCTGTAGTTAAAGGTTGGAGAAGCATAAAACCGCTCCGAAAATTTCTGAGAGGACCCAAACTTGTAGTAATCGCTCCTCGGTGGGCTAATCGTGCACTGAATTTTTGTTGGCTTGTCCTCAGAATGAAGAGTCCGCTCGTTAGTGGTTCTGCCAATGTCTCTGACCTTGTAAAACCACCAATGTGGCATCACCGGGAAAATTCTGAACCGTGATCTACCCATGAAAAATAAACCAGTACACCAATAGAGACTTGTATTGAAGCAATATCTGTTACGCGGAGAGAATTTGAAATTTCTCGAACTGCCGAATTTTAAGTCTCTCTTCAATCCTACAAACTGAAGTCCAATTTCAAATCCTTATAATTGCCAGCCTCAATTGCCAAAATTCAACAATAATTCTGCATTAGTCCCAACATCTATCAATTATCGAGGAAACACAGGGACCCTCAACTCAGAGGTATTTGTATATTGGATTCTCAGAAAAGAAGTTACAGGCCACTTTAAGAATCCAGTAAGAGTAGGCGTGACAATCTGAGAAAAGTGGGGGGCAAGTCTCCACTAATTTGGTACACATAGCTCGCTATCATGGACCCAAATTGTCCCCATGGTATAGATGTATATTACATTTATCTCATTGTCGGGAAGCGTTATGATTAACATAAAGGCCAGAGGTGTCTCTACACCATAGAGGCAGAATGGATGCTCTTCTTCCATTATTGGTGGGCTTGTCTATAATTTAACCGGAAGCACGGAAATGGCTTGGTTTTGACCAGTATAGAATAGGCCATGGTGGATAAGGACAAGTTAAAGTTGCCACATGGACCAAGGTTAAAGGCTAGCGTTCCAATTTGAGTAAGGGTGTGATTTTATACCATGAGCTACGTGGGTGAGTAATAATCATCTGACAAAATAATTAATCTTTAATGTTGTATAAGTTCAGGTTTATATAACTAGCAATTAATGTTGTATAAGTTCAGGTTTATATAACTAGCAATTGTAATAAGAGGTGAAAAGAAATGCCTATATGAGGAGTTGGGGAATGTGCAAGTAAATAATGAGTGAATAGTAAGAGTTTTAACGAAATAATTTTTAATGTTGTGGACATTAGTGTTTATATAATTCATAAAAATTTAATGCTTAGGAATGTGGAGTTTATTATCAAAAATTAATTAAAATTTGACAATATCAATTTAATCATCTTCACACTAAAACTCATCAATATAAGCATATAATAACTTATATTAAATTTAGTAAAATAAATTTTAATATATACAATTTAGAAATATTTTGTTCAGAAGCAATGTAAAGAATTTTTATAATAATAATAATAATAATAAAACCTAATATTATATAACCACCACTGTTTACCCTAGTCTACATTGACTCTATCCCGAGTCAAATTTACCTAACAATTCCCCCCTTAAACTTGACTTGGGGCTTCTTGACTAAATCTAGCCAAACCTGCTAAATGAGACAACTCCGCTCACTCTAGCTCTTCCCCCCTCAAATTTTTACCCAGAGTAATTGTTAATTTGGCATCCCCCCTATCACCTAGGTCTAACCCAGACTTTACCAGTGATTACCCAGGGATACGCATGCCATACCAGGTCTTACAGCAGTATGCCCATTTACATGTAAAAAATTAACTCCATTATAATAATTTTTTTTTTGTTTCATTGTTGCTATTCTTTAAATTACCATTCTCTACATTCATTCATGATGTTCTCTCCAGAGAAGACATCATAATTGTACATGAATCTGCCCTCTACGCTTTTGCTGGTCCATTTTAATTATCTGCTTGGTTGCTTGGTGAAGCTCCTCTTCTCCACCCTCAGAAACAAAAATGGCCTAGCAGCTTTTCCTTCTCGCAGAGCTGTCAAGCTCCCGCATGCCAGTAAAACCGATGCAAAAAATTACTCGATTCATCTTGTGTCTTCTGCGCTGGCAGACCTCTGACACTGACTTGCAGCTCTTCGTTCTCAGGTACATTCCCCTCATTGTCGGAATCTATCTTTCCCGTCTTGTATCCGGTATCCACTCCCTCTATGAGCCCCTCGCCAGATTCGAGGCCGTCTTACTGGTTCTCTACGCCAGTGAAATCAAGAGCAGAGGTGGGAAGCCTCTGCTTGTCCACATTTCCGACCTAGCCGAGCCCTCTCTCTACCATGCCCCCCCCGCAAAACCCTTCAACGTGATTTCTGTTCCATCCCTTCTGTTGGGAAACTCTACGCCCCCCTGGAGCCTCAGGACGCCATCAAATCCGCGAAGAAGGCATTTATTGTCGGGGTTACCCTCGATTTATTTGACAGAAAGATTTCCTTCATACCTGCCGGGGCCAATGTCGACTTTTGCTACTTTGTTCAAGGTTGGGCTGGTCAGAATTGCGTTTGTGCCCATAGATTTGATGATCAGGGCCACGAACGGTAGCAGACATACTTGTTCGATTCTAATTTCCCAGAGAAGGATGAGGCCCTTGCGCCGATATAGAGATTTAAGGTATAAGCATGGGGCGCCATTTTGACTCTCTATCGACGATCGATCCACACCAGATCTGCTAGATCTGTCTTTTGCATGTGCAATTTCGTTTGTGATAAAACGCTACACAACAGATCCAACACCTTCACAGGAAGATTTGTCCAATCAAACTGCACATAGATGATCCAGCTTCTTTTTCTTCTTGCAGAATCCATCGATGCCTGCTCCGATCCTTTCATGATCTGAGCCTGGATTCGATCAATATGAGCTTGTATTTTACACCGATCTTCCCCATGCCAAGATCCATCGAACGCCCTTTCTAATCATCTGACCGTCGACTTAATCCACGAGCTTCTGCTCGTTCTCCCTGCTCGATTTGTTCTTCGAGGCCGACAGACCTGATCCTGGCGCTACCCTCATGTGGCCCGGGCTCGTGGCCCAAATGCACCGCATAGAACTTGAGTATGGCTTTCTCCAATATGTCGTTCTCAGTGATTCGATCCACCACTAATGACATCATATCGACCGTTCTTTCTTTTCAAATCTGCGATCAGATCCCTCCAGCAACCGAGCTATCTTGTGCCCAGAACTGCGAATAGATTTTGCAGTCAAATAAACCCTTGACAACAGAGGCGTCTCCTCTGAAGCCAAAATGGCTCTGATACCAATTGTTAGAAATTATGCACAGCAGAAACAATAAATAATTTACCCAGAGAAATAAACATAAAAGGTCAGCAACAAATCATTAACATAAACACAAATGTTTAACCGGGAAAAACCCCAAACTCCGGGGAAAACCCATCCTAATGAAATTTCATTAGCATTGGCCAAAACCCTGGCCAATCCGTCCAAGTGAGCCTTCACCGCTCACCTCCAGGCCTCCCTTACAATGAAGTCTTCCCAGCCTTTTATAGGCTCCATTACATGCAATACCATAGGCTGAAAACTATGGGTGCACAAAACCATGTGCCCCAAAACCACCACTGTTTACCCTAGTCCACATTGACTCTATCCCGAGTCAAATTTACCTAACAATATTAACTCAATTAAAAATGTAATAAAAAAATAATAAATTAATTTAATTCAATCTAATTCAATTATTTATATTGTAATTTTGTTTTTATTAATTAAATTACAAACAAATAAAAAAAATGAGAATAGACATATCACATTTAAAATTCTTGTTTCAAATTATATATATATTTAAAGTTATAAACAAAATTGTCTTTTTCAATGATACAATTTCAAACAAAAATGTAAATGTGATATCTCTGTTCTATTTTTTTTAATTTTATTTGTTTGTAATTTTTAATTTTATATTGAAAAGTACTATATATATTACATTGCATTATATAAAAGGGTAATAATTACAATAAAAAAATTAGAACTTTTTTCTCATGCAATTTATATTAAAAAAAAAAATTATAAATTATAAAATATGTTAAAAAAAATATGTCAATCATTTAAAAATGGTTCTTTTCTTAAATGATTTAAAAAGGATATAGATTTCTTAATGTATAATGCTAAAATCAATTACATCTATCATAGTTTTACTACAACTATATCCATCAGTACCATTAACAAGTTCTCCACCAAGGTGTCTTATAAAAAGAATAATAGAACTTCCAACATGTTGTATGATAATGATTGTAAAATTGCTAGAAAAGTGATTAATGTACAAAGCTCTTATGAAAAGGAAGAAAACATCCTATATAAATAGGAGGCAAGAACATTGTCTTCACTTTTCTAAAGTTGAGCCTAGTAAGTTTTGGAGGAAAATTCTTGTTCATAAAACAAAAGAAAATAATTTAATCCTTTTAGGAAGAAAAAATCCTATATAAATAGGAGGGAAGAACATCTTCTCCACTTTTCTAAAGTTGAGCCTAGTAAGTTTTGGTGGAAGATTCTTGTTAGTAAAACTAAAGAAAAAAATTGATCCTTTTAAAGAACTAGGATATCTATCCTAAGAATCTTTATGAATCCTTGACACTATGTGGACCATATTGAACAATCCTATAGAGAGGATATCTTTCTTTGAAAGACGTGGAGTTTGAGATTAAGAAACTCGCTAATGTAAAAGCTAGGGATATTGAAGGCTACCAAGTTGAAATTTTTAAAATGGGAAGGTATGTCAAAAACTACTAAATTTAGCAGTGGAACAAGGCTTCCTCACGCCTTGGACACAAATTATTATTATTCATATATTTAAAAGTGGTGATAAAATTCCCTATAAATACAAGACTGTTATGATTAGCCATATTTTAGCCAAACTGTGTGGCCTCATTTTGGAAAATTAGATTAATCGACGATTTGAAAGTCATTGAAGGGATCTAAAGGGAAAGGTTGATTTAGGAGACAACACTCAACTATAGACCATCTTATTAATCTAAGGATCATTGCAAAGCAATGTCACAGTAATAAAACCAATACCTTATTTTGTTTCATTGATTCTAGAAAATATTTTCACATAATTCTTGGGGGTAAGCTATGGAAGAGACTAGAAGACATAATGGTTCCTCTCTAGTTGAGGCTTGTTGTGACTAGGCTATACAAGAATGTTATTTCCAAGCTTAAAACTTGTTGTGCTACTCAACAACCCCCCATTATGATTAAATATTTTACTTAGCAAACAATGGAGACCCTTTTAATTTTTTAGTTAAAAACCTTTTAAAGCAATAAAATAAGACATTATATTTCACTTAGGGAAAAAATATGTGATATCAGAACTTAGATCCAAATTGTATTGGCGTAAAAGGACTTAAAGAAAATTTATAAAGGACTATCGAATATCGAATATTGCAAGTCATAAAAGCATATAGAAGCACCCTCATAAGAGAAAAGACTGGTGCGAGTTGCCCGATTTAAGAAATACGAACAAGTATTCATAACTTTAGCAAACAAAAAAGCTCTTTGTGCATATAAAGTTGAGAATCTGTCCCACCCATGATCCACGTCATCCGTCAAGAATTATATCGAGGTTTTCTTTTTTAACAAATTTGATCTTCCCATGTGATTCTTCTTCGATATCACATTCACTCTATTTCCATTTCCTATCGCATGTACTTATATTTCAAGTTTGCTATTGAAATACTTATATCACATCGCAAAACTTAAATGGAAGCTTGCCTTAAGATTCTTCGATGTGAGAAACTGTGATATATGCCTCCATGCCATTGAATTTGAACAATTATATAAAATCGAATCACATATCAACAAAGGTGAATATCACAACTTTAAAATTATGCACATAAAGAAACTTGCGATGCAGAACATCCGATGAGGCGCTAACCTATACAAAATACCATGTGAATGTATGTTTTTCATTAATGATCAAGTGTAATGGTATTTATGGTTTCTCGAAAATGTAAATGATTTGATTTCTTTCATTTAGTGTCTCAATGTTTTATGCATCAAGCGTATATTTGATATCACTTGGCCATTTTTGTCATAAGTTTTTCAAATTCAAAGTATTTTTCTTCGTTCTTTGTGCTCCCTCTTTTGCAGGCTAGCCCCAATAAAAAATACTAGAGTGAAATGTCGAAGGCTAATAAGAAGAACAAGAAGCCAATGGTGCAATTTCTGCAGGTTCCGCCTACTCTATAAGTAGATGAGATGCCCCCATTTTTCTCAAATACGAAATGCACTACACATTCCAGAAGCTCTTCTTAGGATGCCATGTACATATTTTTCAAACATGAAGAAACCAAAGTGGTAGAAATAATAGCCACATTTGACGACTCCTCGTCATATTCTGAAACTACCTGGAGAGATGCCGCAAATTCTCACCTTCATCGAATTGTTGTTCGACTAGAGATTCTACCTTACAAGGATATGTTTAAATGTATTATTAACAATCTGAATATCTCAGAAAATTCCTCCTTGACTTCAAAACAAACGGTAATTAGGTCATTTAAAGGCGAAGACTTGACGAAGATGTACCACTTGGGATAACTCCAAAACATATACGACAAGTAGTTTCTTCAGAAGCTTGCAGAGGAGAATAAAGTCAAATCAGAGCCAATTATGTTGAAAAGTCGACAAGAAATGTGTGTCTAATTTAACTTTCCCTTAATTAAATTGGGCAATCAATTGTAATCTGATCTCATAATCACTTGTAATAGTTAACTGAGTGTGATAAAATTAGTTAGCTCATGGAATTCGAGTTGAGGGTGGTTGGTGAGGCATGCAAAGTAATTCTATTTTTTTTTAGTCCAAGTTGGAGTTAGTGCATTAGTTTAATGTATGAGAGTCAGTTAACTCAATTAATTGAGTTAAAATCAGTTTGACTAGTTGTACTTGATTGTTGCACTAGTGAGAGGTCAAGTGAATAATAATATTTAATTCACATGTAGTGATATTTCAAGTAATGATGATTTACTATTAATGGTTGCATGCATGTCAGTTCTGATGAAGACCCAGTTGAGACATAGGTTAAAGGGATTTTAACTATCATTTGTATTATTAGAAAAATTAACGCATGCAATAATACACCAATAGGATTTCCCATGAGCATTGCAAAGTTTTGGAAGGCTGCAATTCTTAAAGAATAGGGATTGTCTTCCACATGAATTATGCAAGATAGACAGGCTGAGAAGAGGAAGAAAATTGGCTAAGTGTTGGTAAATTTTGTCCCGATTAGTGTGAGATAGTTAGTAGAGTGAAACTGACTCTTTTGAGAAGAGTGCATTGTAATTATTTCATGATTCCTTGGTTGAATACACAATAGAAGAGAGAGATGTTTTAAGCAACAAGATTTCCCTAGGAAAAATATCTATGTTGTGGATTGATTTTCTTCTTTCTTTTACTTGGTGTGATTGGCGATCGTGTTTATTTTCTACAATTAATTTGTAGAAGGATTCAGTATCTTTCTTTAGCATATCAGATGATTGGATCAAATCCATTGGTATACATATTGTTCATATAATTTCTACATGGTATCAGAGCACAGGAAATCACTATATTGGAGAGGAAATTGAGTTTTTGCCGAACAAAATTCAAATTTGAAAAAATATTCTTTGGTGTGACACAAAGATCAAGATTCCTTTTAATCACTTAAGATTGGAATATGCAGTCGAGGGAAGTTCTAATTATATTGCATGGAAAGATAGAATCGAGGCAGTTCTGGTGGACAATGGGTTGAAATAATTCATTGATAATGATATTCCCAAGCCCGCAGCAGTAGATGTGACTCTTCTTGATGTTTGGTAAAAGGAGGTTGCAAAGGCGAGGATGATCTTAGTAAAGGGAGTTAGAGACCACATTATCTCGAGTCTCGATTGCAAAGAGACTCCATATGAAATGTGGAAGGCTTTGACAGATCTGTTTTAGAGTAGTAGTCACAAAAGAAAATTGGCACTGAAGGAAAAGCTCAAGAAAATCAAAACGGAGAAAGGCGACACTATTCCGAAATATTTAACCAACTTCATCCAATGTCGAGATGAACTTGGGAGTGTCAGGATTACTGTAGAAAATGATTACTTGGTGAGCCTAGCACTTCTAGGCCTTCCCAAGAGTTGGCATAGTTATCAGGACTCTGTCAATGGGAGGGAGAAGCTACCAAATTGGGAGCAAATTTGGTCGGATTTGGTACAAGAAGAATTCAGGAAAAATACCAAGGATGGATCCTCATCCAAGAAAGATGATGAGGAAAATTGCGCCTTGGATAGTAAGGAAAAGAAGGGGAAGGGAAAGAAATCCTATTGAAAATCCGAGACTGGCAAAGAAGGCAAGAAGCGTGACTTTTCCAGGGTGAAATGTTTTCACTGTCACAAGAATGGAAATTATGCCACTAATTGTCCACAGAAGAAGAACAACAATAAGAATGCTTCCAGATTTACAGTGGGTGAGGCTTTGGCCTTGCAATTTTAGTTGAAATTATCACTCATTGCATGCATGGTGTCTAGTGCGATGGGATCAGTGTGGTACTTGGATAGTGGTGCATATTTCCACATGACGGGAGACAAAGAAATTTTTATTAGCTTGGAGGAGAAGGATCTCCATATGCATATCGAAATGGGTGATGACGGGAGGTATAATTCTATCGATATTGGTACAGTTACCTTCCATAAATAGTTAGGTAAACCTTTCTTATTAAAAGCAGCCATGCATGTACCAAGCTTGAAAAAGAAGTTAGTTTCAGTTTATATGTTCGAGGGTAGAGGATATGATGTGGTTTTTAGTGAAGGGAAAGTATTCCTTCATCACAAAGCCACAGGATAAGTCAAGAAGATTTGGATTCGTGTGAAGAATCTCAAAAAATTTGATGTAGATTCTAGGTAGCATTGATGGTTAAAGCAGACAGAGTGGTGAGGCAGGATGAGGGTGAGTTATGGCAGAGGAGATTGGGCCATCTACACCACGGTGCTTTGAAATTCATGCTGCAGATTTCTACAGGGCTTCCAAAGGGTACTCTTGCGCAGATAGACACATGCAAGGGATGTACCATGGGGAATTATGTAAAATGCACTTTTCACGAGAAGGAAAACCGAGTAGCAGGAATCCTTGAGAGAGTTCTCTCAGATGTGTGTGGACCATTCTCTATAGCTTCGATAGAAAAGAACATGTATTATGTGATTTTTGTTGATGATTTTTCTAGAAAGTGTTGGATATACTTCATGCAGAAGTGTGATCAGATGTTCTTGAAATTTTTTGAGTTAAAAGCACTGGTTGAGAAAGATACACGGAAGCACGTGAAGGCTCTAAGGAGAAAAAATGGTGGTGAGTACATATCGAATGAATTCAAGAACTTCTGTAGCAAAGAAGGAATTCATAGAGAGTTGATTGCACCTCATAACCCACAACAGAATGGGGTTTCAGTAAGAAAGAACATAACAATTGTGGGTGTGGCATGAGCAATGTTGCATGATCAGTAGCTTTCGTTGAATCTGTGGGTAGAGGCATGCAACACAACGGTATTTGTGCAGAACCGTAGTCCTCATCGGATACTTGGCATGAGTACACCAGAGGAGGATTTTTCTGGTAAGAAACATGATGTTTCAAATTTTAAAATTTTTGGCTCATTTTTCTATTGCCATGTGACCAAAGATTCCAAAAAGAAACTAGGACTAACAACTGAGATTGGGATATTTATCGGGTACACTGATACTCCCCACAACTATCGGGTGTATATTCTGAACAATAAGATGACTTTTGTAAGATGGGATGAAAATTTTGATGAGGAGAAAGCCATGTGATTGTCCCTTAAGAGGGAGCTTGATTTGCATGGAGATGAGGAACTCTTGGTTCCAAAGGATGAAACTCAAGATGTGGAGCAACCACATGCAAAGGATCATGGAGTGGCAGAAGCCACTCATGTAGAGCCATCCACCATAAATGGTGAAAGGCGCACCGCAGAAGCTGATAGATTGAGACTTGATGTGGTAGAACATGTAGGAGCACCTACATCATTGCGTAGACAGAGATAATATCCATATGGGTTTACTGGATTGTTGTGCTATACAACAACCCCCCATTTATTTCTATAAATAGGGACCCTTTAGAAATAAATAGGAAATTGTTTTTATAATTTCCTAAAAAATAAAAAAACTTAGAAAATAAATATTTTCTCTTTTTTTTCCTTGTTCTTTTAAAGCGCATTGCATATCACATATATTTTTTCAAAAAGACCCATAAAACGTAAAATATGCGAATTGCGATATGCACTCAAACTTCTCTAAAGATATGATTTAAAACTTCGCAAAAAGCCTCAATCATCGTTATATTTACTTTTTTGCACCACACTTCACTTAATCAATAAAAGCTTTAAGGGAAAAATGATATAAGTTGCGATACCCATGGACCCGACAAGAAAATAAACCAATAAATATAAAACGTTTGGCTATCGTGGTCACTTCAGTTTTTCGCAATTTTCATTTCTCTCAACTTATAATATATGCTTAATCATTATCCCATAAAATTTACGATCTGCGATTTGCACAAATCGCATTTTGCAGCCTTTAAGGGTAAGTATCATGAAATATTATAAGTTATAATCTGCGATATGTGCATTAAAGTCATTTAATGAATCAAGCGTGTAAAACAACTTGTGTCATATCAAAATGAAATTTAAGATCTTAATGCCTTTAAAGTGATTCATAGATCTTACATGTGGAGATATGTGAAATATTAAATAAGAAATTATGAAGGATGATTGATGTCATATTTTAATATATTGATATCTTCTCACGTGTGTTTGAAGTAAATGATTGATTTATTTCTTTGATACTCCATACTTGTAAAAATTCTCTTCAGGAGACCAGTTAACGGATTGAAGAAGAGAAAAACGAGCAAAAAGGGTAAAGAAATTTCTCAGACGTCGTCCATAGAAGACACATATATGTCTCCATTATTCTCAGATACTGTTTGCAATAAAGACTGCGGTAGTTCGACATGGGAGGAAATGTATAAACTCTTTGAAAAAGAAGGACCAAGGGTGATAAACAAAGTTTCTTCAACAGGCACTGCTGCTACCTCTGACGCAACTCTTTTTGACGTTGCATGCTCATACATGCACAGGATAGCTGGAAGACCAAAGATACTTCCTTATACAGACATGGTTACGTGGGAAATTGACCACTTAAACATCGAAGATAGAATTTTCAAGAATTTGAGGGGAGAAACTATGGGTTGTTTTAGGGCAGAAGATTTAACAACAATGTACCATCTACCACCCCCACAGAAGAAATACGACAAAGAATATTTGCAGAATTTTAAAGGAGAACATCCAAACCTTATGAAATTCATTCAACAATGGAAGGATAATCAAGGGAAATTGAAGCAAGATAAGTTTGGTACATACCCAATTTCCCAAATTCCTAATCCTTACTGTTATGCCTCTGGTAAGTTATGTAGAATACTTGCCAAACCAGATAGTACTAAATTCTCAAGGGACTGGGTTCCCCTAATTGATGCAATTGTCAATTCATCAATTTTAAATTGGTCAGACATCTTATACAATATCCTAGCCAAGCACATAACTGAATATAGGAATAAAAAAAGTATTTCATTAAGAAAAATACCTCCCTTTTATATGTCTTCCTATGTCATGGATGCTATCTGTTTCACTTCTAGTTTTCCTACTATGGGTTGGAAATGGACTACCAAGGACCCTACCCTAATTCACATCTACCACAGAGAGCTCTGGGATTCATATTTCTACTTACACTTCTATAAAGTTTATTATGGAGTAATATTGCCTATACATCAGATGATTTTTAACAAAAGGGCTCCTAGGGTTTCTGACGAAGCCAATGTAGACATTCTTTTAGTAGCTAGATGGTTTGCTGAAGAAAATTTTACATATATTAGAGTATTTGGGAGTTATGCTTCTCCCCATGTTTTACCCTATTATGTTCCCGATAGGTTACTTGCAAAAGAAATAGCCTGTCAGCTTGTCAATGGTGTTACGAAGCAGCTGAAGGATGCTAAAAAGGCTATTTGACCTAATTTTCCTCTACAATGTGGCACCTTTGCTTTGTTTAATATCGGCCATACTTACAAGGAGGTTCCCAAGATTCAGTTATTGAAATTATCATTTATGCCAAGAAGATTACATGATCCAAATGATGTGATTAAAAATTACATCACAGAGCTTAAGATGAAGCCTTTTGTAAAAGAGGAAGATGGATTTGATGATCTCTTCCAAGGCATGGAAATTTTCTCAGATATTATCAAATATGTATCTAGTCAACTAAGTCAAAAGGATGTTGAATATTTTCAAGCATACAGAAACAAGAGACTAGAAAAATTCCCTCTAAATTTGTTAACTATTGAAGATGAAAATAAACAAACTCCAAGTGGTAGTCTGGATGATGAAATAAAAGAAATGTCTGAAGACGAATCAGGTCAGTCACAAAAACAATTTGATAATTCGGATCATTCTGAAAATGAATCTGAATCTAAGAAGGAAAACTTAGAAAAGAAAATTGACCAAGTCATTGAGGAGATAGAAATGCTAAAGGAAACAAGAAATAATGGGATAGAATCAAATTCTAAAAAAGTTTAGCACAATCAAAACATGCTAGATCAGTCCAGTTTACCGCAAGAAAAATATCTTATAAATGAATGGGAAGAATAATCTGAAGCAATAAAAACTCCCAAATAAAATCCCAATACCGATCAAGCAACAAGTTTCCAAACACCAGAACATTCACAGAATATAGTGGAGACTATCAATCCATTACAAAGAGTTCCAGCAATGCATGAGAAATAAATCATACCGGCCTACCCCACAGATTAGATAGTTCTAAAGATTGAAGATATTCCTTCATTAGACATTTTCTACAGTCCTAGTTACAAGGCTGTAGTTAAAAGAAATAAAAGAAGGAGAATTGATGAAACAACTCCAAAGCCTACAGATGAATCAGTTGATGTACTATGGTAGGATTCCTCAGAAGATCCCACTAAACATCTAACCAAATTATCACAGTATACAGGGGCATATTCTAACGATACTATTGGTAAAGCTACTAAGGTTAGAATTTTGTTAAAACTAAAGGAAGCTAGAGTACAAGAATTAGAAAAGTTGTTGAATGAAGATAAATCCAATTCCAGTGAGCAAGTCAAAGTAAATTCAGCCCAATTTCACAAAGATATTGAAAGCCTCAAATTGCAGCATCAGACAGAGCTTAATGAAAAACAAGCACAGCTGGAAATAGCAATGACTAAGTTACAAAGTCAACCAAAATTAGAAAAATTTGTCAAATAAGCACTTGATTTAAACACCAAGTTAAATAAATAACAAGAAGTGTTTTGTCATCAAGCCTCTATGATTGATTCTTATTATGATTCAATTAAAATAATGATCCAGCAGATAGCAATTTAGAAGCTAGAATGTGAAAGACTTGAGGAGAAAATCGAAGAGCACATTCAGTGGCAAGTTTTAGATTTGGGAAAGAAAGCTAATCTACCTCAAGTAGATAAGCTTCACAAAGAAATGTTAATCATAGAATGGGAAGCACAAATCAATCAAGCAGGGAAAGCAGCGGCCAAGACATCCAAGTTATCAAATGAGATCATTGAATCTATGTGTGAACAACTATCTAAAATAGAACTACTTAAGGAAAACACGTATGATGTGTTTTCAGAACCAAGATAGGTAGAAATGAAGTGGAGACAGAGAGTAGATACACAAGAGGAAATGATAAAAAAGGTAAATAAGTTTGAACAGGAAAATTACTGGAATTTTCTGATAAAACCTTACCATCAACATCAAACTCTTTAGTCTCTTACAGATTCAGCAAAAATATCTCAGTCAGTAATCTCAAATGCTATTTTCAAGGGACAGATCCGATCACGGATATCACATCCATCTCAGCTCAAAGCAATGTCATATATTTTCCAACTTTGTGACCACATTCAGAAAGAAGGGCAGGATTTGCAAAATCAGAATTGTTAGTTTAAAATTCCTAGATTGTTGTTTATGTTAGCCTTTTGAGGAAGGTTGTTTGAAACCTCCTCTATATTTTTGTAATAATTTATTTTATTTTATAGTTAGCTTTAGTATTTAAACCCTTCTCATGCATTTAGAGAAGGGTCCATAAATTTGTTAAAAACATTTGCAGATAGTGCACTATTATAAGTTTGTGAGTGCTTTGATGAATTAATGGAACACATTCCATTATATTTTAACGATTAAAGTTGTTTAACTGATGTTGCACTACTATACTCTTTAAATTGATCGAAAGTAAGAAGGAAAATATTCATTGTTGTCAGTTTACATGAGTAGGACTTCGTACATATGGTACTTCTATTCACTTGTATTAAGACTTATTCCATAAATTGATAGTTATCTTTTTATTGCATCGTGTATTTGAAATGCCATCATATATAAATATTACATCCAATTCTTTTCTAATATTTAGATATGGTTTCTCATTGAATATGTAATCACACTGATAAATGTGATATATCTTTCACAATTCTTCTATGCAAACTACTTTGTTAGAAGAATCATTTTACATAATTTTCATCTCTTTCAACTATTAAATGATCTATATTACTGATAGATGAAAGATATCGTTTTAGATCACATAAAGGAAAAACACCCCAGGTATATATTAGATTAAATAATTTAGATAGACACATATAGATTAAAATCATTATCCATTTGCATGCTATATTCACAACAACCTCATAAACATCCTTATTTGGAAACTGGTCCCATTGTCCCCAGTCGGAGCCACTATATCAAATAGAGAAGGTGCTTCTTTAAGGTCCGGACTGGGTGGTTTCCCCCCACGTTTTGGCCACGAAATTCCGAGGCCTCAACACATTGGTGCTAGAAGGAGGGCCAAGTGAATGGCATAAAGATCTGATCAATCTAAAGGTCAATAAAAAAATCTCTCTCCCTCTAGATCCCCATCAACTTCTAGAACATTGTCTAGATCCTCAGCTATAAAATATGATGTTGATCATATTTCTCCTAAGTCTCCTAGCGATAATCAAACTATACTATTTCTCGAAATTCAACAACATTCCCTAGAAGTTTAATCTTCGATAGAAAAGTTAGAAAAAGTATCTATTTTTGCTGAAAATCCTGAAACTTCTCAATCATCGGAACTCAGTATTTCATCTTCTTTTCAACCTCAAAGAATATTAACTCAATCAAAAAGTCAAAAAACAACGATTCTCCCTTTTTAATTTCCTATCAATAGTACTCGGAAGAAGTTAAAGAGGACTCAATCAGAATCGATCACTAGCGAGGTCTTATCCCATGGACCTTCATTCCCTCTGCTCACTTCCACAAATTTGATTCCAACAATCGATAATACTTTCAGTAATTCCAATTCTCAAAATACTGGTCCTAGTACTCAACCTACCTCTTCATCAATTCAAAATCAACCCATTCATAATGCAATGGCAGGTCAAGTTCCTCCACCGAATGTAAACCCATGGAGTAATCCAGGGGCTGTAAACATGCCTGCTCCTCTTCATGCTCTGCCTAAAAATCCTGAAAGATGGCTACCAAAATTTAACCCTGATGATGGTCTTCCTGTAGAAGAACATATTCATAATTTTATGTTAGTTGTCAATTTGAATTCAGTAGTTGAGGAGGATTGCATTGTATGATTATTTCCATATACTTTAAAAGGATCTGCAGGATCCTGGTATTTTTCATTACTTGCTCGCTCCATAACTAACTGGAATATGTTTGAAGAATAATTTTTGGCTAAATTTGGAGATGACAGAACTACTGCTACTCTCATCAATGATATTTCAAATTTTAAATCTAAATCAGGTGAGAAGATAAAAGATTTTAATTCAAGATTTAATAAACTACTCAATAAAATTCCTATTACAACAGTTCCTAGTGCAGAAGTTCAAATTGAGTGGTATATTTCATCTCTTCCATCTAATATAGCTATTTTCTTTGATAGAGCAAAACTAGCAACTCTTGCAGAGAATATGAAAGAATCTATATCTATAGAGAAGTGCATAACTGCTCTTGAGAAAAAGAATTCTCAGGAAGATCGTAAATCAAAGAAAATATCTTTCAAAGATGACTCTAAGAAAAAAAATGCTAAAGGATCCATTAGATGTAGAAGTTGTTCAAAAAGTTTTGAAAACCATGACCAATGAGATGGCAGATATCAAGAAACAAGTTGCTAAAAATTTATATTCAAAAAATATTTTTAGAAATTTCAAGAAGAAACAAACCTCTACTTCTCAACCTCCAAACATTATATCTAATGTAGAATCAGATCAAGAAGAGGAGGAAGAACAAACAGAGGAAGAAGAAGATGACGAAGAAGAAGAAGTTGAAATTAATGGAATGTGGGATTTTATCCTAGCAAATGAAGAACAAATTGAAGCTTTTCCTGTCATTACACGTAGCAAAAAGAATACTAAAGCAACACAGCCTAGTAAACAACAAAATATCTCCACTCCTGCTAAAGACAAATCAACAAACAAAAAATTCTAATTCAAAGGCTACGGAAACAAGTCCTGTTACATCATACTCTCCACCTATATCTAAAGCAATGGCTATCTCAGATACCATTCATTATAATATAGTTGAAGACATTAAGAAAACTAGAGCAAATATTTCAATTCATGAGCTTACCAAATTGAAGGAACAACAACAAATCTTACTCAGAGAATTAAAAGTTGTTTTGTTAAGTCCCTATATTAATATTGTAGTCCCTTATTATGTTAGTGTATCCCCCCTTATTGTTATTGTTGTACCCCTGTAACCCCCAAATTGTTATTATTGTGCCCTTACATTATTATTGTTAGGTTAGCTAGGATTACATTATGGCCCCACTCAGATTACATTGTGGCCCCATGGGCTCCTATATATAGAAAAGAGGTTTTGTCATTTGTATCATCCAAGAATTGTTAATTCATGTAATGTATTGGAGGTTGCCCCATTGAAGTGGCTTATTTCTAAGGCGCTGATATCTCTTTTCTTCTATTTTTGGAGCTGGTTACATAACATGTTCCTTCTTCAAACTTACCTGCTCTAGTTATAGTGCAAGCTGCTAATGAAACATGTAAGCCACCTTCTCCTTCAGTAAAAATTGATGCTTTAGATCTAATTATGATAGGTGATCGATCCATCTCTCATACTCCTCCATTTCTTTTAAGCTATGATATCTCTAACAAAAATGACCATAATTGTTTAATAGAATTAGGGGCTTCTTCGAATATAATGCCACAATCAGTTTGTGCTAAGTTAAACATTACTCCTCAGATATCTCCAGTTCATATAGTACAACATGATAGAACTAGAGTAGAAGTGGTAGGAGAATTGAAATCTATTTCAATGAGATTGTCATCAAACCCTAAAGTTGTTCAGATAATTGATATTTTGGTTGTAGACATTCCTGAATTTTATGGTTTAATTCTAAGTCATGATTGGTTTGAAAAACACATATGTGGTTACCACATAATGGAAAGCCAAATCAAATTTGAATTGATCGTGAAAAGTTTATGAAACACAGAGTGACTGACCTTGAAGAAATTAATGAGCCAGTAGCTTTCAATAACAACATTATTGGAAACTGTTATACACAGTCATTTTTAGGAAACTTTAATTCTCAACCATTTCCTTTCTTTGATAATGCGATTGTATCTCAGATTGAAATTTTTTCCCAGCTAGATAATTCTAGATGTATTAATTTTTCAGATAGAGAAATAGTTGATTCTTTGTTTTGGACACTTTATTTTGACGGTTCTAAATCTGAAGATGGTGTAGGTGCGGGTTGCATTTTAATAAACCCAGAAGGTGAAAATACTATGTTAGCTTGCCGATTAGAATTTAATTGTATCAATAATGTAGCAGAGTATGAAGCATTGGTTCAAGGATTATTGAAATCTATTGATTTAAACATCATATATATTAAGGTTTTAAGAGATTCAGAAATCATAGTTAGGAAAGTGAGAGATACTATCCATTGTAATTCTGGACATGTAAAACATTATCAATCATTAGTCCAATAATTAACTACCCACTTCCTAGCCTTCAACATTTCTTCTATACCTCGAATTCATAATGCTAGTGCAGATTTACTCGTTAATGTAGCATCAAAGTTAATCCCATCCCAAGAATTTAGTCTTGATAGATTTTCTATTGAGTTGATTTTTAGAACATCTATTCATAATAATATCACTAATTGGAGAGTATTCAAAAATGACTCAGATATCATATATTTTTTAACATCTAAAGAATCTTATGATAATCAAATCATGTATGAAAATGAACATAACACTCAGATTAGGAAAGAACAAGATGAAAATCCTATTCCAAAATCTATTTTCAAGTTAGAAGACTTACATGATCTAAAGGATAGATTTACAAGAGTAACTAACTCAAAATACAAAGTTCTACCTTAGGATTCGAGTTAGTTAATCTAGGAAGTGAAGAAAATACTCAAAATATAAATCTAAGTCTTGGTATGTCTTTTGATGAAATATTATCATTCATCCGATTGTTTAAGATGTAAAAAAGTGTCTTCACTTGGGATTATTCAGATCTTAAAACTTATGATACTTTTGTAATCCAACATGAGATTCCTATGATCTTAGAGGAAAAGACCATACAACAGAAATTGAGAAAGATTCATCCAAATTTGGAAAATCAAATTAAAACTAAATAGAATAAAGTTGTCAAAGAAAAAATTATCTTTCGAGTCAGACATTCAAAATGGGTATCAAATCTGGTACCTGTCAGGAAGAAGAATGGTGATATTAGAATTTACATTGATTTTAGAAATTTAAACAAAGCTTGTCAGAAGGAAAATTTTCCACCACCAACCATGGGACAATTACTTCAAAAAGTAGCTGGTACTAAACTTATGTATTTTCTAGATGGATTTTTAGGTTACAATCAAATCCTCATTCATCCATATGACAGTTTGAAAACTACATTTATAACTAAGTGTGTTATGCAGGTAAATCCTCTCTGCGGATAGAGATGATCCCTCCAGCCCTAGAGTGGGTCTAGAAACAAAGGTACATGCTAAAGTGTTTCTTCCTAATTATTGAATGAACAAGGGACATGGTAGATCAACCTACCTGGAATCCAACGCTGTCGTTGTTGCTGTAGTAATGGTGGCCTCTCGCTTCTGCCTTGGCAAGTCACAATCCTTTCACCATTACACTTGGATACCGACACATAGAACAAGAAACAAGAACATCATACAAGATAACAACATTTCATTCATAACTATTAGCTAGTCAAAGAGGGCTAAACATATTGCATTAAACAAACATCATAACACAAAAGTGGAACCAAAGAATAGTCATGTATATAAATGAATAGAAGGAAGAGTTACAACCAATGCTTTGACGTCGTAGTCTCCTTCAGATGGGTTCATCCGAAGCCCGTCTCAGATGCTCGTTAGGGAATTCAAATGGGTTGAAAGCATGGACTCAAGCTCTCTCAGAATTCATGGACTCAAGCTTCCTTAATGTAATTCCTTCTTATTCTATCTTCTCTAGTAATTCAGCTATAATATGTTTAATTCTCAAAGTTCAGCTAGCTTGTTCTAAGAGAGATAGCTTCTTTTATAGAGGAAATGGAGGAGGTTAGGATCTCTACAAAGGTGGGAGGGAGGCCTATCCTTTAGGTATTTCCCATAAGAGGTGGAAACCATAAACCTAAATGAGGGAGTCCGTGGTTTATTAATTCAACCACTCCCAACGACTCATCCTCGAGGTGGTTGGAGTGGAATCTATGCCTCTATTTTTAAAAAACATTCCATAAATAGCTTGGCACGGGTGGCAGACTGGGACATAGTGCCAGCTAGCGTAGGGCCCAGTGTTAATATTCCTCTTCGGTGCGAGGGCATAACTGACTACTTGCACCAAGGCAAAAACAAGGGTTTTTGAGTCTCTGCTCAGGGAATTGTCGACAGATTGAATATTTCTCTCATGTAAAGGGACTCAATGATGGTCCTTTCAAGGCATAGAGGCTATAGATAAAATTCTTGGATAATGAGCTGAAGTCGACATGAAGTGACTTGATCGAAGGTGGGCCATAATGTTTCCCACATCATCGATACAAAACAAAGGAACATGATAGTAGTGAAACAGGACCAACAGAGAATCAGAGGGAGGTTGAAAACTGTAGAGGGAAACTTCTCTTGAACATATCAGTAGCACGACATTGGATTTGGAAGTATTGGACATCAAAGCATCTGAGGTCATGATGATGTGGCAAAGAATAGATGAGAGGTAAAAAGAGATTACCCAAACCCATGGAGGAAAAAATGATGAAATAAGATGTCCCCAACCCAATACAAATGCATACAAGTGCCATGTTCAAGAGTGACATACTGCCAACATAACTACAACTTGGTTCCATTTTCCCCCACCATTTTCGGTGAGTACCCCAATTATTTTTTTAAACAAGCTTGAAGGGGATAGCATATGCTTGTGCTGTAAGTTTTTCCTTCAGAAAATTCCAACCCAGTACATTTTATGAGCCCTAGGAAAGAGGAACTTGAGTAACATCATGGCGATGAAATCCAATGTCATCAAGGTTTAATGAGTCTAACAAAGGGAGAACTCAACATCTTTTCATGTTTAGAGTGTTTGAAAAAAAGGCAGAAAAGAAAACTCCATCATGGCCCTTTTCGTAAGTAGTCGCTCAGATCTAAAAAGGTAGAAAAAAAATATTTGAAAGAGCCTCTTAGTCGCGATAGGCTAAGGTATTCCTTTTTCATAAATAATCTATCCCAGCCCGAAAAAGGGGTAAACATATACTGAGTAGATATCACTTCACAATCATTTAACGAGTTCAAAATGACAAGAGTGTCGAAATATTTTCAATTTGAGAGAGTCAGAAAAGAGCTGAAAGATGACTCTAGTAGTGACTTTTTCCTATTTTTATTGAGTCCCAAAAAGTATAAAATTTAACTCGTTACCCCATCACTATGTCTTGAAAACCTATTTCTACACAAGAGAAATGTGTAAAACCCATTTTTCGAAAATAATATAATAAAATAATCAGAAAACATGTCTTAAAACCTAATTAGGGTTGTAAAAAGTTATAAAATGCCAAAAAGGGTAAAAATAATTACTTTTCACTTTTTACCCCTTGTGGAGCAAATAGCTACCCATTTTACAGAGTGATTTTTCGGCGACGATAACGGACAATCCAGCAGACCAATCTCAAATCCATCAATTCCAAGTAAGAGTCAAGATCTCTCCCTTTATTTTGAATCATTTATTACTACCTGCAACTTCCAATTTTGAATTTTGGACGAGGAAAAATGAAAATTAGGGCACGATGGTTGGCGCAGGTTCTAGGCATGGAGTCACGCCAACTGCCCAATTTTTTACACTAGGGCGCGCCCATTGGTGCGATTGTTTGGGAAACAGTTGTGCCAATGACGAAAACTATTTTTTGTGCAAAATGCAAGTCACAAACGCCAATCAGTCACAAATTCAAGCTTCAAAAAGGCTAATACCATTCATATGAATGTGTTTACAAGTAAAAAGTGGCAAAATGGTGATAGAATGGAAAGAACGGGAGAACAGCGAAGAAGACGAGCTTGCCATGGAGAATGAGAGATGCATGGAAGCTCTCAGGGAATATGGACTGAAGAAGTTCTTCCTGACACCGTGTCTCCGTGCTCAACCAGAGATGTTACAATATTTGATCAGCATATGGGATGAGGACCAAGAAAGGTTCATCCTTCGAGATCAAGAACTTGAGATTAATGTTTCTGACGTCTAATTCATCATAGGATTTTCGCGAAGGGGAGCAACACCGATCCTAACCGGTACTCGGCCTTGCATGGAGAGCATGTCGAAGTTAATGGATAGAGTATGTCGAGGGGCACAAAAGGAAACAAGAAGTGGGAAAGTTGATATCCAAACTATCCCAGACCTAGCACTAAAAGTAGTGCTACATACCATCAAACGAGCTACGGGATCGCAAGCACCGCATGAAGCAACAAAAACACAGTTGCTTCTTGCTGTATATTGTTTGACACTGATCATCTACAACTGGGTAGAGGCCATGACAATAAAAATGAAATGCTAGGTAACAAAATGAAAGAAGGGAAAATTGAAGCAATTTGGTTATGGGTCTATCTTGGTATCGTTCTTCCTGGAAGGACTACCAATTTTTCAGCGTCAGGAGGTCATAGTCCTAACACCACCAGCGAGAGAACCACAGAGGGCCTGATGGGCGACTCTGATGCCAAGGGCAGGAGGAGGTCAATAGATGTCCTAGAGACCGGAGTTCTTTGAATGGCTCCATCGACAGTTGATCATCGTGGAGGATTGGCCCTACTCTGGTACAGATTTTACTGGTGATCCAGACCTCCCACTCGCGGAGGTGGAGGATTGGGATGAAGATTTGGGTAAGACTCATTTTTAATTTTTATGCGTGTTTTGAATTATTTTTGTTGTCTATGTATGTTCTGACATTAAATCCATGTATTTTCATATGGCGGACTAGAGAGACCCGCGGGCATGTCTCTGATAGCGAGCAGAATTCCTCATGATTTCGACCCTCATGGTGAGGGAAGAGAGGAAGAGGAGCTCATGCGTAACCTAGAGGGGATCACACGTGGAGTCCTGAATTATGCACGATTCAATGATGTTCCTCGTGCCTACCAGAGACATACCATCCGGGTTCCAAGTCGTATTCACCGCTTATTGAGGCGGCTTGTACGGGCAGTGACATGCTATCATGAGCGTCACGATAATTAGACACCTAGGCTTTATACCTGCATTTTTGAGAGACATGGTGTCTTAGGATGTAACCGAAACACACATATTTTTTGAATGTATGATGCACACTGATGCAAACTTGCGATATATATATATATATATATATATATATATATATATATATATATATTCCTATATGCATCTTTTTCACATGATAATGATTTTACAAATTACGCAAATGTCTATCTAATACAATGTTAGCCATTGTATCAGTTAATGCATTCATTCGTCTAGGAATATGTCGATATGTGATAAAATCAAAAATGTCTTTCCAACAAACAAATACGTAAATACAATCTCAAAATGTATGGGTTTCTAATTGAATAGTGACCATTGAGCCGCAGAACAAGAAGTTGTAAATCTAGATTTACAAGCAATGCGTGTATGCCAAGATTAATTGCCTCGGCTAATAGTTCAAGGACAACACTATATTTAGCGACATTGTTTGTAGTTCATCTGAAAAAAATACCTTGCAGTTCTATCAACTCATCAGTAGGATCATAGATTGCCTAGGCTGTCGAAGACAAGTTCTTGGTACTGCGGGAAGCACCATCCGAAAACTGACATAAGGGGTAATAGAAATCTACACAAAATAAGAAAGACCCAAATAAGTAGGAAAATGCTCGCAAAGCACACCAAATAAAAACATGTACAAAAATGAAAAAAAAAACCTAGGTACATAAATCATGCATGAATGACGCATGCATATTACTTTTTGAGATACAACCCATTTCTGGGTTGTTCTAAAGGATGACCTTCGTAATCAATGAGCTCATAGGCCCCATTCTGCAATACGCGTTTGAAAATGTAAGGCCCATGCCACATGGGTTGAAATTTACCTGCCCCTAGCTTATCATGAGCTTGGTCATATAGGAGGATGAGATCTCGTTCAACGAAAGAATGAGGGGAAAATGATTGGTCAAAATGAGCTTTGACCCGCTTTTTCTGTGCTTCAATAACTAGAGCAGCAAAGCGGCAGGTTTCATCCAACCTTTCGAGATAAAGGAGACGCTCTTCTTCTGGGGAAGTGTTTGGCAGTAATTCAACAACCAACTTGAGCAAAGGTATTTCACATTCAATTAGAAGAGTAGCTTCTAGACAATAAACCAATTGAAAAGGGGTGAATCCGATTGCATTCTTAACTAAGGTTAGGTACGCCCAAAGAGTTGAAAATAACATGAGATGCCAATTGGATTTATGAATCCCAATCGTACGCTGAAGCATGGTAACAAGAACTTTGTTCACGACTTCAACCTAGCCATTGGTCTAAGGATAGTATGGCATTGAGCTGTCGTGACGCAAACCCAACTTGGAAGTCAACTTGGCCACCATGTAATGCTGAAAATGGGAACCATGATCAGTAATGATGGCTTGAGGGACACCAAACCTAGAAATGATGTGATTGGATATGAATTGAGCAGTTGTCTTACTGTCAGCGTCAAGTGTAGGTATTCCTTCGGCCCATTTAGTGAAGTAGTCCACGGCTATGATAATATAAGCATGCTGCCCCCCTCGGCTAAGTGAGGGTTACACGTCATAAAATTGATGCCCCACTTCGCAAAGGGACCAACAATAATGATAGGATGAAGAGGTACAGGCGGTGCATGCATCTTTCGTTGATAAACCTGGAAATCATGACATTTACGAACTGCGACAATGCAGTCCTTGAGATAGAAGGCCAGAAATAACCAGCATGAAGAATATTTTGTGCAGTGGCATAACCAAACATGTGACTGCCACAGGCACCACTGTGACAATCATTGAGGACTTTCTCAGCTTCCTCGAGGGTCAAACATCGACAAAAAATGGAATCCACTACGACACGATAGAGGCTGTTGGGCCGTGAATACGACCACTTTTTAACACTTATTTCATCCATTTTTACTCTTATTTATCATGTTATTTATTATTATTTATCATATAAATCCATTTTATAATGATTTACGCTCTTATGGATGAATTTTATTTCTTCTCCTTTATTTTTAATAAATTGATGATTATTATGCATAATTTTATCAATGATGGCTTATTAATATATTTTTTAATATCACTCACCATTTTAGCCTCCAATATATTTTCCAGATTGAAGATTTGATCTCCAAATCATCATCAAATATTCCAACTCAGAAATTCGCTGGAATAAGAAGTGACAATTTTGCGGTTAATATTCTGGGCAAATGAAGAAGAATCTAGAAAATCTGGAACGTAGGTTTTGTCCAGAACGGGCCCAGTTAACTTAATTAAAGAACGGTTTGCCAAAATTCAGCCTGTATTGAGAGAAACATAGGGTTCTTCGAGCATGATTTTCTCAGATTTGTTGTTGCGGCCGTCCTCCAAATCTCAGCTGCAAAGCCAAATTCGCCTTGCTCTTGTTGGAAGATTGTTGGAAATGTATTTTATGGTTGATCAAGTTGTTGGGAACAATCCAATATTTTTATGGGAGATCATATTTTCTATTTAATTTCTCTTCCTTCTGATTATAAAAGGAGAGCATGTATTGTGTATTAGAGAACAATGGATGATTATTGAATTCCTTTTGTAACACTGTAATTCTTTGACTCTTGTGAGAAAAGAGCAACTGATGTAAAAGCTATTCATGTTTGATTAATACAAAGAGGCGTTCTCGTTCCATTTCTCAAGCTCTGTAGTAGCCCAGCGGCGTTTCACCGACGGTTGAGGGCCCAACCCTGGTGGAGCAATCCGTTGTTTGTATTTCTATTCTTTTATTTCTGTTGTGTGATAATTGCATTTAGATTCATTACGATTATAGAGTTATTTGATTGCTGTTGAATTGAATTCAGATTTGATGTATGCGTTAATGAATTGCACTGCTATTCTATTTTAGCAAGGATCGTATTTATTATCTTATTCATCTTGCTATATTTTATAAAGCGTTGCTATTCCATTGATTTATGATTCATTCCAATTAACTGTTTCATAGTGTTGGCCATCGACAGGGTTGAAGTATTAAGAGGATTCGTTGCTTAAATTGCATTAAGTTTATGTTTTCTGTTCAATTAATGTTTTTTGTTCCATTTCCGTTTATTGTTCATTTCTAGTTCATTAGGTTCAGATTTGTAGAGAAATAGTTTATAGTTGCTGTGTGCTTATAGGAATTATGAATTGTTGCTCTTTTCCAATTCTTGTTATTAGAAGAAGTTTTTCTTAGTTATTTTCATCAGCAAGTAGTTCAAGTTTGATTTCATTTCGATTGCTTTAAATCAAGACTGTCAACTCTAGAGAACACTGGTTATTGCTTCCAAGTTCCCAGATTGATTGCCTTGTTTCAATTTGATTTCAGTTGCATCAATTTCTAGAGGAATGAGTTATTGCTACTGTATCTTCGATTGATGGTTGTTGAGTGAATAGATAGATTTTAAGAGAATTTGAGTTCATGTTATTGAAATTAGATTTCTAACCAAGCATCCATTTACTCTTGTATTTAAAACATTGTACTACATATTGAAGAGCATTACTCTTGGATAAATTATTGCCTCAGAAAGAGTACACTCTTGAAATAAAAAGTCGCTCCCGGATTGATAATTAATGTGAGATAAATAAGTGTTAAAAATATTAATTTTATGCCCCAACAGAGGGTATCCCCGACTATATGATAAGGTTGCGACTGATGATGGATGCGTCGACAGGAATCCTTTGTCAACTCAGCTTTTCTAGGGTGCATGAGACAAAGACGCTGGTGAACAGGTTTTGAACCGAGATAAGTAGGAATCTCATGCACCACTGTACTAGGATAGATGTCGAGCATTTCTTCGTAGGACCATGCAAAGACATCATGGAACTCGCGAAAAATGCTAGTATAAACTTGGACTTCATCAGAAGAACAAGTAACCCCAATATGGATGTTCTCAATGATTCCTGGTTTAACTGAAATGTAAATAGGCATCATCTGTGTAATGTTACTCAAGTTACCTTCTGTAAATACGTCATGTGTCAAAACAGGAAATTGAAGCGGAGGAGAAGGAACCTGAGATATAAAACGCTCGAGATAAGTAGACATGGCCCCGAGGCCAGGCATAAACGAGGAACGATGATGACCATCATCCCACGAAATATCCTCAAGAGACATGGTTTCCATGATGGCCTCATCGAAAGGAAACACTTCTTTCAAAGGATTAGGTGAGTCTGAATTACCAAGCCAGGGGGAATTGAGAATAAATTTGAAGAGACATTCTCAAAGGAGCACAATCAGAGGATGGAGGTTTCAAAGTAGCAATGAGTTCACAATAATAAATCTCAATCGAACTCAAAGGGATCGAATCTCTGAAGGAATCAATCTGTTCAGGAGAAGGAATAATCCATGGGTCAATAGACTGAGAGATCATATGAATCTGAATAGTATTCAGTGGAGGAAGAGGGAAAATACCCATGACAGTAGGATCTTTAAAAAGACCCGGCCCTATGCTCTCGTAGGGAGTAGGAATCTGATCCACGTACGAAACGTTGTTCTCGGAAGAAGAGGTGAAGAAATACAATTGATCAATAGTAACAATCTTTCCTTCATGTGGAAATTTCAAAACATGAAATAGATTGGATAGAACACATAACATGGCGTGAGTCCAACTGCAACTGAGGAGAAGATTATAGCTAAGCTTACCATCAACGACTTCGACCTTGACATTGATTATCTTCCCTTTCAAAGTAATCGGTAAACTAGCGAGAACATCTAAAGGTTTTGATTATCTTCCATTAAATGCTTCTAGGGCATTTGGTGATGAATTTAGGGCTGGAGAACCAATAGCTTTCCAACACGAAGGTGACATGACACAGTTTGATGCACCTTCATCCACAACTACTCGATGGATGTCAAGAACATTAATAACAACTTGAATAATGAGCGCAATTTGATGCGGAAGTCGTGGAACGAAATTCTCTAGATCGAAAGCAAGAATGCTAGTATTGGCACGATCAATCCCACCTATCACAAATAACAAATATTTTCGCTGTGACAGACAACTCTGAAGTACTTCTAATGTGGACATCGCGGATGGAGCCTAAGCCAAATCCTCAACAATATTGTAATGGTGAGCGGCACGGGCGTTGCGATTATAAGAAGACTTACGGGGTACACCTTTGGAAGGTGGTCGAACAACAGATTTAGCATTGGGCCTTTTAATTTCAAGAGGACCAGTAATAGGTGCAGGAGGAGGACCATTAGTGATCTCATTCCCCGTGGCCTGACGAGATCCAATATAATCTTTCGACTGAGTAGCAATAGAAACAACTGCAGAACCATTCATCATGAACACATAAGAGCCAAATGGGATAGAGGACCAAGGTTTCTCTGTTATTCATCCATAATTTTCACTATCTAAAGATGAATAAGTATCAATTCTAGATTTCTAGAAACAAAGTTCATGAACATTGTGAGTTCTAGAAATCTCACGGCCTTCATTATACTTAGGATATTTTTTTCACTATTTCATCATTCTGTCATGCCAATCTTAGCTCACCCATCCTAGAATACCCATCATAGGCTCATGCCACTCATTATCACTATGTTTCGCCACCTTTGGCCTCAGCCCTCTATTTTTGTTTTTCCTAAACTCCTCCATTGCTTATCTAGGGTTCTTAATGGCATTTTTCTTGGTTTCATGACCTCCATTATTAAATCATCTGCAAGGATTATATTATGATGCTCTTACACCTCCTCTTATCCTTAATATACCTTCATAAACATTTACCATCACTCCTATCCCTCAAAATCATCATTTTCCTACAAAACCTAGTCTATTGCCACAATTTGACACTTTTTGAGACTAGGCCTGTGTTTTGACCTTTTGGACCCCTTCCCCTCACTAAATTTTTGAAATTACACTTTCCCCTACTCCATAACATCTATCCCTATCCCCAAAAATTTCCCCAAGAATTTAGACAACCCTTAACCCCTTCATTCCCCTCCCTCTGCAAGGCGGTCCTAAAAACCCATACAGCAAACCCTAATTTCCTCTTCCAACTAAGCTAGGGTTTGATATAAAAAGGAGGCATAAGAGAAAAGGATTAATTTGATAGATCATGTAAGAAAGAATAATTCTATACCAACTCATAAACATCATGCCTCCATCATTTTCCAAGAATTTGTTCCAAGAGACAAGCCATGTATCACACCTAGGGCTAGTTTTGCTTTAAATTGTGTTTATGACCTAACCGAGATGAATTTGGAAAAAGTGAGAGAGGTTTTTGTCCATCATAGGGCCAATAAGATAAAAATCCTTCTGTTTTTACACAGGTATCATGGATTGAGATCAATTTCAAAACTACAAGTGTCACGGGAGAAATTCTGCACTTCTGGAGTGACCTTGGGAAAATCAATTTTTCTCACAGCTGGAGTGTCCAAATGACTTTCTTAATATGTAAAATGACAACTAGACTTCAATATATTTTCAATGAGTGATCATGAGCTCAATTTTTAATTGAGGAAGTCATCCAAAAGTGGTCTGCACCAGTACTCTGCATTTCTGCACTAGCATTCAACACTTGTTGGCTAGTGTTGGGAGAATCCGTTTTTGGACAGGTAAATGAACGCCAATCAAGAAAAAAATTGTATATTTTAAAAGTATAAAAGTCACGATTTCCAAAGAGCTATCACGGAGATCATTTCAACACGGGGAAGGCCTCCAAATGCCCTATGAAAACTGGTGCTACGCACAAGAGAAATTTTTATGTTTTTGAAATTCTGAGGCCCTAGGAGCGCAACACCCTAGGTGCTACGCTCTTTTTTGGGGCATCCTCAGCTTCTAAAATTTACATTTTTTAGTTTCTAATGTCACTATAAGTTTACCCACAAAATTTCATGTCAATTGGAGCATTTTTTCCCCCCTCAAAAGGTCAAACAAACACCTCAAAAATGACCTTTCTGCCTCTTGTTTAGGCCTGGCGCTGCGCGCTGCGCAGTCATGGGAGATTGGATTTTTGAGAATTTAAATGGAATCCATTCAGCACAGCTCAAGTATTTCTCGACATTAGACTCTTCAATATTTCCAACGAGCCATCACAGGGCCAAATTCGACATCGGGAAGTGGTCCAAAGCTTGGTTGCAAAACAACCTATTTTCTGCAAAAGTGGCGTTGCGCTCCTGGACTGTCTTTTGCCAAAAAGTCAACAAAACACACAAATTTATGGCAAGATGATTTTTTTAATATTTTCTTGGGAAAATCACTCCTGATTTGATTTGGGAGTTATGTTTTGGTGTTTTTCATTTATTATCTTATCTCTTATGTGTCTTGGGCCTTGCATGGTCATTAAGCACATTTATGACATTTATGGCTAAATTAGGGTTTTTGGAAGCCTCTTAGGGTTTCCACCTCCTAATTTTCTCCATAAATAGAGCATGAGGGTCTTATGTATTTGGTTGTATGTTGATGAATTATGTTGAAGTAATACATATTCCCTTGAAGCCTTAGATAAGAAATTGATGTCTTGGAGCTTATGCGTGATCTGATTTACTTGTTGATGGCAAAGGATTGTTTGTAGCATCCATAGGCCTGGTTGATGGTGAATTTTTCTCTTGTTAATGTTTTCTAAGTTTCTCATACGTTTTCCATCCATATATGCTACAGTAGGACAAAAAAATTAGACTAAGATATGTTTGTTGATGGCACCTTAGATCTATTTGTTTCCTTCACTGCCTTAATGTTTTCTTCTGCTAAGATATGTTAGGGAATTCATCTCTTGCTCTCTAATAATTTTTTGGCCTGTCTATTTTCTTGAATGATTTAGATCAGTTAGTATAAATTATGATTTATGGCTAGCCCTGCATATTGTTACCTCTAAAATACTCTATTCTTGAAATCATCTTTTGAATCAGCTTTGCCTATTGTTTATCAAAGAAGTCTGTCTTAACAATGCTCTTTTCCTTTACTTAGCTAAAATTGTTTCAAGGAACTTTCTTAGCTGTAACTGTGGATGTTAGGATTTTTTTTCCTTCTATGGTTATAGTTACTTGTGCATCTTAAATGTTTTTCCTGCTCTTGATGATAAAATCCATGAAAGATTAAATAAGTTTTTTCCTTTCTATGTTTTATCTGAATGTTGTCTTGGTTGATTATCTGCTTTTAGTCTAAAATAAAATGGATTAGGTTTTTCTTAAACCTTTGACTCTCTTGCTATGCTTATAAATATTCTAACTCCATCAGTTTACAAGTATATAAAGGATTCTGTTTCTGCCCTTTATTAGCTTTTTGTTCTCAAGTTTAATATCCACCTCATGATCCTTTCACAACCTTAAAGACCCACCAACCAAGTTAGAATTTCTCTACAAGTGCTCTTCAAACCATTGATGAACTCATTCATGACCTTGTTTGACTCTGTTATAGCATCATTTCTCACCTTGACATGATTCATGATTGCTTCATGGCTTTATGGGCACCCATTCCTACAGACTTGGACAAATTCACTTAAAAACAGTGGAAAATCCTCCATACGCGACTATGCCGTGTTTTTCAAAAGTGTATCACTGATCAAGTAGACTTTTCCCGTATACATTTGAAGGGTAAAAATATAAAATCCTATTTATTGTGGTTGATGGTTACTCGGGTAGTTCCACCACCCCAGGCCGTGTGCTTATTTCCAAGCTATTTGAAACTACTTGGAGGGACTATAAAGAGACCTCATATGTATGGCCTAAGAGAGAGAGAGAATTATTATTATTATACTCTGTTGGTTCCCTATCCAAGTCTGATTCCCCGTGCCTCCTGCACTTTCCCAGTTCATTTCAGGAAACCCTTGTTTCCTTGAGATACACATCCTTTTATATGTTATCTCGTATGCACTCATTTGGAAGGAGTCTTAGCGAGGCAAGGGCTGGACGGATCCGGACGACGGTCTGCGAAGGCCTTGGAAGGATCAGGTGATCTCTCCACTTACTTTTGTACGTACTATTTTTATAATACGGAAGTATCATGCTGTTCCCGAAATAAACGTGTTAGTGTATGCTTTAATGTATGAAGAATATTTGTTATACAAGCATTCATGATGATTTATTTAATATTTTATATGAATCTCACTAACATATAGAGTAGAAATATACTGTACAACTTGTCCTTTGTCCTGGTTTCTTCTTGTATTTCAGGTGAAGGAGAAAGGACGGTTGCAGGGAGTTTGAACTCCACGTGGATCTACTTCAAACGTAGGACCAATGGGTAAACCTCTCATTCTACTCGATTTCGTTTTTATGAATGTGCATGATCGTGTGAGTCTCTGTTAAATAGTACGCCCCTGCTCTGTGGAGGTTGAATCCCAACCAACCTCTAGGGTGTTAAATCCCCGAAACAGAACTGGCGACTCCGTTGGGGATCACATTTTTGTGATTCTCCTGTTGGGTTGTTTCAGCTGTTTGGTAGGTTACCAACAGTTTTTTCTGTCTTTTACAGTCCAGTTTGCTTTCTTGCAGTCAGTTTGAAGCTTTGATACCTTTCCCAGGCTTGTACTTTTTATTTTTCATTATCTTTCTTTGTATACGCGGTTTTTCTTGCACACAGTTGCGTATACCCGCGAGTTTGTGTAGAAGGAACCGCGTATACGCGGGTTTCCCTCAACACAGACGCGTATACACGCCTGTTGCATAACTGCAAGGTCGCGTATACCTAGGCTGAATTTGAAATTTCAAGATTCTGGTGTTTTGGGTCTTTTCTGGCTGTGGAGGCCTGTGTCTTCAGAGTCTCTGTACTTACTGGAGTGTGACAGAAGTGGTTTTAAGTCTTGGTTCTCTTTCGTTTGTCCGAAAACTGATCTTTTTGGCGAAGTGTTCTTGTTGGTGCTAGCACTCCTGGATTGAGTTCCAAGATCGTTTTCTGAGCGTTCTTGGCTGTTCTGCTTTACCAGAACAGAGAGCTTCTGCTCACTGACTCGTTCCTATCTTTGTGTTGTGCTTTGCATTGCGTTCTTTGCTTTTTTTTCGATTGGTTTTCTTGAGTTTCATAAGCTAGGGTTTTGTTGCATTTTTCGAAGATCTTTTCTTGTTTCTTTGGAGTTTTGTGTTGCAACGAATTTGCACTATTTCTCTTGGCTGTTTGATTGAGTTTTAGTCTTCCATTGCTCTTATTGATCTTGCTATCATTAGCTTTATAAGGTTTGGGGGCATAGTTGAAGTTTATGCTTGAAATTCGGTCTCGTTTTGGCTTAGATTGGGATAGTTGTTCTTGGTTTTCTTGAAGCTCTTGTTTATAAAACTAAAAAGCCCAAAAAAAATTTGTTTTGCTTTTTGTTTTTGCATATCAAAAACTCAAAAAACATTGTTTCTTGTTTTTTTTTTTGTTGTTGCCTTTTTCATTTTCGTTTGGCTTCATCTTTTGGGACTTTAGTGAAGTTTCTTGCTTCTAGTTTTTAGCTTGATTTTGAGGAGAGGGTGTCTTTTGATTTCTTCTTCTTCTTGTTGAGTATTTTGGTGTCTTATATTGAGAGTTATTGTTTGCAAGAATTGGCTTTCTGGATATCAAAAGATGAGTTAAAACTGAAGGAGCCCTTTTGGAAATTTCACCTTGTTTCAAAGGACTTTCTGCATCTTAGAATTTACATGCTAGTGGTCATTTGCATTAGGTGCATTGAATCATTTAGTTAGCTTCTTAATTTTTGTGCGTGTGAGTTTGTAATTCGAAAAGAAAAAATACATTTTAGTCTCGTAGAACTTACATAGAAATTGCTCTTCATCGAAAGACAAAGAACTGCATGTGCATGTAGTCAGGTTTTTATTAATTTCTTTTGCGTCAGAACATCATTGGTTTCAACTCCATATACTTATGACTTAATACAACAGCCCTTAAAATAAGCGATTTAATCTAAAATCAACTAGCAAGTTTTATTAAGTGTCAATCACCAACTAGCTAGGTTGTAGGGCCTTGGAATAGGAGAGAGGAGAGTTAACTCTCCAAGGCCGCTCAAACAAACATAGAAGTTTATTAATTGAGCGAAATCTAACTCCGTGAGGTGGACTGGGAAAGCTCTCATCCGAGAGTCAAGCGCGAGGGGAAGTGAAGGTTAAGAAGAGGGATACCCCCCTCCGATTAGCTGAATCTAACCTCAAGACCGTTCCGCCCAGCTTCTGATACGGATTGGTGTCCATAGCTGTTGTTCCTAGGTTCCACACAGGTGACTGCGGGGGGGAATACCCGTGGTACCTGAGGCAGACGTCGCATCACTTCCAGCAGTACTTCTGGGGGGTGCCCTTGCGAAGCTTGGGTGCTTGAGCCGGCAAAGGTTGTTGTTAGGAGGTCGGCGTAACTGTTTCTGATACCTTCGCTAGTTGTTCTGGGCCCTAATCATCCCAGACTGCTTTCGGAAGGTCCTATACTTCGCTTTCCTGTATTTTGGTGTCCGGTCCTCATCACCCGGAGCGGAAATACTTGGAGGTTGTTTGCTTGCTGTTTCTCAGGGTTTTGTTTTTAGTGAGTGCTCTAGCTTGCCTAGCTTTTCACTTTTCTTGAGTCTAATATAATAGATTTGTAAAAGTGGCTGATCAAGCGCCTCGACGTTCGAGGAGAGTCCGGGGGTTATCTCCCGAGAGTGCAGAGCCTTCTTCGAGAAGGCGTAGGAGCGATCTAGCGGGTGGTTTTCACCCTGTAGAGTCTGACGCTGTGGAGAGAGATCCTCCACTTAGGTCTGAAGGTTTCGTTGCTGATTCCGGTGTCGGTTCCGAGAGGAGCGTTCCGCTCACCTCGAGGGTATTGTTTCCTCAGGAGGAAGATTTTCAGATAGAAGATATACCTGAGCCTGCAGCTACAGGTCCATCTCCTCTTCCTCTTGATCATCCGTTTTTTATTCAGTATGTCGGACCGGAGTTTGAGAGACCGCCGGATCTTCCATATCTTTCTTATCTTTCGATGGCCACGACTGGGAACGCGGCTTCTACCGTGAGTGCTGCGGGCATTCAGACTCCTGCTTCCACCGAGGCAGGGGGCACTATTTCTCTATCTTCGAGTGCTTCTAGCACTGCTATGTTTGGCTCTGGGTTCACCCAAGCATATGCTTCCCAATCTGGTCCCTTCGTTTCAGGGATGTCCATTGCTGGAAATCCCTCTTTTTCTTTTACCGCCGGTGCAACTGGATCTACGCCCATGTCTAACATGGCTAGTGGATCGGCTTCGTTTCAGGGTTTCCCCTTTGGGACTGGGCATATTCCTAGTCCCAATCCTTCTTTAGGGTCGTTTCCTTTCACGTCCCAAACCCAGAGTTTTAACCCTTGGGCTCAGGGACCAAGTTCGACCGCTTTTATGGGGTGGAATCCTATGTTTGTAACGTCGGGGGCAGGGAATCAGTTCATCGCGAGTCATCCAGGGAATGCTTCTTTCCCTGCATCGAGTGCTTATCAGTCTTTTTCTCCTCTATCTAATGCATGGAACCCCTACCAGGGGCTTACATCTTCGGTCAATACTTCAGCGGGGGGAACTAGTCTGGGTCTTGGTAACTCGGCGTGGGGAGGAGGTTCTTCTCCGTTTTCTACGGGTCCTTTCTGGCAGCCTGGTGCCTCATCAAATCCAGGCTATTCTTTTCAGAATGTGGGAAATCCATCCCATCAAGGATAGAATTCTCAGGCTCCGCCGCGATTACCATTTCTGGCAACGTTAAACTTGCCAGACTTGGCGAAGTTAACTAATGACCCGATTCGATATAGTCCGGGTTGGCCTCCGGTTCCAACCAAACTTCCTTCAGACATTCCTAAGTTTGAAGGTAAGAATGATGAAGATCCAGCAGACCACGTCACCACATTCCACTTATGGTGTTCATCCAACTCTCTGATCGACGATTCGATTAGATTGAGATTATTTCAGCGCACCTTAACTGGAAATGCCGCGAAGTGGTATATAGAGCTCACTGGGGGCAGTTTCGCCACAGTTGGAGAACTGGCTGTCACTTTTCTTAACCATTTTCAGTTGCCCGTCAGATATGAGGCTGGGACCGAACTCCTGGCTAATTTTAAGCAGGATGAGGCAACTCACATTTCTGATCATATTCAGGAATGGAGGAGAAGGAAGAGGCTTATCAAAGCCCATATTCCAGGTGAGTTCCTTCTCGAGTGGTTTTTGAAATCGCTTCAGTCGGATATTTCAAAGGATGTATCCATGTCAGGGGTATATTCCGAGGAGCAGGCCATCTTTAGGGCCCAGCAGTTAGAGTTGATCTATTCTCAGTCTGGCATGCTTTACAAGTATTTGCCCAATGCTCCTCGCTCCAAATTGGATCTCTCGAAACCCAAACCTGGTCCGCATGGTGACGGACTTGTTGGATCGGTCAGTAGTAGTGCAGCCAGCCTGCTTTCTCAATTGCAGCAGTTGTCTTTACAATCTGCTTCTTCTGGTCAAGCTGTGCCTGCTGATTCTTCACCTTCCCAGTCTTTGTCCATTAATGCTATCCAATCTTCTGAACCCAAAGGAAATCAACAGTCCGATGGGAAGAAGAAGGGACGTAATAACAAGAAGAAGGGCAAGAATGGGAAGGGCAATGCAAATAAGACCAACGAGCGTGTTGGTGAAGGGCAAAAGGAGAAAAAGAAGGTTAAATTTCCGTGCAAGCTTTGTGCTGGAGATCATCTCACGCACCTTTGCCCGAAAATTCAGGATGCTCAGCACCTGTTATCTCAGCAGGGTTCTTCTATTTCCCAGGCTGTGCTAACAAACCCTTTTCCCCAAGGGCAGCAATTAATTGCTGGCGCGAATCAGAATCCTGGGGCTTCCTCTGGAGGTCCCCGGGAAGGGGAAATTCCATCGAATATCTTTATGATGAGTGCTCACGTGGATGTCGCTACGAGATCCCGTGATTATGGCGGAGAGGAATCTTCGAAAGCTAAGGAAGTTCCTGATGCTACTGAGCCGCTTCATATCACGAAGCCAACTGTGGAGTCTATGCCTCGGATACCGAAGGCATCCTCTAAGCGGTCAACGATTAATCCGAACATGAGGGCTGCCCAGAACTACTCGATTGTAGAAGATCTGGCGCAGAGTCCTTGTGCTATGTCAGCTTTAGAGGTACTCCAGTCTTGTCCGGCTCAGCGCAGTGCTTTGCTCACTGCTATTGGGGCTATTGATCCGAACAATTCTCTTCTGATTACCTTTGATATGAAGAATTTTAAGAAGAGACTTCCTCATCATATGGCCTTCCATATTAAATCATCGTACCGGAAGACTAATATCTTTCGTACGGTCGTTGATGAGGGTGCTTCTACTTGCGTGATGTCTCTCGCATGCTGGAAGACACTAGGATCTCCTAAAGCTGTTCCATCTAGCACTATTCTTACTGCATTCGATGGCCATTCTCATAGGCCCCATGGTATTGTCCCGGCTTTGCCCATCTGTGTTGGGGGCAAAACCGTTAACATAGAGGTTGAGGTAGTAGATGCGGCCTTGGACTACAACCTTCTGTTGGGGAGGAACTGGATATATGATATGGATGCCATTGCATCTTCACTATTTCGGATAGTATGTTTCCCCCACGAAGGGAGGATAGTCACGGTGGATCAACTGGACTGTCCTCCTGTAGACCTGGATGCGCCTCCTGACTCATCTGTCCCTAAGTTGGATAATACCAAGGCGCCTATCGAGAATTTAGGAGTGGGAATGTATTCTTCCCTGATGGGTTCTTTTGATCTTCCTCCTCCTAAGGTGTCTATTAATGCTATTTCATCCTCCAAGGCTCCCCTTCAAAGAGAGTTCTTTCGAACTCATTATTTTTCGGACCCTTGGACCTTACCTTCCCCAACTGCCACTTTGGAGGAAGGGCGAGTGGGTGGAATGGCATTCCCGATTTCTGCAGCTGAGATTTCATATCAGTCTGTTGTTGACACTGCAGAGTCTGATCCAGCTCCTCTTTCGCCGGAAGAGTTGGATGGTGATGTGGCTCCGGCTTGGACGCTTACTTCTTCTTATGCCCAGGATTGTCTAGATACCACTCTTCCATCTGAAGAGGCCATCCTGGAAGCAATGACAGGTATAGAGAGACCGTGGGATGACTTGCATCATCGGTCTTACTTCCTACCTGACTTAAGCGAAGTCGAAGCTAGTTTTCCAAGTCCTCAGTCTCCTGGACCTGTTCACCCAGTCTTGAGCCCCTTAGCACCAGCACAGGTTTATGCTGAAGGGAACATGGCTGTGATCTCTCCGACTATCCCGGTGAACATCTCCCGGAATCCCAACATTATCGAGAACGTTTTCATTGGAGCTGAATGTTCCCGTGAAGAAGTTCAAATCTATACCGAGCTCTTCAAAGAGTATAGGGATGTTTTTGCTTGGTCTTATGAGGAAATGCCTGGCATAGACCCATCTATCGTCCAGCATGAGATCAAGACGTATGAAAACGCTAAGCCGATCAGGCAAAAACTTCGTCCGGTTAATCCTAGGAAGGCAGCAGCTATCAAAGCTGAAGTTGAAAAGCTGCTTAAGGCGGGATTCATTTTCCCAGTTCCTCTGACTGAATGGGTTTCAAACCCCATTCCTGTTGATAAAAAGCAAGGAACAATTCGAGTATGCATCGATTTCAGAGACCTGAATAAGGCGTGTCCTAAAGATAATTACCCCACACCTTTCATTGATCAGATTATTGACGAGTGTGCCGGTAACGAGATTTTCTCCTTCATAGACGGTTTTTCTGGTTATAATCAAATTACTATCCGTCCAGAAGATCAACATAAGACCGCATTTATTTGTCCCTGGGGTACGTTTGCATATAAGAAAATGCCTTTTGGTCTGAAAAATGCTGGAGCTACTTTTCAGCGGGCCATGTCTTACGCCTTCCACGACATCAAGAAAATTATTGAGGCATACTTAGATGATCTAGCTGCTCATTCTCGAAAGAGGATGGATCATCCAGGTCACCTCCGGCAAATATTTGAGAGATGTCGTTTTTATAAAATTCGTTTGAATCCGAACAAGTGCGTTTTCGCGGTAACATCCGGTCGGTCGTTGGGATTTATTGTGTCTAATGAAGGGATAAGGGTAGATCCCTTCAAGGTTGAGGCAATACTTCGGTTGCCTCCCCCGTCTTCAATCCGTCAACTTCAAAGTCTCCAAGGGAAGTCTAACTTTCTTCGGAGGTTTATCGTTAACTATGCGGAGATTACAAAGGGATATATGAGACTGTTGAAGAAAGGAGTTCCTTTTCTTTGGGACGACTATGCTCAACGCTCATTCGATGCCTTGAAAAAGGCATTAACCTCTGCTCCTTTACTGAGTCCACCCAATTATAGCAGAGATTTTCTTTTGTATCTAGCTACAGCAGAATCTACCATTGGTATGGTTCTGGTTCAGGAGGATGATGCTCTGGCTGAGCATGTTATTTACTACCTTAGTCGAGGACTGGTAGGACCTGAACTGCGATACACCCCGATAGAAAAGTTAGCCTTGGCAGCGGTTCATGCTGTGCAGCGACTCCGGCATTATATTATTCTTCGCAAAACTTATGTCTTGGCAGCTGCCAATCCATTTCAGTTTGTCCTCAGCAGGTGAGTGATTGGGGGCAAATACAATAGATGGATTGTGATTTTACAGGAATTTGATTTAGAGTTCCTGTCTGCCAAATCCAAGAAGTCATTAGTCTTTGCGGAATTGATCTCCGAGTTGCCTTGTGTAGAGGAGATGATCTATGATGAGTCCTTTTCGGACGAACACTTGTTTCTGATCTCTCCACAAGATCCTTGGTATGGGGACATCATTGTATATCTCCAGACTGCGAAGTTTCCCTCTTCTTTTTCGAAAGATGAGCGTCGTAAGCTGCATCACTTAGCTAAAAGTTATCTGATTATTGGTGATGCTTTGTACCGTCGAGGGGTTGATTCAATCCTAAGACGCTGCTTAACTTTCGAAGAAGCTGAGGCTGTGCTTAATGATTCTCACGGTGGAGCTTGTGGGGGTCATTTATCGGGGCTTGCTACAGCCCAAAAGATTTTGCGTGCTGGCTACTTCTGGCCTTCGATTTTCAAAGATTGTATTGAATCGGTCAAGAAGTGTCATCCTTGTCAAGTGTATACTCGAAAAATGCGCGCTCATCCAGCTCCGCTTTTTCCAGTCGTTACTGTCGGACCCTTTACAAAATGAGGTATGGATTATACTACTTGTAACCCGCCTTCGGCAAAAGGTCACAAGTACATTATCGTAGCGGTAGACTACTTTACGAAGTGGTTTGAAGCTATGCCTACTTTTGGGAACGATGGTGAGACTGCAGCTCTTTTCTTCTTCAACCAAGTCATTGCTCGTTTCGGTATACCTAGAGAGATTGTCACTGACCATGGCAGTCACTTTCAGAACAGTATGATGGCTGAGTTGGCTCTTAAATTGGGTTTCCGGCAGGAGCATTCATCTCCATATTAACCTCAGGCCAATGGCCAGGTGGAAGCCGTGAATAAGTCCTTGAAGACAATTCTTCAACGGACGATTGATAAACATAGATCCAACTGGCACATTATGCTATATCCTGCACTCTGGGCATACAGGACGTCAGTTAAAACTGCAACTGGCTTTACTCCGTTTCGGTTAGTCCACGGGGTGGAATCCGTATTTCCCATTGAATGCGAGATTCCTTCCCTTAAACTGGCTGTTGAGCTTCTTCCTGACACTTCTAGTCTGGCAGCGCGGCTTCTTCATCTGGAACATCTTGATGAGCAGCGTCGAGATGCCGCCACGTTGAACGAAGCGCATAAAAACCGAGTCAAAGTCCAGTACGATAAGGCGGTTAAGCCTAGGGTCTTTTCCGAAGGTGACCTTGTTTTGGTCTATGCCCAAGAAAAACATGCCTTGGGGGCAGGAAAGTTTAAGTCGATGTGGTATGGCCCCTATATCGTCAAAAAGGTCCTTAAGAAAGGAGCGTATACCTTGGTTGACTTCGAAGGGAATGAGTTGCCGGAGCCCCAAAATGGGCTCTATTTGAAGAAGTACTATGCCTAGGCTTTGGCCTGGAATTTTGCTTTGTATATAGTAGTTTTTTGTCTTGTACATATCTGTTTGATTTTCGATTTTTGATGAGATGGTGATGTTTTTGATCTGCTTTGGCAGGTTGTGTTGATGTCATGAGTCATTTTGGTTTCGCCGATGGTGCTATTAGACACACCCGGAACTTAGCTTCCGCGGCTTGGGTGCTTCATTATCCTTCCGGTCAGCTGTTGGTATCAAGAGGGGTCTGCATTGGTCCTGCTTCCAATAACGTAGCAGAATACACTGCAGTCATTCATCTACTCTCGGAAGCAATATCTTTGGGTGTTGATTCGTTGGTAGTGTTCTTGGACTCCCATCTGGTGGTGTCGCAGTTGAACAACACTTATCGGGTACGAGATCCAGTTTTATTACGATTGTTTTTGAGGGTACGTTTGTTACAAAGGTCATTTCAATTTTTAACATTCATTCATATTCCTCGAACTGACAATTGGTTTGCTGACTCATTAGCTAATCAAGCTTTAGATTGGCATATTAATCATTCAATACAATAATTTCTAAATCATCAAGAACATCATACATTTGATACATTTATCACATCACATCAAACATCGTTGTATATATATCATCGGTATGTCAAAAAACTTTACAAAATTTTGGATCCATCAATGCCGTACAAAACTTAGGCTTATGCCCCATCATGTTCAGTCTCAAAAAATATACAGTAATCTAATATGTAAAATCTGTCTACCCCTGAGGACCCTGCCCAGCGTTCCTATAGAACATCACTGCAGTGGCCACACGGCGGAACAGTCTAACCCAGTCCCGGGGTACTCCTACAACCCGTCTCTGGACGGCTTCTGGCAAGTCCTCCACAGCAGCCAGAGAGATTTGGCGGGTCAGTCCCTCCAAGTTTCTCTGCACGGCCTGGAGTGTCCTGTCAGAATCCGCTGTTTCTGCTTCACCTCTGCGGCGTTTGTGACGTGCTAGGCCCTCAGGACGCACTGGTCCAACATCTGAAACATGATCATTTTTCATTTGTCAGTTATTATGAATCCAAACCAAAAACATGTTTGTTTTTCATTTTCATACATATTTGAAAAATCCAAAAAAATCATATAAGTTAAAATTTTTGAAAAAACTTACCGACTGCTCCCCATGCTGTACCGGGTGGAAGTACTAGATCAGGATCTCCTCGGAAATCCATCCCGGCATAGGGATAGTCATCCACTGCGATGATTTGTTCTCTCCACCATAAGAAGAACTCATCGTCCTAGGTGGTTCGGGGTACCTCGCTGCCCCCCAGTCTCTTCATCATGTCTGCCCAACGGGCAATTCTTGGGTCCCGAGGGCTGCTGATAGTTGAGATGACTTTGGGTCTCAAAGCTGGAACTCTCTCGAAGAAGAATGTAGTCAAAATGGTTCCATAGCCAAAATGTTTTGTTTTTGTTTGGCGAATGGAGGTCAGTTGTTGTTTCATGTTCTGTAGCAGGGTAGTGCACCAATCATACACATGAATTAAGCACTCTACAGCTATACTCATGTGCATCCTGGACGCCTGATGCAGTGAGGCAGATCCTGCCACTCTGCCGATGGTGAATAGGAGGATCTTTATGTGCAAGTCCCTGATATCTCTGATTGCAATCTGTGTGCCAACTTTCTTGGAATTTTCTATGCAATAGATTTGGACATAGTCCTCCTCGGTTAACCCTCCCAGGGGCTTCCCGTGCAGATCCACTGGGTCTCCCCTCCTGGAGAGTCCAGTGATGAAGTATATATCTTCCACTTCTATGCGTAGTGGCATTTGATCAATTATGAAGCAATCCTGATCCGGTTCCCAATAATTTACCAGCATTTCAAGCAATCTCACATTACTTTTCATATTGGGCATTTTGAAAATTTTGAATAATCCATAGTTTCGGAGGACATTTTGTGCTGTGCGATCTTCCATGACCTCTTGGTCTATTGCACTATGCTCGCGTTCCCTCCAAGAGATAGTCATCCTGAAAAATTTCATTAAAATTTGCATTAGAAACTTCTTTTTGAGTTATGGACCTACGCATACGCGACTTGTTCTGTGCACAGTCGCGTGTATACGCGGCTCCACTTCATTTAACCCGCGTATGCGCAGATACGCATTTTTTAAGAAGGGTTTCTAGGCAAAAATTCACTTAATTTTAATTTTTAAACGGACAAAATGATTAAGCAGGATGAATAAGGAGCCTACCTGAAGTTTCGCTGAATTCCGACGGTCGGTTGTTGCTGATTTGACGAAACAAGTTTTTTGCTCCAGAGCTCTTTTTCCAAATCAGCTATGCAATAATGAACCAATTGAGAGGTAATTTGTGTATTTATGGCTAAAAAATTGAAAATTTTTGCAAAAATTTCCTTATTCTTATTTTTTCGATCTGTCTTATGCTGTATAACTTGATTGCTTGGAAGTGCCTAGTTTGGTATGTTTCAGGTACATTTTGACGATTTCGAGACTTTTCCCGGTTTTTGACCCATGATTTTAAACTCTTCACGGCAGGTATATGATCTTCACTGGCATATAGGTTAGGGAATCACTTTCCGTTGCATCTTGCATTCTAGCCTCCATACTGATCACTTGCCTTAGGGTCGATCCCATCAGGTCATGAGTATTACACCCATTTCACTCGCCGATTTTTAAAATCATGACTTGATGGTAGAGCCTTCCTTTACATGGGCTTCCTAGTTAGTTCCTCGCTATCACTTGTTGCCCATGCTGCTTTTTATAGGATCGGGAGTCCTCTTTAGTCCCGCCATGTCTTTTGTGTTGAAGCTTCATTCTTCTCCTTCATCACTTATCATTTTTCTGGCTTATACCCTAGAGGCTCCCTGGTGTCGTTAAGTTGTATTACTGCATTGCATATTGGTTGCTTGTTTATCCTGGCCTTTAGCCGGCTTCATTTGGACTCGATGTTTAAGCCAACTTTTGACCTTGACTTTCTGTACAAGTTAACCATTGCATGCACTTAGCTATCACGACTTGACACCTTTATACCCATGGATGGAACGTTCCTATGAGTATCACTGACCAGTTTTCGCCACCTTGCATTGAGCATAGGATTGTTCCAATCCCAGGAACTAGTGCATCTGCTTTCTTGATACTCGTTCTGTCCATTGTATCATAGCATTCTTTTATTCTTTTTCAGGCTTATTATGAAAAAGACAAAAAAATCAAATATAACAAAAATAGCGGGAACGGGATGTATCTTCGTTATTTTGATGGCAGTACAGAGTCAGTTTGTCGCCCTTGAACAAAGCACATATACTTATATATATTTCCTTCATTTGGGATGGTTCTCGTTTGACCTAGGTTCAGCCTTTACCATGTTTCACTTGTCAGTTCTCCCCCGGTTGGTTATCTCTTCCAATCATATGGAGAGTTTGTTTTGCCTCCTGCAAGACAGACTTATACAGTGTCACTTTTTACTGCCATGGTCATCACAGAGTCGTGCTTTTGTTCAAGGGAAGTCTAGCATGAGTCGGCCATTCTGCGGTGTCTCTTGACTCATTATTCAGTCGGCCTTCCCGGTCTTGTCAGTATCATGTTCTATCACATCAGATGTTTTGATCTTCTGCTCGTGCTGGTTTGAGAAGGTCCCCATTGACTTCTTGCCGACGGGTTTGTCTCTTATCGACTACGACACATTGCTCTGAGAGCAAGCCTAGAGCCGCACCTTGGGCCTATTTCCATCATTGATAGGTGACCTCGTGCTCGGCATTTGATCATCATCATGGGTCTTTGACTGAGTGGTTTCCCCTGTGTTCGACGTCAGCACACATTATCACACTTGGGATTCGTGCAGTACCTTGATTTCCATTTGACCCTATCGGTGGATTTCTCGCCTCTGTGTCATCTTTCATTATTGGTTGGTTCAGAGGGTTTCTTCCGTGCGCTAGCTTCATCTTGTGCATGTCGGAAACGTACTTCGGTTTGGTTCCATCACTCTACTTCGTCCAATTCCTTCCAAATCTTGGCCTGCGGGTTACACTCGCGCTGGACTGATGTGGGATGCCTTAATGCCTTCCTTCCAGCAGATCTTTTCCCATCGACTCCGACTCATTGCTCTGGGAATAAGGTCTAGAGTATTTTTGTCAGTACCGTAGGGTTTGCAGTCATCAGTGGCAGACTCTTCGCTATCGACAGTGGGGATTCATCATTGCCTCCTGATTGGTAGATTCTTTCAAGTGTTCGACTTCAACTCATTCATTCACACTTGTCAGATTGTACTGGGGCACCTTGACACTCATTATCATTATTGGTGGGTTGTCTCGCGTTGGTTAACGGGAAACATCATTGCCCGGTAATCCAACGATTTCTCACATGGTAGACTTCAGCTCATTTATTCCCAGTGTGTAGAATTGTGCCGTTGTGATCGGTGAAGACCTCGGGTTGCATCAGCATTTCTCGGTTCACTGTTGACAGTCCTTTCAGTTTCTGCCAGTGTTTCCGTCCACCCTTATATGTTGCGGTTCAGCACAGCAGCATCTTATATGTTGATCCCCGAGTTGCGTGATTGTACCGTTTGATCCGCCTCTTATGATCCGGTACTTGGAGATTCAGTTACTTGATCAGACATCCAGTTGCACTATCTTTGATCGGCTTTCTATATGTGATACTTGGACATTGATACAGACTTGTCTTTCCGGGCCCTGCTCAGATGATTCACTATGTATTTTCAGTTCAGTTATACTTGTATACATGTTGGATCTATTCAGTACTTTCTATATATATGATGTATTTTTGGACTGAGCATGGGTATGCCCGCCTCAGCATGTGTTGACTCTCTGGTTTCTTTCATTGGTTTTTGGCAGGCTGAAATCTGGTGAAGTCCTCTCTTGTCCTTGCGAATTTCTTTCTATGTGCATAATACATTTCGGCCATCATGTACCCCTTCTGACCTCATATATTAGGGGGCATCTGTTATAGCATCATTTCTCACCTTGACATGATTCATGATTGCTACATGGCTTTATGGGCACCCATTCCTACAGACTTGGACAAATTCACTCAAAAACAGTGGAAAATCCTTCATACGCGACTATGCCCATGTTTTTCCGCGTGTATACGCGAGTACAGCTAGACTTTTCCGCGTATGCCATTTTAATGATTAAAAAATATATAAAAATCCCTAATTTCGCGCTGGGTTGATGGTTACTCAGGTAGTTCAACCACCCCAGCCCGTGGCCAACTGTTTCCAACTGCTGAAACTACTTGGAGGGACTATAAAAAGACCTCATATGTATGGCCTAAGGGAGAGAGAAAATTATTATTATTATACTCTGTTGGTTCCCTATCCAAGTCTGATTCCCCGTGCCTCCTGCACTTTCCCAGTTCATTTCAGGAAACCCTTGTTTCCTTGAGATACACATCCCTTTATATGTTATCTCGTATGCACTCATTTGGAAGGAGTCTTAGCGAGGCAAGGGTTGGACGGATCCGGACGACGGTCTGCGAAGGCCTTGGAAGGATCAGGTGATCTCTCCACTTACTTTTGTACGTACTATTTTTATAATACAGAAGTATCATGCTGTTCCAGAAATAAACGTGTTAGTGTATGCTTTAATGTATGAAGAATATTTTTTATACAAGCATTCATGATGATTTATTTAATATTTTATATGAATCCCACTAACATATAGAGTAGAAATATACTGTACAACTTGTCCTTTGTGCTGGTTTCTTCTTGTATTTCAGGTGAAAGAGGAAGGACGGTTGCAGGGAGTTTGAACTCCACGTGGATCTACTTCAAACGTAGGACCAACGGGTAAACCTCTCATTCTACTCGATTTCATTTTTATGAATGTGCATGATCGTGTGAGTCTCTGTTAAATAGTACGCCCCTGCTCTGTGGAGGTTGAATCCCAACCAACCTCTAGGGTGTTAAATCCCCGAAACAGACTCCATTTCCCAATGACTTAAAAATATTCCTTATTTTCTATCTAACTCTATCTGAGCATCATACCCAACCAAAAACAATCAAAATACCCTGCACTTAACATCTACCCTAAAATCAACCCTAATCAGCAAACAAGTTCACATCTTTGCACCTACCAGAGAGATCCCTCTCCAAATCTAGGAAGGCTAGGTCCTTGGATTCCAAAGCTTGGTTTGATGTTACCTTGTCCATTTGTATCTCAGTCAATCTGGAAAATTACAGGGAGCTAATATATTGGCGATCACGGTGGGACTCTGAGTGATAAACAAACTTAGACTTCACTAAGCCTTTCAAAAAACCCTTAAGACTACTATCTTGTGGATTTATCCCACCGCTCACACCAACATAATGGCGATCATAGTGGGACCTTCTGAGTTAGTGACAAACTAAGTATTCCTTAGATCTCAGAAAAATCACAAACATCCTTAGATTGGTATTTAGTTGTTGATGGTGGACAACAAGAACATCCTTAAAACAGTAAACGTCATCCACCTGGTGACACCACTGGTATTCAGTAGCCCTGTTGACCCCACTATTTCTCATAAAATCCCCTGGGAATGCATTAAGAAATCCAAATCATGCTAATGGTGGAAAGCAGAGTTGAAACCTTCCACCTGGTGACTCCAAAAATCTCAATAGACTTAAAGACTCCACTAGTAGTGTACTCTAAAACTGGTTGAAAAGATTTAGTGACCCTTTTTTATTTACAAACATGGATCCTAGGATACAAAGGAGATATGCTCCAATGAATAGAGATCACATCCCTGGGTTCCCCCACAAAATGCTCGAAATACATTGGTTAAAAAACCTACCTATCTTTCAAGATGAAAATTTTGATGACCCCTTGTTACATCTCATCAAATTTCATATACACATATGGAGGTTAAAGGTTGAATGGCACGAGGACTGCCTCATGAAAATGTTTATGGTAACATTAGAAGGTAAGGCAAGAAATTGGTATGAATGGCTAGAACCTAGAATCCTGTTTTCTTTAAAGGATTTCCACAAGATATTTTATAAACACTATATAGGGTATTATCCATCTCTATCATTAGCTGAAAATTGTTGTGATCAATTTCAAGATATCATACAACACCTTATAGATAGTGATGATTTAGATAATTTGTATCTTGAAGATATCTTAGTAGAAATTCATGATTTTCATTCTCAAAACATCTATCATGACATCCAATAAGAGTTGATTGAGGATAAAATCCATCAAGAAGTAGGAGAAAATCAACAGGCTCTCTCTGAAGACATAAGTGATGATTCATCACCCCTACTAGATGAGGCTCAAGAAGATATCCAACCTCATAATCAATCTTCTCTAGAGAAGGAAAACAATTGTTTCCCAATCCAAAGAAAACATAAAATGCCTCCTCCTTTGATTGAAGAAGAGATAGATTAGATTTTGAGATTACAACCAACCTCTGAACCTTTATATAAGGAAAATATTCTTTTTTGTCCCACTCCTGCCTTACCTACTAAAGAAATTTCTCATAAATAAACAAAGGAACAGTTTGTTGTTGAGGCTTTAATACCTCCTTAAGAAGATATTCATCCTTGTGAGCAGTCACAAAAGGAAGAGAAGCATCATAGTTCCATCCAGAGAAAGAGAAAGACACCTCCCCTTTTAACAAAAGAAGAAAGAAACCAAATCCTAAGCATACAGCCAACATCCAAATCTTTTTGTAAAGAAGATATTTCTATGTGTTCTACTGCTGACCTATCTACTAATGCATTTTCTCATATTGAAAGTACATAATAGATTGATGTTGATGCTAGAATACCTTCTCAAGAAGACTTGGTGCCAAAGAATGGTCCTACTTATCAGGACAATGGCTCACAAATAGAAATCATCTCACTCAATCAGGGCATACTAGGATTGCTTGAAGGCAACATAACATTGCATTCTGAAGCTGCCAAAGAAGATAATGATAAAGAGGGAGAAGAGATTATTTCTCAAAATAATCCCAAGGTTAGTCAAGTAAGGGAGGGATTAATCCTAAATGAGGTATGTTTCTCAAATCCTCTAGGCCAGTTATTATTCGAAGACCCCTTTTATGTTTCCTTAGAGAGCTTTAAAGAGGGAGTGAAACATGCTAGGAACAGTTTGTGGCAGAGCTTAAAGAAAATTTGGGGCACTACTATTCAGAAGAAGACCAAGTGGGAGTGGCCTGCCAGCATACCTAAGAAGTGGAACAAAAAAAAATCATCTAGTCACTTTCTTGATTGGCTATACTGGAAAAAAGAATTCACCTAATGTACATCATATGTAAAGTTAGATTAAGATATATAGGCGCAAATAAACTCATCCTTTGAGCATATTTTGGTTTTAGATTATTTTGAAAAATCAAAAGAAACAAAAAAACATAGAAAGAATGAAAAAGAGGGCCGATTTGGAAAGAGGTACAACCCCATACCCAAAAAAACGTGATGCTGAAAGTGTGCAAGTCTAAATGCCACTACTTGTTTTTGAAAGAGAAGTCTTGTTCAGTCATCTAGCCTAATCATGGCTAAACATGTTTTCAATTTATTTGCTAATAGGTTAGTGAAAGAAAGAACTTGTCAAAACATCTAATATTGACTTGTTAATAGGTGTAGGTTTGGAATGAAAGATGATGGTTCCACATGTTCGAATCTGAACCAAAGAGGAAAATAGGGATGCTTAACAAATGATATATACTGCCCTTATGTTTCCTAAGTTTTGTTTGTACAAAAATAACACTTGTGTGTATCTTGTTCTAATGCCACAACCCATGGTAAATCAGACCGCCTAATCCTGATTTAGCCATGTTTTCAATTTCATGTCAGTAGCCTAGAGAATAAAGTTTGTCAAACAGCTTAATCTTGACAAATGAGTAGATTAGGTAGAAAATAAAAGGAGTTCATTAGCCTAATCTGAACTCTCGGAAGAAATAAGGGTACAATTAGATAGTTTGATTTTTGTTTTCAAAAAGAGAAATGTCAAGGGTTTGCCAGTTCAAATGCACCCAAGGAAGAAAAAATGTTAGGAAAGTAAGTTGGGTAGGTAGATATGATGTTGATGTTAATCATTTTTTTTCAGATTACTAAGATCACAGCTTCAAGCAAGCATCAACAAGTGAATGAGGTAAAAATCACTAGTCTTCATAAACCAAGAGATATGAAAGTTCTGGACACCTCCTAAAAAGTAGCTGCCCTCCCCAAGTGGAGCCACTGTTAGTCATTAATAATTTTCACTATCTAAAGATGACTATCGGTTCTAGATTTCTAGAAACAAAGTTCATGAACATTGTGAGTTCTAGAAATCTCACGACCTTCATTATCCTTAGGATAATTTTTTCACTATTTCATCATTTCTTCATGCCAAGCTCAGCTCACCCATCCCATAATACCCATCATGGTCTCATGCCACTCATTATCACTATGTTTCACCACCTTTGGCCTCAGCCCTCTATTTTTGTTTTTCCTAAACTCCTCCATTGCCTATCTAGGGTTTTTAAGGGCATTTTTCTTGGTTTCATGACCTCCATGATTAAATATTCCACAAGGCTTATATTCTGATGCTATTAAAAATCCTCCTATCCTTAATATACCTTCATAAACACTTCCCATCACTCCTATCCCTCAAAATAATCATTTTCCTACAAAACCTAGTCTATTGCCACAATTTGACACTTTTTGAGACTAGGCCTGTGTTTTGACATTTTGGACCCCTTACCCTCACAAAAATCTTGAAATTACACTTTCCACTACTCCCTAACATCTATCCCTATCCCCCAAAATTTCCCCAAGAATTTAGACAACCCTTGACCCCTTCATTCCCCTTCCTCTACAAGGCAGTCCTAAAAACCCATACACCAAACCCTAATTTACTCTTCCAACTAAGCTAGGGTTTGATATAAAAAGGAGACATAAGAGAAAATGATTCACTTGATATATCATGTAAGCAATAATAATTCTATACCAGCTCATAAACATCATGCCTCCATCATTTTCCAAGAATTCATTCCAAGAGACAAGCCATGTATCACACCTAGGGCTAGTTTTGCTTTAAATTGTGTTTTTGACCAAACAGAGATGAATTTGGCAAACGTGAAAGAGTTTTTTGTCCACCATAGGGCCAAGACAAAATAACTCATTTATTTTTTACACAGGTATAATGGTTTGAGATCAATGTAAAAAATACAAGTGTCACGGGAGAAATTCTGCACTTCTGGAGTGACCTCAGGAAAATCCATTTTTCTCAAAACTGGAGTGTCCAAGTGACTTTCTTAATAAGTCAAATGAAAACTAGACTTCATGATATTTCCAATGAGATATCATGAGCTCAATTTTGAATTTAGGAAGTCAACAAAAAGTGGTTTGCACCAGCACTCTGCATTTCTGCACCAGCATTCAACACTTTTTGACTAGTGTTGGGAGAATCCGTTTTTTGATAGGTAAATGAAATTAAAACAAGAAAAAAGTTTTATATTTGAAAATTATACGAGCTAATATTTCCAACAAGCTATAACAGAGCTCATTCCGACACTGGGAAGGCCTCCAAATGCCCTCTGAAAAATGGTGCTGCGCACAAGAGAAATTTTTATGTTTTTGAAATTTTGAGGCCCTAGGAGCGCAACACCCTAAGCGCTACGCTCTTTTTTGGGGCATAATCAGCTACTAAAGTTTACATTTTTGGGTTTTTCATGTCACCAGCAGTCTACCCACAAAATTTCAGGTCAATTGGAGCATTTTTGCGCCCTCAAAAGGTCAACAAACACCTCAAAAATGACCCTTCTGCCTCCTTTTTAGGCCTGGCGCTGTGCACTGAGTAGTAATGGGAGATTTGATTTTTGAGCAGGTAAATGGAATCCCTTCAGCACAAATAAAGTATTTCTGGAAAGTATACTCTTCAGTATTTCCAACGAGCCATCACAGGGCCAAATCTGACATCGGGAAGTGGTCCACAATGTGGCTACAAAACAGCCTATTTTATGCAAAAGTGGCGCTCCACTCCTAGACTCTCTTTTGCCAAAAAGTCAACAAAACACACAAATTTATGGCAAGATGATTTTTTTGATATTTTCTTGGGAAAAACACTCCTGATTTTATTTGGGAGTTATGTTTTGGTGTTTTTCATTTATTATCTTATCGCTTATGTGTCTTGGGCCTTGCATGGTCATTAAGCACATTTATGACATTTATGGTTAAATTAGTGTTTCTGGAGGCCTCTTAGGGTTTCCACCTCCTCATTTGATCCATAAATAGAGCATGAGGGTCTTATGTATTTGGTTTGATGTTGATGACTTATGTTGAAGTAATACATAGTCCCTTGAAGCCTTTGATGATAAATTGATGTCTTGGAGCTTATGCATGATCTGATTTACTTGTTGATGGAGAAGGATTTTTTGCAGGATCCATAGGCCTAGTTGATGGTGAAGTTTTCTCTTGTTAATGTTTTATAAGTTTATCATATGTTTTCCATCCATCTATGCTTCAATAGGAAAACAAATTTAGACTAAGATATGTTTGTTGATGGCACCTTAGATCTATTTGTTTCCTTCACTGCCTTAATGTTTTCTTGTGCTAAGATGTGTTAGGGAATTCATCTCTTTCTCTCTAATAAGTTTTTGGCTTGTCTATTTTCTTGAATGATTTAGATCAGTTAGTATCAATTATGATTTATGGCTAGCCCTGCATATTGTTACCTCTAAAATACTCTATTCTTGAAATCATCTTTTGAAGATGCATTGCCTATAGTTTTTCAAAGAAGTCTGTCTTAACCATGCTCTTTGCCTTTACTTAGCTAAAATTGTTTCAAGGAACTTTCATAGCTGTAACTATGGATGTTAGGGTTTTCTCTCCTTCTATGGTTATAGTTACTTGTGCATCTTAAATGTTTTTCCTGATCTTGATGATAAAATCTATGAAATATTAAATAAGTTTTTGCCTTTCTAAATAAGTTTTTCCTGTTTCTGGGTATCGGCTTTGGCCTTACCTTTACCCTTATTTTTACATTTAGAAGTATTATTCGTAGGATTTTCCTATATGGCATTAAATTCTGCAGGTTTACCAAAATTCGAAGTAGAATGAGAAGAAACATTATTGGAAGAAGCAGACTTCGGCTTCCCAGTGCTTGAAGACGACAAAGACTTCTGAGAAGTCTGAGACACAAAACCAATAATACCATTAACAGATGGAGTCACTGGTGGTTTACAAGTTCCAGGTCAAGGAGCATCAAGCAAGATATCATATAATGCACCAGACTGCGAGTACACAAGATCAAGGTATTGGGTGTAAACAATGGCTTGTTCCTCAGTCACACATGCCCCGATAGCTATGTCTTTAGAAATCTGATTGACAAAGGAGATGGTGAACCAATGAGTTAGAAGCTGATCAAGAATTTAAAATTTGATCATGTGACATTGTTGTTGCCACGCATGAATATGATTCAAGATATGGGTAGCCCGATCTTGTTTCAATTAAGTGAGGAGGTGCGTCCCGTTCTCATAATGTACTAGTAACTGAAAATGTGTAAGGAACACCATGGCTAAAGAATTGAAATCTTGGAAGATGCCACGAGATAGCTCAATGTAACACTTTGCAGCGGCACCAGTAAGAGTTTGTTGGAAAAGGCAGAGTCTAATAGAATCGTCAACCCAAGAGTTATAGGAACACCAAAAATGGTAAGTCATAACATGCACTTGGGGGTCTTCACAAGACTTTCCCTCAAATTTGGGACAATCACCGGGAATCTTGGTTGGAACCAAAGGCCAATACGGGTTATGAAGAATGGGATCATTCGTCAACTTTGACACATCAGGTAATTCCAACGTAGCAAGAAATGGTAATTGAGTATTGAAAGTTATCGGAGGTCTTTGATAAGGACCTGCATGTACATTCCACCCTGTCTGAGTGGGATTTTGTCCCCATACATTCTATCCCAAAGGATTCGGATCATAGGGATTAGAAGCAGGATAAGTCGGTTGATACTGAAGTTGAGGACCAGGATACTGAGGTCCTTGTTGAGTAGCCTAAGGTTTCTGCTTTGGAATGTAAGCATGGCTTTGAGGTTGATGATATACAGGTTGATTTGGAGGGTAAGGAACCTGAGGTGCATTATATATCAGCTGATATGAGCCTTGAAGGTAGTAAGCGCCTTGCGGTTGAGCAGGCAGAACTAGCTGAGCAGGTTGAGTAGGCTGCTGAGAAGAAAAACCTATATGACTATAAACAGGTAGAACAGGCTACTGAAATGATGGAACCAGATGAGGATTAGGTTTAATCGGTTGTTGAGTGGGTTGAACCGAATACTGAGGGCCACCGGGTTGGCCTTATGGGAAAGGTTGACCTAATGATTGTGATGGACCAGGTTGTCCCTGATAACCAGGTTGACCTGGAGAAGGACCATAGGGTTGTACTGGTTGCGCAACATTTTGGCCATACTGAGTATGTGGCTATTGTTGTGGTGCAACAGGTTGTCCCTGTGGTAGGTAGATTTGCCCCCCAGGAGCATAAGATAGTTTTGGTGGATTCAGAGGTTGACCGGGAAGACCAGAGGGTTTCCCATGTTGGACCAAAGGTTTTCCTTGTAAAGGTTGGCCTTGTGGATAGTATGGTTGTCCCTACGAACCAAAGACAGGGCCCTGCTAAGCTAAAGGTTGTCCCACAGAGGGTTTTCCTTGGAAGCCAGAGGGTTGCACAGGTAAGGTAGGTTCAAAACGAGAAATGGTATGATAAGGATCAGTAGGAGGCAAATATATTTCATTACCATGTTCATCATAATGAAGAGAAAATGAATAAACATGGTTACCAACAACATCAAAGTGATGAAAAAGAGGATTACCAGGAGCCTGGGCCCGCCGGGAACCCTAAGAGCTCTGCTGCTGAACAGCCAACAGATACTCTTCAAAAGTAAGACTGCCAGGAAGGAGTAGTTGAAACAACACTAGAAGCAGGCATGGCATATGTCGAGGGAGCATAACATCGATGAATATCCAACATCTGCTCATCAAACACATAGGTAGAAACCATGGACGTAGTGGAGGTAGATGGGGTTTCCATGGAACGGGTTTGTGAGCTACCTGGGCTGGGATTAACAGGCCATATAAGATTGAGAAAAATAGACTTGTGGGTGTGAAAATATCCTGACGACTGATGGGTAACAACAGATGTGGATGAAGCCACACAGGTCATCGGTTGGACTGGAATAGATGTAACAGTAACCAATGAACTAGGTGTCAAAGGTGATAGTCCTAACGAAGGTAGGACCAAACTCGGAGGAGGAGTTACTATACTGGATTGCGCAATGGCGGCAATACCAGACATAATATGAGTCAAGGACCTATATCCAAATGCAAGTGACACCGATGGTGGAGAAGACTAAGTAGAAACATGAGGGACATCTTCTGGAAAAAGATGATATTCTCTTGTTGAAACAGACATTCCTTCACTACCAAAAGGACTAGATGAATCCATGTTTGATTCCATCATAAGATCTTCTAAAAGACTACGGGGACTAGGAGGCACAACAGCAGCAAAAAATGGCGAGCCTGATGTAAGAGGAGGAAAATCTCCTTCTTCCCCAAAACCAGACCAAGCACCAGAACCAGAAGGAGGCCAATTGAAATCAACTGGCTCTTTAGTAGGAGATCGAGTAGCAAGAGGTAGGACAGACGAGAGAATAGGCTGCGAGATCTTGGCATACCTAGTGGACTGAGGAGTTTCAAAAGAAACATCCGGGAAAGAACTACCACTAGGAGGCAATGAGGATGATGAAACCGGTGGTTCCACCACCATGACTGTATATCAAAACAAAAAGGAAAAAAGAGAACCAATCAAGTAATCCAAGATCAAAACCAAGGAAAAACAATAGGCGAAGTAATAAAACTTTAATGGGCATCTGATTGTAGGTGATTAATTTTATGACACTGAAACCATTTTGTTGTTGTTTCATTTTTAAAGAGTCAAGAAATAGGCTAAAGATTACTTTAATCACCTTTAATTTTAAACGAGTGTGAAAGGACAGGTGCTCGATGATCTCTTCTCTTTTTAAGGAGTCATGAAAAGATCAAAATGATTACTCTAGAATACTAAGCAAGAGGGTATACCAGGTTTCAGTGAACTGCCATATACACCTTAGTAATCAAATGAAACATAAATGACCAAAGACTTAATGTAGGTGCATGTAGTCTCCCTAAATGCTGTGTTCGGTGTATCATGGTTAGAAGGTGTTAGACTTGGCTTCCTATGGATAAAAATATTGCAACCTAGAGGGGTCTCCCTTTATATACTCGACGGTACGGGGAGCACAAGTTTGTACTAGTGCTGTCTAAAGCCAGATTGCGAATGATAGCTACAAGGTTTTAAGATGCTGGAACATGTCTCTAGCCTAGACCACTAAAAAATTTTCGTTAGGTTTCAATGCTTCCTTAGGTTAATCAAATAAATTTTAAAGTTGATCTTGGATTATGTTTAAGTTTTAAGGTCCTATCGATTTTGGATCTCAAAATTCCTAAATGCAAGCTACATGCAAATGAACATCATTTCCGATTCAATGAATGTTAGTTATGACAAGGATAGATATCTTTTAAACAAAAGAAACCAATTAGATTATGCGAAGAAATCCACTAATGCATCTAACAGAATCAAACGAAAATGAAACTCTTTCCTAGATAACCAAACGCTAGTTATGCCAAAGAGTATTTCACTTTCAATGCAAAGAAAGAATGCAAAATATGTTTTTTTTTTTTTTTCAATGAAAAGAAGCACAGTATGCACTAATTACATTAAAAAACAAAAAAAAACACTAGCTTAAGTGTTGCGTAGGAATCGAAATTGAATGACTCAATAAAATGCGAAACAAACACAAGAAATAAATCAAACTAAACTGGCAATCTTTCAAACCAAGAGAAAGTTTTTAAAATGATCCAAAACAAGCAATGTAATCTATGCTTGGAGCAATAAGGTGAAGAATCAATCGAAAAAATTAAATGACTCTGCAACCAAAGAAATCACTCAAAAATATCAAGAAAACTAAGTGCAATCAATCCACAAATGCGACTAACAACAATCAAACTGACTTGATTTTCAAATAGAAGGCTCAGTGCACTAGGACACCTAGAAACCCTAAGGCCTCAACTAACACTGATAATAAGATGGAAAAATGACTGAGAAAAGCATGTCGATAGTAATCAAAATAATCCCAAAGGCATAATTATGCATAAAAAATAACCCAGAAGCAAGCACAATTGACCAAAAGACTCATCAAGGATGTCAAACCAATTCCTACAGGGGTTGGCACGACTGTAAGGTTGTAATCCGTGCCATATAGGGGTTGGCGCGATTGCAAAAAGAGAAACCTGCACCAATTGGTGCGACTATTCAGAGAAAAACAACGCCAAGCAGGATAACTATGGGAAAAAGAGGAAAAATCAAAACCTAATGAGTAGAGGTCAATATTGACACTCTAGAGCCGAACAGAGGATAGAAACTAAGTAAGAAAACCAAAAAAGACAGATAACTAAATCAATAATTGAAGCTGACCCAACAAAATGAAACGACAAACTTGCACTGATCCCTGGCGGAGTCACCAATTTGTTATGTAGGTAGATCCTCTCTGTGGACAGAGACAATCCCTCTAGCCCTAGAGTGGGCTTAGAAATAAAGGGACATGATAAAGTGTTGCTTCCTAATTATTGAATGAACAAAGTACATGGTAGATTGACCTACCTGGAATCCAACGTTGTCGTCGTTGATGTAGTAATGGTGGCCTATCACTCTTGCCTCGGCAAGTCACAATCCTTATGCCATTATGCTTGGATACGTGCACATAGAACAGGAAACAAGAACGGCATACAAGATAACAAAATTTCATTCATAATTGTTAGCCAGTTAAAGAGGGCTAAACATATTGCAATAAACAAACATCATAACACAAAAGTGGAACCAAACAATAGTCATGTATATAAATGAATAGAAGGAAGAGTTACAACCAATGATTTGACATCGCAGTCTCCTCTAGCGTGGTTCAGCTGAAGCGCGTCTCAGATGCTCATCAGGTAATTCTGACGAGATGAAGGCATGGACTCAAGCTCTCTCAGAAGTCATGGACTCAAGCTTCCTCGACGTAATTCCTTCCTATTCTATCTTCTCTATTAATTCAGCTATAATATGTTTAATTCTCCAAGTTCAACTAGCTTGTTCTAAGAGAGATAGATTCTTTTATAGAGGAAAAGGAGGAGTTTAGGATCCCTACAAAGGTGGGAGGGAGGCCTATCCTTTAGGGAGTTTCCATAAGAAGTGGAAACCATAAACCTAAAGGATGGAGTCCATGGTTTATCAGTTCAACCACTCCCAATGATTCATCCTCGAGGTGGTTGGAGTGGAATATCCGCCACTATTTTTAAAAAACATTCCATAAACAGCTTGGTGTAGATGGCAGACTAGGATAGAGAGCCAGCTGGCACGAGGCCTAGTGTTAATCTTCCTCTTTGGCGTGAGGGCATAACTGACTACTCGTGCCAAGGCAAAAACAAGGGTTTTTGAGTCTCTTCTCAGGGAATTGGCAATAGAAGGAATATTACTCTCATGTAAAGGGAATCAATGATGGTCCTTGCAAGGCATGACACTGATTATTGATCATGGAAATTACCCTCCAATGGATGAGATGGGGATTGCAGGGACAGTGACAAAATGTCGTGTAACAAAGTGGGGAACTTATGCTTATCAGAAAATGCCTTTTGGATTAATTAATGTAGGTACCACTATCCAAAGAGCCATGGACACAGATTTTAGAGGACTTATAAACAAAACAGTGGTTATCTATTTAGATGACATTACTATTTTCTCTAAACAGGAAAATCATCATGTTAATGACTTAAAACAAGTCTTTGAATGATGAAAAAGATATGGCATTTCATTAAATCCAAAGAAATCATTCTTTGCCTTAGATGAAGGAAAAATTTTAGGATTCATCATGTCAAAAAATGGTATCTATATCGATCTTGAAAGATTTGATGAAATTAAACGAATTACTTTCCCTCATAGCAAGAAAACCATGCAAGCTTTCCTTGGGCAAATTAATTTTGTTAAGAGATTTGTCCCCGATTTTTCTCAAATAGTTTTACCATTGTAGAACATGATTAATAAAAATTCCATTTTAAAATGGGGACATAATGAAAGAGAAGCATTTGAATTGATTAAAAATTCAATTGTCAACGCTCCATTCCTGATGACCCCGAATTTTCTTAATCCATTTACTTTATACACTTTTTCATCGGATACATCATAAGCAGTTGTTTTAACACAGTTGAATGACCAACAAATAGAAGCATTGATATCCTTATTTAGTTCAAATTTATAAGGTTCATAACTGAATTACACATTTGTTTAAAAACACGCATTTTCTGCTTTTAAAGGCATAAAACATTTCATACCTTTTCTTCTAAAGTCTCAGATGAAAATCATAGTTCCATTTTCTACAGTAAGACAATTTTTGATGCAGAAAGAATTAGGAGAAAAAAGAGCCAACTGGGTAACTGCATTGCAAGAGTATGATGTAGAAATAAAACCCTCTAAAATTATTAGAGGTCAAGGTTTTTGCAGAATGCATGCAGGAGCATCACGTTCGCCATCAGAAGAAGATTCAGGTAATGTGCAAATATTAGAGGTAAGCCTCAATGATTCAGATTCACAATATGCTTATCTTATATTTTATTTAAGAAATGGATATGCTCCAAATCATTTCAGTTATAAGACAAAACAAGATCTTGGATTAAAAGCTAAAAAATATGAGTTAGTCAATGATGTGTTATTTAGAAGAAATTTTGATTCTGTACTTCTAAGATGCTTAGAAAAATATAAAGTAGAAAAAGTCTTGCAGGAACTCCATGATGGACTAGCTGGAGGACATTTTAGAGGAAATACAACTGCACATAAGATCCTGCATGCAGGTTACTATTGGCCTACAATTTTCAAAGATGCTCATGAATATTAAAGAAGATGTAAAGTATGCCAAAGTACATCTAGAAAAAAAAGAAAGCCAACATTCCCATTACAACCGGTCAATATTGAACAACCATTTGAGCAATGGGGATTAGATATAATTGGTGAGATTGTTCCTAACTCTTCCAAACAACATAGATATATTCTCAAAACTACATATTACTTTACCAAATGGGTCGAGGAAATTCCATTAAAAGTAGCCAATTCAGAAAATATCATTGATTTCATTGATCAAAATATCATAACCAGGTTTGGCTTACCTACTGCTTTGATGTCTGATAATGCATATTATTTCTCCGGAACTACTATGATAGATTTTGCAACTAAAAGAGGTTTTAAATTAAAATATTCTACAAATTATTACCCACAAGGAAATGGTTTAGCAGAATCCACAAACAAAAATATGATTAGAATAATCAAAAGAACTGTTAATCAGAATCAAAGAAAAGATCTGTTAATCAGAATCAAAGAAATTGGCATAAGTCATTAATTTTTTCTCTTTGAGCAGATTGAAGAAATCAAAAAGCTTCTATTGGTACTTCACCTTTTAATCGTATGTATGGAAAATAAGATATACTTCCCACCAATGTAGTTATTCCACCTCTTTCCTTAGTTCAATTCATTGATGAAACTCCTACTTCTTCTTTACAATTTAGACAAGGTCAAATTCTGAAATTAGAAGAAGAAAGAGAAAAAGCCAAACAAACTCATGCTCATCATCAACAAATAATAAAATCCTCATTTGATTCAACTTCTGTCATTCCAAAGAATTTTCAAGTTGGTGATTTGGTATTGAAATGGGACAAGGTGCATAAGGAAAAAGGTAAACAAACGAAGTTTCAAAAACTCTAGCTAGGACCATTTCAAATAATTGAAGAAATAGGGCCATCAACATTTCTATTATAAGATTTATCACGCAAAAAATATTCTTTGCCTATTAATGGGAAGATTTAAAAAAAATATTTTTCATAGGAGGTAACCCCTTCTATATTTGTATATTAATGTCTTTTGTTTTTCTCTTTTAAAAATAAAAGGTTGTTTATAGTATTAATATTTGGCTTCTCAAAATCAAATCTCAGATGATTTTCTTTGGATTTGTCACTTATAGAAAATGGAAAATGTTAAGGAAATAAAATCGAAAGAGTTAGAGAAATAGATTGATTTTATCTTTCTAAAAAATGAAATTTCATTGAAAACAGTTATTCTTTGATGAACTCTCATTTTTTTATAGCATGGATATTTTGTTTACCAGTCAAGAAAAGAAACTTTAAAATAGTAAAAACCTTTTGCAGAAAAGCAATCCAAAACTCGATCTTATCATCCAAAATCTTAAAAAGACCTATGATTCATCCCATTCCAAAAATATTATAAATTTTCAAAAGGAATTCAAAAGAAAATAAAAATATATGATTAGAAGAAAAACTTAAAAGATAATAAGTCTCATCACGAGCTTGTTTACCATGTTCATAAAGAAATAGTTAAACTGACATTACCAATACTGTCTACCAAAACAGGGTAATGACTTGAGATTATGATGCAGGAGCATTGAGCCTAATTTTCATTATTTATTTATTTTATTTAGGGGGTGATGTTTTTTTAATTATTTTATAAATTATGTACATTTTAAAAAATAGATTGAGAGAAAAATCTGAGTGTGAGGATTATTGTAAATATTCTCTTCATAAATTGAGGATATGAGTGGAGTTGAGTTGGATAGATAATTTAGGGATTAGGAGCTCCTTAAATGGAACTTAGTTGAGTTAAAAGAGGGATAAATATATTTTAGGATTTGGTTTAGATATTGGTGGAGGAAATCATGGATTGAAATTAATCCACAATTATGTATAAATATGAGGTTTTTGTGAGGATGAAGGACAAAGAGGCAGAGAGAAATGGTGTGAGAATTTATGTAAGGGGCGAGAGCCGAGATGCCTGCAAATGTAATATTCGGCCAAAGGGGTTTGAAGGTGTAATTTTTTTGTTTTATTATAAGAAATCATTTTATTTGCTTATGCTCTCTCTTCATATATATTATGTATTAATCTAAGTAATTTATGTGGATTTTGGGTGTGGATTTTTATAAGAAGGGAACAAACACTCTACCGTATGCAAGGATTTCTTTTGTGAAGAATCCAAACATCATTTGGTATCAGAGCGGAACTTTCCTACGGATGATGAAGACCGACAAAATCATTGTGTTAATGATTGCAGTTGCGTTAATCGTGGAAATGCGAAGAGTATGTTGGTCTAATGTTATATTTCATTCAGAATCTTATCACATTGGTCATTGTGAATCTTTGACCGGGGGCTAATGCTCATCTCTGATGGAGTGTCATTTCTTGTCATCGTGATGGAGGGTCGTTTCTCTACCTTGACGAAGCTCTGCTACTTTAAAAATTTAAGGACCGCTGCATGTGAATTTATAATGTTGTCGATGAATATCCATGTATAAATAGAATGATTATAGATCGTCCTGTTAACTTTTTTGGAAAGCAGATTGGCAGCCATTTCAAGTGGAGAAGATAGGAAAATATATTTTTCTATGTGAAAACTTTTTAAGATTTGTGAGGATTGGTTGTGAAGAATGCATATTTATCCGTGTCAGGTGTTTTGCGTGCATATCTTTATCTTTTAGGAGCCCAGTAGGTTCAAAGAGTTGTTTAAGTTGGGAAAGGAAATTATATCTGGTTATAGAATGGATTCCACTTATATTACTTGTGTCCCATCCATACAAGAGTTGTAAACATCATTTAAGTCTTTGCAACGTGGGACATTGAGTAGTACACTTTTCCATGGAGTTCTAGCTAAGATTCACCATATTCTTCTGATCTTTGATAACTTATTATGGAGCAGAGGAGGAACCAAGCTAAATCTCTTTGCAACGAATAGAAGAGCAGATTGTAGGTGAGTTCAAGCTTCGGGTTCTAAGCAACCTCCTTATTTTTGAATCAATCACTACTTTCAACCTGTGCTTGAAGCAAAAGAGTATCCAGTAATATGGGATGAACGTAACAAAATCCATATGTTTGTGGCTCGCTCTTGCAAATTCCATACCAAGAATATAAGGTTGGTAGACTTGTCTCTTTTTAAGGTTGTATATTTGTGAACGCAGAAGGCGTTGAAGTATTTTTTATAGATATGCATTGAAATATTATTTGTAGAAAGCGTGGAAGACCCTTGTTGAAAACTCGAGATTTGTGAAGCGTTGTTGAGTTTGTGGCATTGTGTAAGTGTTGTGTGAAGATTCATGAAAGTGTGTAAGAGTGGTTGTGTGGAGCGTTTGGACTGGAATTGTGTGCATCATAAATCTGAGCATGGAACTCTCTAAGCGTGGAACCGATGAACTAAGCGTGCTATTATTCGTATTGTAATCGAAGCTAAGGATCGTTTGAGAGCAGCGGAGACATGGTATCAAAATTCATTTTCATTGATTTATGTTATGATATTGTTAGGAGAAACTTTGTTGCCAAATCATGAAATAAATTGCGCAGAACATCACGATGGAAAGGATATTTCACTTTTTGATATTAAAGTGTTTTTGGTCAACGAAAAAGATCACATATTTAAATGGAATGAAGAGATCATATGGTAATGAAATAATATGTTAGAGGAAAAAAAAGAGAGTTGAGTCATGCACTAAAAAAAACAAAGTAATAGATGTATAGTCTATTCATGAACCAAGTTTAGAGAGTGTGAACTTTGTCACATATGGAGAGTTCGATGGTTTTGGTTTTATGTATAACATAAATTGTTACTCCTATCTATTGGTGAATAACATATTGAATGGAAAATAGAATTTGAAGTGTGTGTTAGTGTGTATTGTATCCTTGTCAATGCTAAGAAACCTATCATTTCTTTTCTTGTGGAAGGTTTTGTTTTCAGATTTTTATACCCCAGAGAATTCCCTAAGCATTTCTAGTTGAGAAATCATATTGGAAATATGTGAAGATTGGTGGTGATTGCTAAGGGTTGTGTTGGTAATGTGCAGAACGCAAAGAGACTCCAAGGTAAATGTTCATTGAATGAATCAATATTCATTGATTAAAGGTGTTCTTAAAAATTGGATGATTTAATCTCCCTTGCCATACTCGAGAAGTTAATTTGTTTGTAAATGTTATGAAAGAGTGAAATCAATCCAAAGTTTAAGGAATGGAATTGGAATCCATCTCAAAAATTGATGTGCAAATATGGTTCGAGTGTGGTTTGTGTTTGTTGCTGCCAAAGAAATATGTTGATGCCACCATGTTAAAAGAAAATTTTGGAAATTTCCTATGAGGGAACTGTTTTTGGCACTGAAGAGAGACAGTGTTGCATGAGAACCATCACTGCAAAGAAGGAGCTACATGGAAGTGCAGAAAAACTGTCTACGCTAAGATGATGAGTGTCTTGAAGAGGTTATGGTATGAAGGGCATGTGAATATTCACAGTGATAAGAACGACATAGAAGAGTGAAATCCATAGAATTGAAACTGAAAAGAAAAGGTTTATTTAAGGGAGCATAAGGTATGAAAATTCATTTCAAAGAGATATTTAAATGTTGAAAATTAAATGGTTTGTTTATTTTCATCATAAAATAAATCTTGGGAAAAGTGGATTACATTTCAATTTAAAGGCTAAAGTATCATGATGTAATTAGTGACTTATGATATTATCATAAGAATGGAGTATGAAAGAGAATTGGTAGAGTGAAGATTTTACATCATGAGAATGTATTAAGAGTGGATGTTCATTGGTATATTGTATAACTTGAATTAGAGTCACTATTGTAATTTGAGTCAAGCTTTGAAGTCAAAGCAGATGTTAAAGTCGAATGAAAATTTGGATAGCTTGAGTCAAGTTAAACCATTGAGTTATTGTAAAAGAGGGTGCATTTTTCATCCAAGATGAAGAGTTGATGTCAAGTCTGGAGTCAAAGAGTTGTAAGTCAAGTCAAAGGTTTGAATGTAATTGGGTGCATTATCGGTGGAGCCCGACACCCAAAACGTTTGGTCATTATAACACATGAAATACTGCAGTTGTTGTTTGCAGCATATAGGAGCAAGAGAGTTACCCAGAAATGATTCCAAGGCAAAGAACAAAAGATACTGAGTGCAAGAAGAGAGCTTGCATTGTTGGAGGGAAAGTATGAAGGTTTGCTAAAAAGGGGATTGAATGAAATCCACAATTGAATAGATGAAGTTCACAAAATAGGAGAAGATGACTGGTGATAGTCATTTCAGAAGTTCTAAGAAAGACCACGATAGAAGAAAGAAGAAGGAATATGCCAAGGAAAATGGCATATGTAAGAAGTTTACTGATGAAGAGTATGAGAGGGAGAAAGCTAACATAGCAGTTCACCTTGAGTTATTGATGGAATTGTTGCAGAGAAATACAAAATACCAGAGACATGTTTGGAACATGAGGAAGAAAGTAAAATGGAAGAGACTAAACGCAAAGAGGAAATAGCAGGTAAACATACAATTAACAGAAGAGCTGAGGAAGCTCGAGCAGATGATGAGTGTGCAATTGAGATGTGAAGAACTCAGAGAGGCTGAGTTGAAAATGGAAGTTTTCATTTGTGGCCTAGAACAGGGTGAAATTTTGAGTGAAGATATCAATGAGAAATATCTCATGGACTATTGGAATAGTTCAGAAGAATTGGAAGATAAGTTGACAGAAGAAGCAGATGAGGCCATGAAGCCTTGTATTTTTAAAACTCACATTTTGTGTATGTTTGCAGGATGTGTAGAAGATGACGAACAGTCTGGTGAAACTTTTACAGAGATGAATGAAACTCTTGAGGTGAAGTATGATGGAGAATGCCTTTCAGAGAAGGAAGATATTGATTTATTGAAGCAGAATGAAATCATAGATGAATTCCTTTTTGGTGTAAGACAGCTAGTTGAAGCTGTTATGGATCAGAAGCATAATGAAAATGTCGAAGTGATATCCCAAGGAGGTAAAAATATCAATTTGTTTAATGAAATTGCTGACATAATTTTGCAATGTGATGATATAGAAAACAGGATAAATCAAGAGGATTGTCAGAAGAAGAATGAAACTGAGAATGAGGGTGTGATGAAATGTTGGAAAGATTTCACATGGAAATAGTGTTCTTGGAAAGATGGCTCAAGGAACTTGAAGGAGAAATGAAGTTTGCAGAACCTGATATAGAAGAGATTGCAGTTACCATGCATGATAAGGATTAAATGTTTCTAAATTTTATAGAGTTAAGTGAATGTTTTAACTCTTGAAATAATAATGTGGTTATAGGTATAGAAGGAAACATTAATAAATATGATATTGAAATCAGAGAAATTGAGCATAAAGTATTTGGAGATGAGATGAAATATCAGGAGTGGCAAGAAAGTTATGTCTTTAGAGACAAAAAGGAAACAGAAGTATTGAACCAGCAGGATAAAGATGAAAGCAGTCAGCAATTCAAAACAGGATCTGCTGAAATATAGAAAGACTATGATGGGATATTGGTGCTTGAAGCATCAAAAGAGACCAAAAGGTCTTGTATTTTTAAAAATAATAGTTTGTTGATGAATGCAGGTAAAACACCGAATGAAAATTTGTTACTATAGGAGCAATCAATGACTATAGTTGTGATGAAGGAGAAGTTCTTGATTATTCTTCATTTTATAAAGTTGAGTGTTCAAAACAGTTGGATACGGAAGCATCAAACAAAGAGGAATTACTTTGAGGAATTGGCGGAAGAAATTGTTGGAGAGGCTGATGGAATGCGATTGATAGAATGAGTGATGCTGATGTACAGCCAGTTCAAGATTCTTTCAGATTTTGGAGACCAGAAGTGGGTATCAACGTTTCTACACAAGTCTGTAATTCCTGAAATAAATATGATGAGGTATGGAAAAGCGAGAGTTACATTCAATAGTATTATGAACATACTATTCTAGAAATCTTGTGCAAAATTACAAAATGGAGTTGATACTTTAAAAGACCATCAACAAAACAGAGTTTGGAATCCTTGAGGGATCAAGTCATTAAGACTAGTGGTTGTCGCATTATTACAAAAAAGTGAGAGACCTCATAGACAAGAGTGTATGGAAACTTCTCTACATGGGGAGTCTGATGCAGGAGCATTGAGCCTAATTTTCATTATTTATTTGTGTGATTTAGGGGGTGATATATTTTTTTATTTTATTTTATAAATTATGTACATTTTTAAAAATAAATTGAGACAAAAATATGAGGTGAGGATTATTGTAAATATTCTCTTAATAAATTGAGGATATGAGTGGAGTTGAGTTGGATCGATAATTTAGGGATTAGGAAGTCCTTAAATGGAACTTAGTTGAGTCAAAGAAGGGATAAAGATATTTTAGGATTTGGTTGAGATATTGGTGGAGGAAATCATGGATTGAAATTAATCCACAATTATGTATAAATATGAGGTTTGTGTGAGGATGAAGGATAGAGAGGCAGAGAGAAATGGTGTGAGAATTTATGTAAGGGGAGAGAGCCGAGATGCCTACAAATGTAATATTCAGCCAAAGGGGTTTGAAGCTGTAATTTTCCAATTTTATTATAAGCAAGTATTCTATTTGTTTCTGCTCTCTCTTCATATATATTTTGTATTAAATCTAAGTAGTTTATGTGGATTTTGGCTGTGGATTTTTATAAGAAGGGAACACACACTCTATTGTGTGCAAGGATATGTTTTGTGCAGAATCCCGTCATCAGATTATATAAAAAAGAAACGGGGTCTCATCAAGAGCCAGCTTGATCATTTTAATTACTACTAGTGAATGGCATTGTCATCATCTAGTTACCATGCCAAGACAGTGGCTTTTAAGTAAATAAAAATTCAAAAGGAATTTCTCAGAAATTAGAATTTACTTCTGAAAATTATAAGAAATAATGGATGGGAGAATGGATCATTGCTCGATAAAAGGTAACCCTGCCAAAATCTTAAATTTCCTATTGGAACAGAGGCTCTACCTGTGATAAAAGAGTAAATTTTTATAAAACTGATCTGTAAAGGTTATTTACTTTATCTTTTTAAACTAAGTAAATACTGATATAGATTTTCATACTTATATCTTTAAAAGAGAAATTCTTATGAATAGTGAATAAGAGAAATTTTCATTATTTAGCAAACATATTATTTATTTGAAATTTCATTCATTTTAATATTTTAATTTTCAAAAAAAGCTTAGAAATTTCAAAATATTTTTATCAGAGACATCTGGTTCACCCAAGTGAATCCCCAATTATTCTGCTATACAAAAACCCCCCATTTATTTCTATAAATAGGGACCCTTCAGAAATAAATGGGAAATTCTTTTTATAATTTCCTAAAAAATAAAAAACTTAGAAAATAAATATTTTCTATTTTTTTCCTTGTCCTTTTAAAGCGCATCGCATATCACATATCTTATTTCAAAAAGACCCATAAAATGTAAAATATACGAATTGCGATATGTGCTGAAAATTCTCCAAAGATATGATTTAAAACTTCGCAAAAAGCCTCAATCATTGTTATATTTAGTTTTTTGCACCACACTTCACTTAATCAATAAAATATTTAAGAGAAAAATTATATAAGTTGCGATACCCGTGGACCCAACAAGAAAATAAACCAATAAATATAAAACCTTTGGCTATCATGGTCACTTTAGTTTTTCGCAATTTGCATTTCGCTTAACTCATAATATGCGCTTAATCGTTATCCCATAAAAGTTGCGATCTGCGATTTGTGCAGATCACATTTCGCAGCCTTTAAGGGTAAGTATCATGCAATATTATAAGTTATAATCTGCGATATGCACATTAACATCATTTAATGAATCAAGCATGTAAAATAGCTTGTGTCATATCAAAATTAAATTTAAGATCTTAATAGCTTTAAAGCGATTGATAGATCTTACGTGTGGAGATATGTGAAATATTAAATCAGAAATTATGAGGGATGATTGATGTTATATTTTAATAGATTGATATCTTCTCGCATGTGTTTAAAGTAAATGATTGATTTATTTCTTTGATACTCCATACTTGTAAAATTTCGATTTATTTCTTTGATACTCCATACTTGTAAAATTTCGCTTTGTTGTCAGGAAACCAGCTAATGGATCGAAGAAGAGAAAAATGAGCAAAAAGGGTAAGGAAATTTCTCAGACGTCGTCCAAAAAAGACACAGATATGTCTCCATTATTCTCAGATACCGTCTGAAACAAATACTGCGGCAGTTCAACATGGGAGGAAATGTATAAACTCTTTGAAAATGAAGGACCGAGGGTGATAAACAAAGTTTCTTCAACAGAAACTGCATCTACCTCTGACGCAACTATTTTTTATGTTTCATGCTCATACATGCACAGGATAGCTACAAGACCAAAGATTCTTCCTTATACAGACATGGTTAAGTGGGAAATTGACCGCTTAAACATTGAAGATAGAATGTTCAAGAATTAGAGGGGAGAAAATATGGGTTCTTTTATGGCAAAGGATTTAACAACAATGTACCATCTACCACCCCCACAACAGAAATATGATAAAGAATGTTTGCATAATTTTAAAGGAGAACATCGAAACCTTATGAAAGCCATTCAAGAATGGAAGGATAATCAGGGGAAATTGAAGCAAGATAAGTTTGGTACGTACGCAATTTCCCAAATTCCTAATCCTTACTATTATGCCACTGGTAAGTTATGTAAAATATTTTCCAAACCAGATAGTACTAGATTATCAAGAGACTGGGTTCCCCTAATTGATGCAATCGTCAATTCATGAATTTTAAATTGGGTAGACATCTTATCCAATAACCTAGCCAAGAATATAACTGAATATAGGAATAAAATAAGTATTTCATTCAGAGAAATACCTCCTTTTTATATGTCTTCATATGCCATGGATGATATCTATTTCAAATCTAGTTTTCCTACTATGGGTTGGAAACGGACTACCAAGGGCCCTACCCCTATTCACATCTACCATAGAGAGCTCTGGGATTGAGATTTCCACTTTCACTTCTATAAAGTCTGTTATGGAGTCATATTTCCTATACATCAGATGATTTTTAACAAAAGGGCTCCTAGGGTTTATGAAGAAGAAAATGAATACATTCTTCCAGTAGCTAGATGGTTTGCTGAATAAAATTTTACATATATTAGAGTATTTGGGAGTTATTATTCTCCCCATGTTTTACCCTATTATGTTCCCGATAGGTTACTTGCAAAATAAATAGCCTATCAGCTTGTCAATGGTGTTATGAAGCAGCTGAAAGATGCTAAAAAGGCTATTTGACCTAATTTCCCTCTACAATGTGGCACCTTTGCTTTGTCTAATATCGGCCATACTTACGAGGAGGTTCCCAAGATTTAGTTATTGAAATTGGAATTTATGCCAAGAAGATTATATGATCCAAATGATGTGATTAAAAATTACATCACAGAGCTTAAGATGAAGCCTTTTGTAAAAGAGGAAGATGGATTTGATGATCACTTCCAGGGCATGGAAAATTTCTCAGATATTATCAAATATGTATCTAGTCAACTAAGTCAAAAGGATGTTGAAGCTTTTCAAGCATACAAAAACAAGAGACTAGAAAAAGTCCCTCTAAATTTGTTAACTATTGAAGATGAAAATAAACACACTCCAAGTGTTAGTCTGGATGATGAAATAAATGAAATGTCTCAAGATGAATTAGGTCAGTCATAGCAACAATATGATAATTTGGATCATTCTGAAAATGAATCCGAATCTAAGAAGGAAAACTCAGAAAGACAATTGAACAAGTCATTCAGGAGATAGAAATGTTGGAGGAAACAAGAAATAATGGGACAGAATCAAATTCTGAAACAGTTCAACACAGTCAGAACATGCTATATTAGTCCAGTTTACCGCAAGGAAAAGATCTTATAAATGAATGGGAAGAATTTTCTGAAGCAATAAAAACTCCCAAAGACAATCCCAATACTGATCAAGCAACAAGTTTCCAAACACGAGAACATTCACATAAGATAGTGGAGATTGTCAATCAACTACAAAGAGTTCCAGCAATGCATGAAAAAGAAATCATATTGGCCTACCCCATAGATCAGATAGTTCTACATATTGAAGGCATTCCTTCATTAGAAATTTTCTTCAGTCCTAGTTACAAGGTTGTAGTTAAAAGAAGAAAAGAAGGAGAATTGATGAAACAACTCCAAAGCCTACAGATGAATCAGTTGATGTACTATGGAAGGATTCCTTAGAATATCCCACTGAACCTCTAACCAAATTATCATAGTATGCAGGGGCATATGCTAATGCTACTATTGATAAAGCTACTGAGGTTATAATGTTGTTAAAACTAAAGGAAGCCAGAGTACAAGAGTTAGAAAAGTTGTTGAATGAAGAGAAATTCAATTCCAGTGAGCATGTCAAAGTAAATGCAACCCAATTTCACAAAGATATTGAAAGCCTCATATTGCAGCATTAGACAGAGCTTAATGAAAAACAAGCACAACTGGAAATAGCAATGACTAAGTTACAGAGTCAACCACAATTAGAACAATTTGTCAAATAAGCACTTGATTTAAACACCAAGTTAAATAAAGAACAAGAAGTGTTTTGTAATCAAGGCTCTATGATTGATTCTTATTGTGATTCAATTAAAATAATGATCCAACAGATAGCAATTAAGAAATTGGAATGTGAAAGACTTGAGAAGAAAATCGAAGAGCACATTCAGTGGTAAGTTTCAGATTCAGGAAAACAAGCTAATCTACCTCAAGTAGTTATGCTTCACAAAGAAATGTTATTCACAGAATGGGAAGCAAAAATCAATCAAGTAGAGAAATTAGTGGCCAAGATATCCAAGATATCAAATGAGATCATTGAATCTATGTGTGAACAACTGTCTAAAACATAACTACTTAAGGAAAACACGTATGATGTGTTTTCAGAAACAAGACAGGTAGAAATGAAGTGGAGACAGAGAGCAGATACATAGGAGGAAATGATCAAAAAGGTAAATAATTTTTATCAGGAAAATTACTGGAATTTTCTGATCAAACCTTACCATTAACATCAAAATATTTAGTCTCTTACAGATTCAACAAAAAGATGTCAGTCAATAATCTCAAATTCTATTTTCAAGGGACAGATCCAATCACAGATATCATAGCCAGCTCAACTCAAAGAAATGTTAGATATTTTCCAACATCGTGACCACATTCAGAAAGAATGGCATGACTCACAAAATCAGAATTGTTAGTTTAAAATTCCTAGATTGTTGTTTAAGATAGCCTTTTGAGGAAGGTTGTTTGAAACCTCCTCTATATTTTTGTAATAATTTATTTTAGTTTATAGTTAGTTTTAGTATTTAAACCTTTCTCATGGATTTAGAGAAGGGTCTAGAAATTTGTCAAAAACACTTGCAAATAATGCACTATTATAAGTTTGTGAGTCCTTTGATGAATTAATGGAACACATTCTGTTATCTTTTAACGATAGTTGTTTAACTGATGTTGCACTACTTTACTCTTTAAATTGCTCAAAAGCAAGAAGGAACAGATTCATTTTTGTCAGTTTACATGAGTAGGACTTCGTACATATGGTACTTCTATTCACTTGTATTAAGTCTTATTCCATAAATTGATAGTTATCTTTTTATTGCATTGTGTATTTGAAATTTCATCATATATAAATATTACATGCACTTGTGTTATAATATTTACATATGGTTTCTTATTGAATATGTAATCACACTAATAAATACGATATATCTTTAACAATTCTTCTATGCAAACTACTTTTTTAGAAGAATCATTTTACATAATTTTCATCTCTTTGAACTATTAAATGATCTATATTACTGATAGATGAAAGATAACATTTTAGATTTCATAAAGGAAAAACACCTTGGGTATATATTAGATTAAATATTTTAGATAGACACATATAGATTAAAATCATTATCCATTTGCATGCTATATTCACAACACCCTCATAAACATCCTTGTTCGGAAACTGGACCCATTATCCCCAGTCGGAGCCACTATACCAAATGGAAAAGGAGCTGCTTTAAGGTCCAGACCAGGTGGTTTTCCCCCACTTTTTGGCCATAGAATTCTGAGGCCTCAACATGGATACATGGCTCTTATGAGAAAGTGTATTGTGATAGAACCATCCTCTTTTGATGATCCAGTGCAGAAACCAATTTTGGTTGATGCCATCGTTGAGGAGTATGACTCCATCGTCAAGAAAAATGCATGGGAAGTTGTCTTGTTACCTCTCCAAAATTTTCCAGGGTTTTTATGTTTGTTAAATAAATATTAGAGGTAACTATCAACCACTTTTGGAGATTATGATCTAGCCTTCCTAATGCTCAGAGAGGGCTCTCTCTTTATGATTTAACTTTTTTGTTTTAATTTATTTTAGCCTAGTTATGTAATATTGATTTGGCTTGATTTTGGTTTGTCGGTGGAATTACTTATTTAGATGGATAGTTGTCTTTTCTACTTTTCCATTGGGCTATGGAATCAAAATATCGAGAAAACAAGACAGAATCAAGTTCTAAAGGAAGTGTTTACAAGGCAGGGTAGCTGAGAAAAATTAGATATTTAAAGGCTGAATGGTGAAGTAATTTTCAATCAATGCATTTATTACTTGTCATGTCTGTTGACTTCAAAATGGTACAATAAAGCCTCGGGTATTTAGATCAATTACAACTATAGAAATGTTCAGGAATCCACACTCAAAACTTTGAATTACTGAACTATTTATACAAAACTTAATACAAAATATCCTGTTAACTAATTAGGATTTATTCAAGGGAAATAAAATATCTTCATTCAAGAAGATAGAGACACCTATTTAACTAATGCAAGCTATCCCCATGTTATTTGGATTGGTGTTTGTTTCTTTGATATTTTGTTGTCTTATCTCTCTAGATGTTGCTTTCACGTTGCTTGTCTTTCACACTAATTTTTCATCTGATGAATGCATTTTAACCCTTTCTTTATCTATTGCCTATGAATTCTTCTTTTACTTTACAACTCTGTATACCTACTCTATTTTTACGCTTAACCTTGTCTCTCTTTTACCTGCTTTTACTTTCACCTGTCACAGTAAAATAATACAAATTTTCCCAAGCCTCTTCATTTGGAAGTTTTATTTTTACAATTCTCCTATAAATCTCTTCTACTTCAGTGTATTTGGTAAATGTGGGATTGTTTACAAAGAGATGACTTACCTCATATTAGAGGTAAAACAGATTTTCAAAAATATGAAAGTGTACTGTGCCTGTAGGAATTCCTTTCAAAGAGGAATTGTTGGAATGTTCTTTAGCCACTTCTATGTTCTTCCTGTCATAATATTCATGCCTCATTAGTCTATAATTGATCACTAATGTATTAGGCAGACCTTTCTGCCTCAAAACATCAAATTTGTTCATAAATCTATTTACTGCTAGCTCCATAGTTTAACACTTATCTTCAAGCTATGTCATGAGGTTTCTTTTGGAAACTACATTTTTTACCCCTAAGATTGTTTCTTTTCTGTTACCTATCCCAATTTCTTATAACTCATGCTTGTTTCTAGACTTGAGAAACTTAATTATATCAGTGGCTTCCTCTAGTTTCTTCCCAAGTTCTTCTTTGACTTTCTGAATAGCTTCACTTGCTTCTTTTATCAAATATTTCTTCTCGAATATGACTTGGATAGAAGGAAAAATATCATTAACAGAGTTAATGATAGTGGCCCATAATTTTTGCTTTTCTTGGCCCAAAGGCTCTACCAATGTTAATTCCTTTTCTAACTTTCGTATCCTTCCAGTCAATCTTTTTGAGTTCTATGTTTCAGCCTTATGCATCATTTGTACCAATTTCTTTTCATCTTCGAGACTTTTCACTCTTTCTTTAAGTCTATTAATCTCATTTATTTGGATTAACATGTCTTGCATTGTCTTAATCAATTTACCTACCTCATCATTGGGATGGGTTGCAGCTATTGCTGGTGTAGTAGCTGGTGCTGATGAAACTTATGTTGTCACTGGAACTGCTGTAGTAGTTGGGACTACTATGGCCACTGAAGTTGATGTTGAATCTATGGGAAAGGAAATAACAGTAACTGCACCCATGCTGGCCTTCTTTTCCTACACTAATTTGTCCATTTCATTCTCCATATCTTTCAGTTGAGATATCAATTGAAAGATGAGATTCATCATTTCATCTTTATGACTTCCATTCTCCAAAAATTATTTAGTTTGTGGATGTTGAGTGGGAGGTAATTTCAGTTGTTTCTTCAATGCAGCTATGCATGCATTCTTCGTTTTGATAATATCTTCAGTTGATTTGATGTTATTTGGATCATATCAAACCTCCATGACCAATTGTTCAGGTGATTTTATTATATTATCTTTTTATTTTGAGGAAGCCTTCTCTACTTTTAACTGTGCTATGATATTTGCTAGAGAATTTTGTAGTTTTTTGACACTCAAAGCCTTGTTTTTCATAGTGGATTAGATCATTTCTTCTGGTTTTTTATGAAACTCAATCAGATATATTGGATGTACATCTTTAGCTAAAGCTTCAAAGGTTGTTTTCTTGTAATCTGTTGATGATTTTGGAGCCTACACTATTGGCTGCAAAAGGGTAATTTGCATCTTCCTGGTTTTATAATCAAAGGCTGAAAGTAACCTGTTTTGGTCACTAGGAGTTTGCTTCCAATATTAGGCATAAGTCACAGCTTTCAATGCTTCATTCTTCAATTTAACTTCTTTATACTTATCCATTATATATTTTTATTTATCCACTAGTTTTCTTGATGAAGAAAGTTCTCCACTGTGTTGCTTCTGAATGATCTGAGCACTAGAGGTTGATGGCTTATGTGTTTCCTCTGAAACTGTTGGAGAGGAATTATCTCTAACCACTAGATATGTATCAATTATTTCAATTATGTCAACTATTTATTCTTGTTCAATCACTGGATTTAGTTTTTCCTTTTTCCTATACATTAGCTTTAATTTGGTGCCAGAAGTAGTCTCTGTAGAATAAGAGCCTTCCTCTCTTTCTCTATTTGTGCTCCTGTCTTGTGGGGCCGGAGTATGCAGGATGGAACTAGTATCAACCCATTTCTCCACCTCTTGCAAAGTGTTTTCCAACCACTCTGACTAGTTGGAATAGTTTTCAATCTATCATTTTGACTCATGAACAAAAGGAGTCAATTTTAATTTGACTCTTAGTTTACTGATGACTCCCAAAGGATCATACTGCCATTTGAAACTATTACTTAACTTGAAATCTTGGAAACACGTATCTGCTTGATGACCAACATTCCTACTATTGCAAATGAAAGGACTAAGCTGGTTCTTAATCTTAAACTGAGTTTTCTTCTTTGCTGACAAGAAATTAACTTCATCTGAGTTTAGGATCTGTCTAAGGTATTCTAATGAAAATAACATCATTGGGAGGTATTTCAGCAGCTTGTATGGAGTGAGTTGGCTTCCATTCACCCTTATTTCAGTATGGCTTTGGTATAAATACTAGTCTCCTATTGTACTTTGTTCTTACAATTGCAATACTTTCTTTGTCTCTTCACTGACCCTAGGTTGAATGCTACTGTTAGTTCCCTAAATTGCATTCTTTTTTACCATTATTTCCTTTCCAAATCATAATCATTACCCTGTTTTACTTATCTTATGCGCCCTCATCCTGCACTAGTGCGAGAACGATGACACATTTTGCATGAACTTCATATTTTACATTTTTTAACTTATCTTAGCATTTATTAACTATCTATTACGTGATTTCTTGCTTAGAATTACTTTCTTAACTTATCGTTACCTCCTATGCTATTTAATTGATGATCACTTATCTTGATTGCTAATTTTTAATGCAGAACAAATCTCGCACCAGCACCAGAGCCGTGAATCTTGGCAGAAAATCTAGATCAATTGGGTTGACTGCCTGTTTTGGATACGATCAATGAGGATATATCTGAAGGCAGTCGATTCCTAGCTATGACAACAGGCAAATCGAGAGTAGCTGAGATCAGACTTAAGAGAAACAGATAGCTGGAGATAGTTGCGGCCTATTTTGTAAAAGCAATTTAATTTTGAAGGCCAAAAGCTTATTCTGCAATTCGGTTATGTAATTTGTTGCAACGATTTCTGTATTTGTGTAATATTCCAAATCTGGAAATCTCTACTCCATTTGGAATATCTTTAAGATATTCCAATTCCTTCTTCAGTGAGCTATCACAAGTCCATTTCAGAGATTTACTGTTGGGGAATTTACAGGATATGTCTCCTTCTAAAGAAGGGAGAGATCTTGAGGCTACCTGGCCCTTCACATACTTTGTCAATGGATATGTAATATTCCACCTTGGAATTTCTACTATAGGGTCCTTGAGGACGTTGTATAAGGAAGCCTCTACAAAAATAAGGCAAATGACCACTGGGATGCCCTATAAAAACTCAAATACAACTCCCCTGCAGAAAATGAGCTCAAATAAATAACTCTATATGGGTTATTCAAATCTCCCCAATCTAGGTCTCTAAAATAATTCTCAATGAGAGAGCTTACAACAATACATGAACATAACCAGAAACTCTGCAAATATGAATACATCATAAGAGGGAAATATATGAAACCAAAATTATATGATTATATCAGCAATAATATACAAGAAATATCATGAGGAATGAACCCCTTTTGCAATAGGAATCAACCTCTCATGAACAAACCTGAAATACATAAGTTACTATAGCTACACAAAATGCCGGAGGACCATGCCTATGCAGTCTATATGAGAGTAGCTAATAATGAATATACATGAAATAAAAATGTGGCTGTAGGATACAAATAAATATCCCAATAGAAAAGGAATGGACTGAAATACTATATTTCTAGCCAATCTAGGAGAGATTGCTAGAAGTGCTGGAAAATACAAAATGTGACAACTGGGTTGTCACTGAAACTGAACCAAAATAAGAATGAGGTTGTTGCTGATCTGAAATATGATTTTCCTCCTCTGATAATGTCTCTAATACAAATTGGTGATCACTTTGTCCCAGAAACATACTCCTGATGAGTCCAATGAAACCCTCTCTCATTGCCTCCATAAAATAACGTAGTTTCCTCCATGGACTGTGCAGTGGGAGATGATGGAAGTGTGGCTTGATGCCACTGATCTGAAATAAAGCCCGGGAATCCTCCTTGCAGCTCCTCCAATGAGTGGATCAATCCTCCACTAAAGAAAACAAAACAAGAGAGACTCCATGAGTTCCTCTCTAGCCGCACCCAACTACACAACGTCCTCTCTGCTGCAGATCTAACACTGTAGGAGATGAATGAAGTTGTGGCCCATGCCAGATTGAGGAAAATTAGCTCAATCCTCATCCTTCATTGAGGGAGAGGTAGGGATTCCTGACCGGGAACACCCTAGTGCCTGAGGGCACCATCACCCTGCTAAACAGCCCGGGGATGCAAGCTTTGCAGACCTAAATTCTGAAACTCTAGAACATAACATGTGTGCAAATGGGCTGCCATCTTCTCTATATAAAGTGAGATAACTCTTCTCCACGATGGTCCCACCAATTAGGGTTTCCACCCTCACATGAGTGTCTTCCCTCCAAAACTGCGCAACTTCTCTAGGAAGCCTCTCCTCCTTGGGCAGCGCTGTTGACTTTAGTCAAAAATGACTAATCCAAGTGAGATGGGTTCCATTCACACCCTTAGTGTTTATTTTAGCTGCTTAATTCATCTCCGTTTCACATTAGGAGTGTTATTTCTTCATCTAAAAGGGGCTAAGGTGTCTCCTTGCCCATTTTATTAAACAAAAATAAAATTTGCAACTCTAATATTCCATTTTAGCTTGAGGCTAAAATTGGGAATATTACAAATTGACTATGTAATGGTAAATGATCCTTTTGGCCTGTGGCCAAAAGGATCTATATAAGCAGAAATGTAAATAGTACAAACAGTTCAATGTTTTTGAGAATCGAATAGAACCAGGAGGCGGTAACAAGACTATTTTGTGTTATCGCCCAAATATGGGCTAGATATGCGATCATGTATGTAATTTCTTTGAGAGTATATTATGAAGAGCTCCGCCTCATGTTCTGTACATTTTGTCTTTGGCTTAAATATTTGATGAATTAATTCTGAGTGGCGTTTTCGGTTGAAAGGGAAATGCGCTGGTTGGTCAAGGGCCCAACCAAACTAGCACGTTCTCCCTCCTTGTTGTTCTTGCAACTTATGATTAAACTGTTGAGTGTGATTTAATTTGAAGTCTTTGAATTTCTGTATGAGTGCAAAGTAGATCTGCTAGGTGAAGTAGTTAAGTTGTTTTTTGCATGGTTGATTTCTTTCCCTTGCTTGGTTCGAGCAGGAGGAGTTACCTGCACCAGTGCACGTTGGTGTGCTATTTATTTTCTGCATGATCTGGTTTATTTCTTTTGCCTGGTTCGTTCCTGCACTAGTGCATGTTGGTGTGTTTTCTATTTCCTGCACATTGGTTTGGTTTCTCCCTGGTGCAAGAAGGAGAACTGTTCTTGCACCAGCATTAGATAATATAATGCAGCAAGCCTTTTTAGCTTACTTCTAACATCCTTCTTGCTTTCAGTCATATTTAATTAAAAATACTATTTTCTTATTCTTTACAGATATTCATCTTTATTGTTTTATCGCATTGCAGTAATGAATTATTGATTTCAAGGATCATACGTTAAGGTGCAAGAAGCCTGGATTGAGTGCAAGAACTAGTTTCTTGGTATTGGATTTGAGTGTTGTGGACTTGAGAAAGTTCAAAGCCATTGCACAAGAGAAAAGAATTTTTAGCAAAGACATTACTTTACACTTTCTGCATAAATCGTTGATTCCTGCACTAGTGCAAGATTGATTTTTCGCAATAAGAATATCTTTATATATGCAGGATTGAAGGGGCCCATTTGTTGGAAACTTCTAAATTGTCTTTGCTGAAGGAAATACATTCTCAATAGCTAATCAATATTTGGCTAGAGTGATTGCTTCTCTTTAATTCTAAATACTCTTTTGCAAGTACATTTCTTTTTGTTCAAGCCTTACATTGTTTTGATGATTTGAGTTTTAATTTTTCTTCTCTAAAGATTGATTCTACAATTCTTCTTTCCAAAAGTAGGAGTTGAGATTGGAAATATTCATACCATCTTCGGCATTGCTTGTGCTTCATCTCTAAGTTTACGAATCCCTCGAGTTGACAATTAAGTGTTGAGGATTTTTACTTAAGAGTAATTCCTGCACCCAACATTTTGGCGTCATTGCCGGGGAGGTGATTTGATTTGGTAAGAATTTTCTGATTGTATAATAGAGGTAAGTTTCCTTTATTTTTGCAAGTATTTTTGAAGGAGTGTTTACTAGTGTTGATTGATTTCTGACAAGATTCTTTATTAGAAATTGTTTTGATATTTTTATTTCTTTTTTTGAGATGAATGCCTAGGAAAGGTAAGGGTTCGAAGCCCAATAAGGGCCAAAATAATTTTTCTAACATTGGGTCTCCTTCTGCAAGAAAGAAGCCTAATTCAATTCAAACCCATCACGCAGGAACAATCCACCTGGATTCTGGTACTAACAACTCAGGTGTGGATCAGCCTGTGGAAATCGGTACAAACAAAAAGGAAACAATGGAAGACCAAGGAGATCATTTGGAAGGAACTGGTGATAACCAGGCAAGTGAAGGACAATCTACTTTTGTGTTTCCAATTATGGATACTAACACCGTGTCACAGATGAAGAACATTCCACCATTAGATCTCCCTCATTTCCATGGTAAAGTTCATGAAGACCCTGACTCTTTTCTATTTGAGTTCGATATTTTGTGTAGAAGTTATGATTATGCAACTGAGGCTCAGAAGTTAATATTATTTCCTGTTACCCTCAAGGGCTCAGCTTTGCGCTAGTTTATGGGGTTAGGAGGAAACACCATAACTTCTTGGGACCAGATGAGGAGGGTATTTTTGTCTAAATATCAAGAATATTGTAAAACTCAGGACATGTAGGATGAAATTTTTACAATCATAAAAGATGATGATGAAATGCTTGAAGATTATTTAGAAATATTTCTGTATATTTTACAATTGTCAAAACTTAGGCTTGATCCCAATACTATTAGAACCTTGTTCTTAAGATGACTTACTGATAATGCTAGAAATAATTTGAATCTGTTAGGACAAGGTGATATTTCTCAGCAGACTTTTGATCAAATTTGTGAATTATTCCAGAAATTTTCGAGGAATCAATATAGATCTGGTAGAGGAACTCGAAATAAAAGTAGAAAAATTGAATGTACCGATACTATGATTATTGGATTGGAAAATAAAATTGAAAACATGAAAATTGATATAATGAACACTGTCACTAAACAGTTAGACTAAATGTGGAGATAAGCATCCCCCTAAATAATTCCCTCTTAAATTGAAAGAAACTAATAAGTGTGCTATTTGTGCAGAAGACCATACCACAGAAAAATGTCCCTCTATACCTGGACTTAAATCAGTATTTACAGGAGGGCAACCTAAAGCTAAACAATTGTATGCTGTGGGAGCAAGAAGACATTGGCCTCAGGTAGGTGCAAGTATGGCTCCTGAATTTCCTCCACACTATTTTGGTTATAATCCACATGCATATTCATATCCTAACTCTCATCAACAGTGGCAGTATGGAAATCAGTATCAGCATGGGCAACCTTCCTAACCTAGGAAACAAGGTTGGAAAGGCCCAACTCATTCTCCATATTCCTACCAGCCACGTATACAACCATACCCATCTACACATGTACCTTATCCAATGCCTCAACTTCTGAGTTAGACTACCCCATTACCTTTACCTCCACCCTTCCGACCTCCTCAATTTCCTGCTCAACCCACACCCAATCCTAATAATAATAATAATAATAATAATAAGGTAGTACAAATGATTCATGTAACAAACCCGCCTTTTCCATTCGAATACTAGTCTATTCCAATTGGAGTTCATGATATTCAATTAACATCAGGAAGGATTGTAATACCAGAAAATTAGAAACAACCTATGGTGATTGTTGAAGAGAAAAGGGAAGAGGAAACTCTTAACCATTCTCCTAAAATTGTCACTAAGCAGCCCTTACCCTCTGAATCCTTGCCATCTTCTTCCATCCAGCCTCCCTTCCCAAAGAGGCTAGTAATGGAAAGAAGAGAGCCTGTTTCTGAGACTCATTTGGCATCAGAACTATGAAATATTTTTATTAAGATACCTTTTCTCCAAGCCATTAAAGAGATCCCCATTTGTACCAAGATCATTAGGGAACTCTGTCTCAAGAAACCCGGGAGGAAGAGATTGGAATCCAAAAGTATTCAATTTGTTGGTAGGGCAGAAGAGTTAATGATGGGATGTGTGTCTGTGGAAAAATATACTAATCCCGGAAACCGTGTTGTCACAATTCAGATTGGTGATATCCTTGTCTCTAATGTTCTTATAGGCTTGGGGGCAGCCATTAATGTAATGACTAAGCAAACCATGGATAAAATTAGGTTATCTCATCTTCGCCTTACTCCCACTGTGTTTGAATTATCAAACAGATCTAAACTTAATCCTGAAGGAGTATTGGACGATGTGATCATCTCATCGGATTCTTGGGAATATCCTGCTGATTTCATTGTGCTTTAGCCAAAGAACCCAGTAGGAGGACATCCCTTGATCTTGGGTCGACCATGGCTTGCTACAACCGATGCATATATTGGATGTTGTTCTGAAGATATCTATATTTCACATGGAGATTCTAGGAAGAAAGTTACCTTATACCCCCCTGCCAGATCCATTCAGGACATCCAAGACACTTTAAGGTTGGACCAAAACAGTGATGAGGAGACTCAATATATTTCTCTTATTCATCATTATACTGGGTCTTCACAAGAAGATGAAATTCAAGATTTCCTGAACAATCTAGACACCATGCCTAACTTTGAGCCTTTGAGCCAAATTTTTAGCCTAGATTTTCAAGAAAACCATGATTCTCATTCTTCTATACCACTGTCTTTGACCACTCCTTTGAGTACTCTGGAGCCTGATACTACTCTTTTTGAGATTATTCCTGGTAAGTCTTTGAATATCAGTTCATATTTAGACCCATCTCAGCAAGAACAACTTGTGAATTTGTTCCAAAACCATCTTAGTGCATTTGCTTGGGGCTATGAAGACATCAAGGTTATCCCTCCTGAAACTTGTACACATCATATCTATATTCAGGAAGGAACCTGACCTGTCCGGCAACCCCAAAGAAGAATTAATCCAGCTCTAAGAGATGACGTGAAAGAAGAAATACAAAAGCTTTTAGATGCTAGTTTTATCTATCCTATTTCTGATAGTCAGTGGGTCTCTCCATTAGTGCTAGTGCCTAAGAAAGATGTAAGGTGACATATTTTCATTGATTATCGTGAATTAAACAAAGCCATTCTCAAAGATTACTTCCCTCTCCCTTTCATTGACCAGGTGCTTGATACCCTTGTAGGAAAGAAATATTTCTCCTTTTTGGATGGTTTCAGTGGCTATAACCAGATACAGATTGCACCCGAAGATCAGGATAAAACTACTTTTACATGCCCATGGGGTACCTTTGCTTATAAAGTGCTTCCCTTTGGATTATGTAATGCTTCGGCTACCTTTCAAAGGGCAGTCTTGGCTATTTTTGTTGATCTTGATTTTGTAGAAATTTATATGGATGACTTTTCTGTGTTTGGTAATTATTTTCAGGAAGCCCTTGAAAATTTGGAGAAAGTACTACTTCGTTGCCAAGAAGCCCACCTTGCTTTGAGTGACAAGAAATGTAGATTAATGTGCAAAGCAGGAGTCGTACATGGCCATCTGATTTCTAACAAAGGTATCCAGGTTGATCTGGAAAAGATCAAAATCATCCTACATCTTCCTGCACCCAAAACTCAAAGGGAAGTAAGAGGTTTTATAGGACATGCTGGTTACTATAGAAGATTCATTGAAAATTTTTCTAAGATAGCTGCTCCTCTTTTTCGACTTCTAGCTAAGGATAGTGAGTTTTCTTGGTCCACGGCTTGCCAACAGTCTTTTGAAGCATTGAAGTAAAAGTTGGTGTAGGCACCAGTCTTGAGAGGTCCAAACTGGTCCCTGCCCTTTCATATTTCTTCCGATGCTTCACATCTGGCTGTTGGCGCAGCTTTGGGACAAGAGGAAGACAAGGAATCCTATGCTATTTATTATATTAGTAAGAATTTTTCTTCCACTGAATTATATTATACAGTTACAAAGAAAGAGTTTTTAGCTATAATTTTCGCAATAAATAAATTTAGACATTATATCACAGGATATGAAGTATTTGTTCATACTGATCATTCTGCAATTAAATACTTGATGAACAAACCATTGACTAGCGGTAGAGTGACTAGGTGGTTGATATTATTGCAGGAATTCAATATCACTATTGTTGATAGATCGGGAAAATTACATGTTGTAGTAGATTTTATTTCTAGACTAGATAATATTGGTGACGTAACTCCTATTAATGATGATTTTCTAGATGAACATATTTTTGCTGTGTCTACAGATTCTCTGTGGTTTGCTAACATCACCAATTATTTGGTTACTAGAAAAACACCACCTCACTTGCCCGCTCGTGAAAAGCGGAATATTATTCAGAAAAGTGTTGCATACTCCTGGATTCAAGGAGACCTCTTTTACACTGGTCCAGATTTGATTATCCGTAGATGTGTAAGAGAGGAGGAAGTGTTTGACATATTGAAATATGCTCATGTTGAACCTTCTGGAGGCCACTTCACTGACAAGTGACCTGCATATAAAATATTACGTTCTAGCTACTTTTGGCCTTCCTTGTTTAAGGATGCCAAGCAGTATGTCAGGAAATGTGATACTTGTCAATGAATGGGCCAACCTAATCAAACCAATGAAATGCCTTTGTACCCTCAAGTTATGATTGAGCCTTTTGAAAAATGGGCTATTGATTTTGTAGGGCCAATAAATCCAACATCATTAGGTAAAAAGCATATTTTGGTTTGTAGAGGTTTTGTTACAAAATGGGTGAAAGCTAAAGCTGTTTCTTTTGCTACAGAAAAATTTGCTGTTGATTTTCTCTTTTCTGAAACATTTACTAGATTTGGTGTGCCTAGAGAAATTGTTTCTGACAATGGTCCGCAGTTTATTTCTAATCTGGTACAGGGAGTGATGGAGCAATACAAGATCTGGCACCGGTCGTCTACACCGTACCACCTGTAAGAAAATGGCCAGGTGGAATCTACAAATAAGGTGATCGAGTCAATTCTCACAAAGACGGTGAACAGGCATCGGAAAGATTGGGCTAAAAGATTACCAGAAGGTTTGTGGGCATATAGAACCACTTGGAGAAATAGTACGGGGAACACACCATATGAGCTGGTATATGGCAAAGAGGTTCTGTTACCGATTGAGTTCCAGATTAAAACTTTCAGAACTGCAGTTCAGCTAGGACTCGATCTCTTTGAGGCACAACAACAACGTCTTCTTCAGTTAAATGAGTTAGATGAATTTCGTAGAGATGTTGTTCAGCAAAACATATTAATCCAACAACAACACAAAAGGTGGCATGACAAGTCCATTCAGAAAAAGAAGTTCCAACCAGGTGATTTGGTACTCCTTTATGATTCTCGGTTTAAAATTTTTAAAGGGAAATTTCATACACGTTGGATGGGACCATATGAAGTAATCCAAGTATTTGAGAATGGAGCTGTAGAAGTCAAAACTATTGATGGGCAGGATACAATATTCTTGGTAAATGTACATAGATTAAAGAAATATTTTCAACCACTTGCCAAGAAATATTTTACACAACAAGTTCAGCAATAATTTGGGACGATAGTGGTAAATGGTAATACCAACCTCTTGAAAATTTGAATCCCTCTTCTTCGAAAAAAATTAACAAAAATAAAATAAAAAGAAGAAAAGTAAGAAAAAATAATTTCCTATAATAATGAAAATCAGTTCGCTGACATGATTGCAGAAGGATCAACCTGAAAACCAGCTTGCTAGTGGGAAGATCAAAAATTTATAATAAAAAGAGAATGTTGCTTGATCTTTAGATATGCTAGTGACCACTGAAGTAAAAGTAGGTTTAGCAAGAACCAACCTTTGGACAATTGGTGTAATTAGCATGGATATTTTTTTCAAGTAACGCTTAATTCTCGCTGCAGTTATTTTTCTTGTACCAGTGCAGGAAAACCTTCCATAAATTTTTTTGCCTTTATTCATATCCCATTTCGTTATTTTCCCTCACCTTTCTTCTTGGAATCCTAGTATAATTAACCTTCCCATATTCTTCTAAATTCACCCTATCTGCTTCGAAGAAATCCCACTTTAACCCTGAAATTTTTTTCCTCTTTCCCACTTCTATTTTCCCTCTTTTGGTACTTTCCTGGAATCCTTGTGACAAAATTCCTTCCCATTATAAAATTTCCTTTTCCCGCCCCTTTATTCGCTCATGAATTTTATTGCAGGATCCTACATATAAAGAGCAGAAGGTTGTGCTCTGAAGCATCAAAGGGTGAAGAAAAATTCAGAATAAGTTAAAGGAATCAAGTGAAATCCAGCCTATATTTTAATTCTCTGTTTTAACATTATGCTTGCACTAGTGCAAGCATATTGTCCTATATGATATGAGCAGAAAAGTACCAGCAGAATGATTTATGCGATGCAAAGATCAACACATGCATACACCTCATCAGCAACAATACAGATTATCATAGGGCATAAGAAAGTGTTCATGATGAAAATTTATATGATGTTCTTTATATCATTGATAAGCGGTTATGCTATTATATTACTTAGAAGGAAATTAGTTGAAAGTAAAAAGTTTTTTAAGTAAGAATCATGATCTTTTTAAATGAATGCTAAGTCTTTTTTTGTAATTATGAGGGAATGTGAAATCGTGTAATCGTTATTTGCATATAATCCACCCCATTCTGCCATAATGTGAAACGTCCTTCACTCTTAACTCCCCTGCTCCTAATTTCATTCCAAACATCTCATCATCATTGTACCTGACTGTTAAACCACCGTCGCATGTACCCATCAAGTCTGATCAGGAATGATGAGTACCTACGGCAGGTAAATCGGAGACATGATGGACGAACAGTTAAATTCCTCGTTATGAGATTTGATCCCCCGGTGTTGCATGCAAACCTCAGAACTCATCATTCACAGTCGATAGTAGCAATGCCACCCATCCGTAATGAACCCCTGTACCCCAGAAATATTGAGCAAATTGTCGAATTTCGCAAATGTCTTCCATTGTTGTGGGAGTCGGGATTTTTACAGTTCCTGTAGAAGTTTGATGGGTATGACAGGGACATCGCCTTACAATTTTCAAGAAGTTTTAAAAACGGCCAAGTGAGAATTAGGCCGCTCAAATTCAAAGTCACGAAGAAATTTGTAGCCGCAGCAACAGGTCTAGAGAATACGAGAGTGGAATGGTTCAAAAAAGAGAAGATGGAAGGTAAATGCTGGCAACGTTTTGTCGTGGATAAGAAGATGGAGGTCAATTGGAAACACGGAGTTCTGTGCAAAGCTCTGCTAGGTCAATGGCAGGATCTCTTGTTTATTTTGCAGAAATTTGTGACCTGCAAAGGGAGATACACCACTACCCTGGTGTATCATTTCAAACTGCTACATCATTTTGAAGGAGGCCGACACATTTGTTGGAGGATGAACTTCCCTTACTTTTTTCTCAGAAGTTTGGAGAAAATGGCCAAGAGTGTACAGGATGGAAGAGAGGACCAGGTTGATGCACGATTATATCACCATGGCCTGATAAAAATATTGGTCTTAAATCCATTAGAAAGAAAAGGTATGACATGGGAAGAGCTGTTAAAACAACTGCACGGGAATTTGGCAGAGGAAGAAAAGACACAGACCCCTAGTACAAGCAAGGGCCTGACGAGAAACATAAAGGAAAGTCCTTCTCACAGTAGTGCGAAAAGGAGGCAGACAGAGGAATCAACAGAAGGGAAGGTGTCATCTTCCACTAAGGAAACAACTGGTGCACAGGCACAAGCCTCGAAGCACGACAGGCTGTCGGTTCTTGCAGATGCGGCAAATATTACACAAACTGGGGAAAATATTCCACTAGTAAATCTTATGAGAAATCCCCAAAATAAAATAAAAGTTTTGGATGTAGAAGAAGAATAAAATACCCCACAGGATATGGAATCCCATCCTGCACCAGTACAAGAAGAAGTCGTGGCCCGTGAGGAAGAACTGGAAGAAGATGAAGAAAAACTAGGAGAGGAACTGGATGAAGATGAACCAGAAGAAGAAGAACCTGAGGAAGAAGACCCGGAAGAGGAGGAAGAACCTGAGGAAGGAGACCTAGAAGAAGAAGAAGAACCTGAGTAAGAAGACCTAGAAGAGGAGGAAGAACCTGAGGAAGGAGACCTAGAAGAAGAAGAAGAGCCTGAGGAAGAAAACCCGGAAGATGAAGATGAACCAGAAGAAGAACCTGAGAAAGAGGAACCAGACAAAGAAGGACTACAGGAGGAAGAGTTCCTTGATGCGACCATGGGAGGTATAGAAGTTACAAAGCCAGTGATAGCCCCTATTGAAATAGAGGAAGTGACTCCTGTTGCTCGCATAGCAGAATTAGAACTCCAAGTACAAAACTTGGAGCAGCTTGTGACCAAAGCACAAGAGGAGAAGGAACAAAGTAGAGGAGAATTGATGGTAGAGCTCAAGCAAAAGAAAATCGAGGTCAAAGTTTGGAAATATCGGGTTGGATGCTGTTTCAGGTGGTTAAAAAAGGTTTTGAAAAATTTAAGGCATATCAAAAGGAAGAAGGCCGAAACAGTGCATCCTGAAGACAACATGCCGGAACGGGATTGAGTTGGAGAATTCAAAAATTTTGGTTTTTTGCAGAGGTAAAAAAAGTTGTGTGAGGACACACAACAGTTTAGGGATGGGAGGATGTTATTTCCCTAAATTGCATTCTTTTTGAACATTCTTTCCTTTCCAAATCATAATCATTACCCTATTTTACTTATCTTATGCACCCTCATCCTGCACTAGTGTGAGAACGATGACACATTTTGCATGAACTTCATATTTTACATTTTTTAACTTATCTTAGCATTTATTAACTATATATTACGTGATTTATTTCTTAGAATTACTTTCATAACTTATCATTACCTCCTATGCTATTTAATAGATGATCATGTATCCTGATTGCTAATTTTTAGTGCAGAACAGATCCCGCACCAACACCATCACCGTGAATCTTGGTGGAAAATCCGGATCACTTCGGTTGACTGCCTGTTTTGGATACGATAAATGAGGATATATCTAAAGGAAGCCAAGTCCCAGCTATGACAGTAGGAAAATTGAGAGTATTTGAGATCGGACTTAAGAGAAACGAACAGCTGGAGATAGCCGCGACCTATTTTGTAAAAGCAATTTAATTTTGAAGGCCGAAAGCTTATTTTGCAAATCGGTTAATATGTAATTTGTTGCAATGATTTCTATAATTGACTATGTAATGGTAAACGATCCTTTTGGCCTATGGCCACAAGAATCTATATAAGCAGAAATGTAAATAGGACAAACAGTTCAATGTTTCTGAGAATCGAATAGAACCAGGAGGTGGTAACAAGACTATTTTGTATTATCACCCAAATCTAGGCTAGATATGCGATCATGTATGTAATTTATTTGAGAGTCTAATACAAAGATCTCCGCCTCATGTTCTATACATTTTATCTTTGGCTTAAATATTTGATGAATTAATTCTAAGTAGCGTTTTCGGTTGAAAGGGAAACGCGCTGGTTGGTCAAGGGCCCAACCAAACCAACACGTTCTCCCTCCTTGTTGTTCTTGCAATTTATGATTAAAATGTTGAGTGTGATTTAATTTGAAGTATTTGAATTTATGTCTGAGTGGAAAGCAGATCTGCTACGTGAAGTAGTTAAGTTGCTTTTTTCACGGTTGATTTCTTTCCCTTGCTTGGTTCGAGCAGGAAGAGTTACCTACACCAGTGCACGTTGGTGTGCTATTTATTTTCTACACGATCCAATTTATTTCTTTTGACTAGTTCATTCCTACACCAGTGCACGTTGGTGTGTTTTCTATTTCCTGCACATTGGTTTGGTTTCTCCCTGGTGCAAGAAGGAGAACTGTTCTTGCACCAGCATTAAATAATATAATGCAGCAAGCCTTTCTAGCTTACTTCTAACAGCCTTCTTGCTTTCAGTCATATTTTAATTAAAAATACTATTTTCTTATTCTTTACAGATATTCATCTTTATTGTTTTATCACACTGCAGTAATGAATTATTGATTTCAAGGATCATACGTTAAGGTGCAAGAAGCCTAGATTGAGTACAAGAACCAGTTTCTTGGTATTGGATCTGAGTGCTGCAGACTTGAGAAAGTTCAAAGCCCTTGCACGAAGAAAATACTTTTTATTAAAGACATTACTTTACACTTTCTACATAAATCGTTGATTCCTGCACCAGTGCAGGAAGACTGCACTAGTGCAAGATTGATTTTTCACAAGAAGAATATCTTTATATATGTAGGATTGAAGGGGTCCATTTGTTGGAAACTACTAAAGTGTCTTTGCTGAAGGAAATACATTCTCAGTAGCTAATCAATATTTGGCTAGAGTGATTGCTCCTCTTTAATTCTAAATACTCTTTTGCAGGTACATTTATTTTTTTTCTAGCCTTAGATTGTTTTGATGATTTGAGTTTTAATCTTTCTTCTCTAAAGATTGATTCTGCAATTATTCTTTCCAAAAGTAGGAGTTGACATTCGAAATATTCATACCATCTCTGGCATTGCCTGTGCTTCGTCTATAAGTTTACGAACCCCCTGGTTTGACAATTAAGTGTTGAGGATTTTTACTTAAGAGTAATTCCTGCACCCAACAACTACTACTTAGCATGTTGACAACTGGAGAAAAAAATGCATCAATGAAGTCTTTGTAGCTGAATTATGTGGAATCCTTTCTGATCAAGGATGTCCAGAAGACTACAGATTGGGGGTTACCCTCTGTGTCCAGTTTTTGGAGGCTAACTACAAATTTTTTTTATTGTAAATATAGGAACAAATCAAACAAAACTAATTAATATTTAAAAAATCCTTCCTTTGGTAACTTAACCAATTGTTCATGGATGACATCTGATAGATATTGAGAAAAGTTAAATGTTGAAGCTAGATATTTTCTTGGGGAGAATATGGACAGAAAACCTAGGATATATGCATCTACATATTCATGAGTAAAATACCCTAAAATGCATGACATCATTGTGACAACCTGTCTGGTTCTCTCTAAAAAAATGGAAGCTGAGTATGGAGGGTTACTCTTTGGGGTTTCTACTAATAGAGTTTTACACCATTTTTTGGTCATCTAACCTTTCATCATTAGATGGACCCAAGTACACCATGTAAGACCAGTTTTACCCCAAGTAAAACTGCTTTCACCATGTTAATTAGGAGACCCCAAAAGGAATAATTAATTAAACCATAATTTAATTATTATTCCCAGTAATGTTTAACCCAAAAACAAAGAAATTAATGAGATAAACCCATAGTTATCTTATTATTTTCTAGGAATAATTATTTAAATAATATTCCTTGTTAAATATGACCAAATCAACCACCATTCATTAAATAAATCATTATTTATTTGATTATATCCCAACCACTTCCTTAAAAAGATAAATAAATCATTTATTTATTTATTCTTCACTAATCAAGGGATTTGACCCAAGTCAAACACCCTTTCCCTCCAACAAATAATAATAAAATATTCTGTAGAGGTGGATCTAGATTTGATTAACATTATTTTAATCATGCACCGAGATCTAGAATGACCCAATATTTTGTTATAAATAGGAGGGTTTTCCCCATCATTCTTCACCTTTTGTTGCCTACTAGATCACTCTGGATCTATACACTTGGTCTCATTCCTATCATTTTTGCTCCCATTGAGCTCTATCTTCTACATTGGGTTTTCTACATCTACAAGAGAGAGAAAGCTTAGATCTGAAGTGCTGAGGACTACAAAGAACCCATCCCATTGAGGAAATCTGGATACACCTTCTTGTTTCCTCCCAGGTGCCCTGTAATATAAAAATTCATTCAAAAATCGTGTTCTTGTCTTGTCTGTTGGATGCATGGAGCAAACTCTTTACTTTACTGCTTAATGTATTTCCATTTATAGATCTGTTTGTTGCAGCATTTTAACTACTAATCGCAGATCTGAAGATGTTTGGCAGCCTCTATTGTTGTTAGGGCTATTAGTTATGCGTAGCTAAAGTGGTTCTTTTTCGTACACTTCGAAGAAGAATTCATACTAACAAATGGCGACTCCACACGGGTTTTAAATTACGACCGCTGTCGTTTTTCATATTCCTGCATATCCAGCTACTTCAGGCCCTAGGGCTTCTTTTCAGCTGCTTAGTTTTCCTCTTTTTATGTCATTTTTCTCACATAAAACCCTAAAAACTTAAAATTTCTAACTTCCGTGTGTTTCTGGCCCTATTGCGTAGGTAAGCGACACCAGCCGCAACTGAGACGGCAACTTTTCTGAAAATCTGCCGCCGAGACAACCGGAACAGGGGGGTCGCACTTTTTGGCCCCAAACCTGCGACCTGGACCTCCAGGTCGCACATTTCAGCCAGTTTTCTGCGACACACTCGAATCGATTGAAACCGCCTGCCTTTTCCCGACATTTTTTACCGCACTTTTTTTGGGTTTCTTTGCGGCTTACGCCGGGAGTCTTCCGGCCTACATCTCGGCAGCCTTGACCAAGATACGATCACATTTCACTCATCTGCAGTGGGAACCCGGCCCCTTAGGGCTTTAGTACCCTCCACTTTTTGTGGAGAGGATTTAGCACATTTCAGTAAAAAGTCGGTTTTTAAAACGACCCTCACCAGATCATTGCCTCCCTTTAGGAACCATTGAAATCAACCTCTTTTCCTTTCAAATCACACTCTTGTCGTTTTGTTTGGACCTCCTACGAAGGCCTACCTTACCCCGAGTTTTACTGATTTCCCTTTTCGACCCACCTTGCCTCATCTCTGGGCACATGATCTGCCTGCCCACTTCACATGAAACATCCTCCAGAGATCATTGTCCTTTGACCCTAGATCTGTTGAGCTTCCTTTGTGTGTGTTTCCATAGTTTTTCCCTTTCTTTTCAGCATAGTTGTGAGATAGTTGTGAGAGACCCACCTTCTTGGGTTAGATAGATGCATACGTAGCTGTTATTTCTCTGTTATTTCAGCATTTTATTCTGTTCTCTGTAGGTTTATTTTCAGCTACGCAACACACTTTTTCTTGCTCTCAACAACGGAAAGGGTTTAAAAATTAAAATTAACGCACGCCACACACTGACCCTAAGTGAAGAAGCGCCTGGTTAACACCGCCTGGAAAAGACTCTAAAATCAATTGTCACTGCACCTTATCTGCCCTTGACCTTTCTTGATTATGTCCCCTTCTGCCCTTGTCGGTTTCCTTCTTCCTGTCATCATTGCGCCCCCAAGGCGCCTTTCCCGGAGACTTCTTGGCCTTCACCCTCAGTTTTCGGTTGATCGACCTGCTCCGCACCGCCGTCGTCGAGCCAGTCCACCTTCCAGTCCGCACTCCGACTCCTCTCCTGATTCATCGGGTCCTCCTTCTCCTTCTGGTTCTCCCCCTGTTACCTTCACTATGTCTGGTCCAGGGCCTAACGCTAGCGGTTCTCCCGGCCCCAATGCCGGCCCCACTTCTAGCGGAACCGCCACAACCACTACCCCGGCCACCCCTGTGCTGCCGTACATTGCAAGCCTCAACCTCCCCGATTTCCATCAGTTGATTAATGACCCTATTCACCACAATGCTACCTGGCCCGCTATGCCCACCAAGCTGCCCTTTGATATTCCTAAGTTCGAGGGCCTTAATGGAGAAGATCCAACCAATCACGTCCGGTCTTTCCACATGTGGTGTTCCTCCAATTCCATTACCGATGACTCCATCCGTCTTCGTTTGTTCCAACGCACGCTTACCGGCGAAGCTTCTAAATGGTATGTCGAACAGACCACTTCCTCCCATACCACGTTCGAGACTCTTTCCCAAGCCTTTTTGTCGTACTTCCAGCTCCCTCTCCGATACGACACTGGCACGGAGCTCTTGACTTCATTTAAGCAATCCTCTTCCACACGCCTTTCTGCCCATGTTCAGGAATGGCGACGAAGACGGAGCTTATGTCGAGCCCCTCCCTTTGAAGATCGGGTTTACATGGACTGGTTCCTTCGCACCCTCCCGTCTCCCATCGGCAAAGATGTCGCCTCTCACTTTCCTCAATCTGAAGAAGCCGCCCTCCAAATAACTTTAAAATATGACCTGATCTACGCTCAATCTGGTTATGTTTATACCGTTCTTCCTGACATCCCCAGGCCCGGTGGCGCTAACGCCCCGGGGGCATCTCATTCCGCTGACGGTATTGTTGGATCTCTTTCCCACCCATCTGCTCACCCTCCTATGGGCCATGGTCTCCCTCAGGGAGGGGCCAGCACCTCTAGCACTCTTCCCCCTCCCGGCAACATGTATCCAGGATACGGCATGCCTCCTCCTTTTGCCCAACCTCTTGCTTACCTCAATGTCGCCCAACCCAACCCTTACTTTTATCCACAGCCTGGTGCGCCAGCTCCTCCAGCATATGCGCTTTCGCCTCCCTTGCCTCCTCACAACCCGCAACAGCACTTACCACCCCCTCCAGGGCAAGTATTTGCACAGCAGGGTGCGATTAATCCCCCTTCTTCTCAAAGAAGGCGGAGAGGCAACCCGAACCCATCTGCCCCCGGTAACCGAGGACCCAATTCTGGTGTGGACCCTAGCACTAGCAACCAGCCTCAGGGCATTCCGCCCAGGCCGGACAGGCCGCTTCGCACAAACAAGCCCTGTTCGTGTTGCGGTGTTTACGGTCACTACACTCACGATTGTCCTCTCTTACCCCAGATGCGACAGATGTGGGAGTCTCAAGCCACGTTGCGCGGACAACACGCCTCCCCTCATGCTCCTCCTAATGTGGCCACGACCCAGCCAGCTGTGTTCACTGATCCTTTCCCTCAACAAGGATTCGTGGCTACCCAACCTCCCGACAGCCATGTAGCCACCCCCTCGTCCATTTCTGGTTCCTCTGATTACCAGATCCTTATGATGCGCTCCGATCCTTCCCCTTCCGTCGACCTTCACCTTCAAACTCGGTCTCGCCAGTACCCCAAGCCTCCTGCTCAGTCTGCTCCCGAGCCACCATCTTCAGGTTCTACAGAGCCTCTTTCGACATCCAGTGGCCCCTTACACATCCCTCAACCCAAAGTTGAGGTTCATCCAAAGATTCCAAAGGGCCCATTACGTCGAAATGCTGCTTCCGGTCGAGCCGCTCAATCGTATAGTATAGTAGATGATTTGGCGCAATCCCCTACTGCCATTTCCACACTGGAACTCCTCCAGTCGTGCCCTTCTCAAAAGAAGGCTCTACTATCTGCCGTGGGCGCTGTTGATCCTGCTGATGACCAAATGATTGTTTTTGACGCCACTCAATCGGACCATCCTCCTCTTCCTCCTTCCGTTGCTTTCCAAATCCCAGTCAAAATCCGGAACGCCACTGTATCCCGGTGTATAATTGATGAGGGGGCATCCACCTGTGTGATGTCCGCTTCGGTTTGGAAGCAACTCGGATCCCCTGAGCTGGCCCCTTCCACGATCACCCTTCGAGCGTGGGACGGTCATGCCTCCCAGCCGATTGGCCTGTTTCGTAACTGTCCCATCACCCTCGCCGATAAGACTGTTTGCGTTGACGTCGAAGTCATTGACGCCCCTCTAGACTACAACATTCTATTGGGGCGAAGCTACACCTATGCCATGTCTGTTGTCCCATCCGCGGTTTTCCGCAAGATGTCTTTTCCACATAACGGGAAGATAGTCACCATTGACCAGTTGACATATCATGAGCCTCCCTCTCAGACCTCCTCTGAGACCACCATCTCTTCTGTAGCCAACAAGCAAACCGTCTATTCCCTGACCAGTGTCTCCCCCGGCGTTTACAAGGACTCCTCCCTACTTGGAACTTTTCCTTGTCTTCCCCCTCCTCCTATCCCTGATCCCAGCTTGTCAAATGTTTTCATGATGCAATCGTCTCAGGCCGCCCTCAAGAGGCCTGCTTCGGCTAGTCCGCAATCGCCCCTTCGCCCTCCGCAACCCGCTCCTAGCCATACTTCTCTGCCAACCGGACCTCCTCCTTCTGGCCTTCCTCCTACAGCTGGTATCTCTGAACCCCTTTACCCCCCTGGCTCGGTTCCCCCTGGCCTTAACCACTCGGAGCCGTCCCTCCCGGCCATTACCCTGCTGGACAGATCCCCTTCTTGGCTCCCCCTCCCGGAGTATATTCTGTCCCCGTCATGGCCACCCTCTCCCTTCCTAACCTGACCTTGGGCATTCCGGTCTGGTACCTTGATCCCCCAGCCGCCACCCCTCCTGGTCACCCCAAACCCTCCATGGCTTTGACACCGGTCCAACCGGTCCCCCTCGCTTCTTCCGTTGCTACTGTGCCTCCAGCACCTCCGCAGGATCCCTCTCCTGTCGTGGCGGCTCTGCCGACGCCTGGCTTGGTAAAGGCACAGATAAGACCACCACGGCCCGGCCCGACCCCTCCCCCGACACCGCCCAAGCCACAGTGCCTTGTGCAATACCACTATTTGTTACCACCGTGGCATGGGTGTCCCGTATCCAACCCATGGTTAAAGTCGCGTTCCCCGAATCTACGGCCCCTGAAGCCTCCTCTTCGTCCGTCACCAAGAACCCCAAGACTCTCCGCACCAACAAACCGTGCGCCTTGTGCGGTGCCCATGGCCACTACTCCCACCGCTGTCCTCACCTGATGCATTATCGCGCATATTTAGAGGTCATTCGAGAGTATGAGGTTGAACAGAATCAATCTGCCTCTCCCATCCTCGCGTAGTATGCTTCAGGCCAACCCGAGGATCCTCCCGCTTCCATTGTCATCCCTCCCCCCGATGTTCAGATGACGGAGTCCACGGTAACCATCCTTTACCTATCCTCCTCTGCACGACACTCGGAGCCTAGCCCGTCCGCAGCCCCCCCCCGTTGTGTCCCTTGATACTCGAGATCACTCCACTTGTGTCTCTGTTGACCTCCGCAGCCCGAGTCCTCACCATGTTTCCGATAGCTCTCATACACCACCTTGTCTGAGTCTTGATCATCTTGCCCCTTCCTCCTGCCATTCCTGCTCGATGACTTCTGTGCCCTCACGCTGCCGTCATTTCCTTTCATCCCCTCATTTATTGTCTTGTCACACCATCTTGCAGGACCCCCCATCCACACCCTTTATCGGTTACGCCGATGGTGCAAGTCGCTACTCCAGGAATCTTGCCTCGGCAGGGTGGGCCATCTTCACCCCCTTGCATCACCTCGGTCTGTCTAACGGGGTATGCATTGGTTCTGCCACCAACAATCAGGCCGAATATGATGCAGTGCGTGGCCTATTAGCTGATGCCCTCTTGCATCGCATCCGCCATCTGCACGTTCGTTTGGATTCCCTGCTTCTTGTAATGCAACTCAATGGTGTTTATCGTGTGCATAACCCTGTGCTGTTTAGACGCTATTTACGAGTGAAATTCTTAATACGTGCGTTTGAAACCATCACTTTCAACCATGTACCCAGAGACCAGAATCACTACGTAGATAGTATTGCAAACCATGTTCTAGATTGGCATTTATCACACACAATTCATACAAGACAATAACATTAAATCAACCATCAAAAGACGATACATATCCATAATATGTGTCGCAAACCATATATTGATGAGTCCATCTACTCTGATACATACGACATGCCCATCGCATGTTCCAAAAAAAAACTGGGGGCACCATATGCCCCTCCATACATTCTCGGGGGCACCACCTGCCCCTACATACATCAGAGGGGGCACCATATGCCCCTAATCACTATCTGGAGGCTCCCGGGCCAATGGCCCTGCCCCTGCAGCATGTAGATCACGCATAGCTTGGCCGGCCATCGCCATGCGCCGCATGATACCTCGCCACTCCGAGGGGAGACCAACACATGGCTCTATGTACTGGTCATCTAAATCCTGCCACCCGCGCTCCGATACTCTGGTCAACAGCTGCTCACATCTACGGCGGATGTCCTCCAGTAGGGCGGCTGCACCCTCATTTTGCGCTGCTCTCGACCCACTCAGACTCGTAGCTCCAGACGCTGCCGGTCGTCCCATATATCCGGCCGGTTTTACCGGTGCTATATCTGCATACCAAAAGTCCCTGAATCAGTATCATTATTTACTATTCAAAAACTTTAAGATGCCCACATAAGAATAGCAATTTGTCACTTACCATCGGGCCCCCAGACTCGACCAGACGGAAGTGGCAGATCCGGATCCCCACAGTAGCTCATCCCACTATACGGGTAGTCGTCTATGTACAACGGCATCTGATCCCAATGGGCAAAAAACTCCGGTCGAAACACTCGCCCGACCGCCCCTCCTCGTCCTCTGCAGAGTAGTCGTCCCCAACGACGCATCCTGGGCTCTCTCGGGCCCCCATCTAGAAGCTGCACACGAGGCCTCAAGGTCGGGATCTTCTCAAAGAAGAAGGCGCACAATAAAGTCCCATATGAGCAATCATGATTCACCTGCCGCCTACATAGTGACAACTGTCGCTTTAGCGACACCAACATCATTTGGGCCCACCCAAAGTAGGTCCCACCCAACACACTCTCCACTATCATCATCTGCCCACCGGTGATGTGATGGAATGCCTGGGTGCCCAGGATTCGCAGCACAGCTGCGGCCACTGCACGGGTTTCTAGCCTCTCTAGATCCCCGATCGATATTCGAGTCCCCTTGACTTGAAGACCCGGTCGACAATGGCATTCCACAAACTCCATGATATGCCGCCCCCGCGGCAACACTGGCTGCGTGTCTCCCACTATCCCCAGTGGTGGGAGGCCGGTCAGGAAGTACACATCCTGGACCGTCAATTCGATCCTGTGCCCTTGCACTACAAAGATCTCCTGATCTGGATCCCAATAACTGATAATCCGGGCCAGTAATGGTTCCCCTGCTCTCATCAACGGGTTCTCCACAAACTTAAGAACCCCAAATCTGGCCAAGACACGACGAACGCCCTGATCCGCCTGGATCTCTGCCCGAAGTGTTCCCAGATCCCTCTCTCTCCAGTTGACCCGCAACTCTGCCATACCTGCACAAACACATTCTTTTTGTCAGGGTACAGATCGTGAAAACCATAACCACACACCAAAACCCAACTCCCAGCCATCAAACAGTACCAAGCCCCCCTCATCTCCCAGGCCGCAGTTTTCTGCCATTTTCTGGACCAGGTCGCACTTTTTGCCCCAAAAAGTGCGACCCGGCCGTAGAGATGAGGGAGGGGCTGTTTCTGGGGTGTTGGGCCCTAAACTGCAAATCTAATCCACCAAAATGCAAGAGCAAGGTTAGGCCTCTTACCTCCAACTGACAGATCTCGAATCCAACGGTCGGTTTGTCCGCTACGTTCGCCGCAAGATTTAGGGCCTTCTCTCCTCTCCACATTCACCACAGTAACAATAGCAAATGAATGATTTTGGAGGGAAAACTGCCTCATTAAAAGAGAACCCCTGTTTCCTCTTTCGACTGCTGCGACCACACCGTAGCCCCGTTCGATGAACCGTCAGCACCGCTGGTTAGATCTCACCAAGCTCTCAAATGGGTCTTCCTTAGTTTTTAGTGATTTGATACTTCACCCGGACACATTTTTTCCATGAAGGGTCACTTCACCACTCCTTAAAATCGAATTTCCTCACTTACGACACTTGTACTTGGGGCACCATATTGCTCCCTTACTTGTCCACGTTCGTGTCGATTTTCTTCATGAGTGCCCACCTTGTACTCATGCTTCCATGACCCCCCATTGGGGCCGTTACTGTGTGGCAGCACTATAAAGTCGCCCTTGTTTAGAGCATCCAAGTCGAGTCATCATTGCATTCATGGAGTCTATCCTGCGTCCTTTTACACCCCACTATAGCCCTCCATCCTTCTTTGCTTGGTTCCTCTCTTGTGTCGCATATCATGACCTTCATCCCCACTGTCCCCTGTCCCTTTCGATACTGTGTCAGTCGCTGCCATGTCATTCATGCCCTTTATGCTCTAACAAGGGAAGTCGTCCATTCGCCACTCCATCCTTCCCATTTCCACTATCATCATTAGTGTCCGTCTGTCCGTCGCTCTATTGTTCTTCTCTCGTGCCTTAGTTGAGGATCTCTCATTGCCTCACCTACGGCGGACCTCCTTCTGTCGACATCAGCACATTTATTCCAGAAGCAAGGTCTAGAGGGCGGTGTACCTTGGTTCCAGCTTCCACTCTTGTTCGGCGCCTCGGATCAGGCGGGGGGATCTCTCACTTCCCTTTGGCTTGATTGCTTCTCCAGCTCCTTTCAGCATGATCGAGATTCGTATACTGGACAGTCCAGTGACCCAGCAGCAGCTCTTGATGATTCCCGGGCGTGTGTGAGATGTCTCAGCCCTCATGAGGGGGTGGCCCTGCAGGTAGCCCCCCCACATGCCCGGATGACCTCTTCATTGCAGCCTTTGATGCCGCTCCAGATTTTGATGATGTTGGCCTTAGCCACTTGCAGCACCTCTATGATTTGCATGTATCAGCCAGATTTTGTGAGCCCTTCCCCATTTACAGGGGGCATTTGGGTTGTATTTATCTCATGTACTCAGATGTTATTGTACTAGTCCTGGCTGTTATCCCAGGCACAGCATGTATGTGAGACTCTTCATTGTATTTTTATCTGGCCCTTGATTATGCCAGCCGTACTCTATGGTTCGGTCCCTTGTTTACTGGACACACTATTCTTTTGTACTTTGTCACGGCGGGCATAGGTATGCCTCCCCCGCCGCCTTCAGCACAGGTACCCTCTCATAAAAAGAGACTTGTTGCACCTGCGAGTCTCGTCTCCTCGGGGTCTAGTCCTTCAGCACACTATCTACCTCACATTTCTCTCTCTGACATCCCTTTTTGTTGTCTAGTGATTGTATTCTTACAACGTACTTCGGTCATACGATTTGCTCCTGACACTCGCACGCTGGGGGGCAATCTGTTACACCATTTTTTGGTCATCTAACCTTTCATCATTAGATGGACCCAAGTACACCATGTAAGACCAGTTTTACCCCAAGTAAAACTGCTTTCACTATGTTAATTAGGAGACCCCAAAAGGAATAATTAATTAAACCATAATTTAATTATTATTCCCAATCATGTTTAACCCAAAAACAAAGAAATTAATGAGATAAACCCATAGTTATCTTATTATTTTCTAGGAATAATTATTTAAATAATATTCCTTGTTAAATATGACCAAATCAACCACCATTAATTAAATAAATCATTATTTATTTGATTATATCCCAACCACTTTCTTAAAAAGATAAATAAATCATTTATTTATTTATTCTTCACTAATCAAGAGATTTGACCCAAGTCAAACACCCTTTCCCTCCAACAAATAATAATAAAATATTCCATAGAGGTGGATCTAGATTTGATTAACATTATTTTAATCATGCACCAAGATCTAGAATGACCCAATATTTTGTTATAAATAGGAGGGTTTTCCCATCATTCTTCACCTTTTGTTGCCTATTAGATCACTCTGGATCTATACACTTGGTCTCATTTTTCTACCATTTGCTCCCATTGAGCTCTACTTTCTGCATTGGGTTTTCTACATCTACAAGAGAGAGAAAGCTTAGATCTGAAGTGCCGAGGACTACAAAGAACCCATCCCATTGAGGAGATCTGGATACACCTTCTTGTTTCCTCCCAGGTGCCCTGTAATATAAAAATTCATTCAAAAAATCGTGTTCTTGTCTTGTCTGTTGGATGCATGGAGCAAACTCTTTACTTTTCTGCCTAATGTCTTTCCATTTATAGATCTGTTTGTTGCAACATTTTAACTACTAATTGCAGATCTGAAGATGTTTTGCAGCCTCTATTGTTGTTAGGGCTATTAGTTATGCGTAGCTAAAGTGGTTCTTTTTCGTACACTTCGACGAAGAATTCATACTAACATAGAGGAAGGAAGTTTTGGAAACTTTGGAACCTTCTGGGAAAGTACAACTCTAGATACATAGTTCAAGGAGGATTTCAATGACAATGGGGCTTCATTAGCTCGTGGTTGGATCCCCAGAACATCCATTTATAAATTTAAGAAGGATGGTGTGTAATATTCCAAATTTTCACATCATATTTGGAATATTAGAGTCCTTTGCTTTTCTTAATGAATTAAGTAAATAAAGGGTGGAGGGACCTAAATCCTCAATCGAATAAATATCAAATTTGTGTGTGTGAATGTTCTTGAGCTTAGCCTAAATCTCAGATAACAAGGTAGTTGAGCAACTACTAATGTGAATGAAATTGGAGAATCTTTCTCATTGATGAGATAGATCATGGAGGTTAACACAGTCAACTAAGATCTTGAAGGGATCAAACAGAGGGATGATTCAGTCAAATAATATCTTGAATATGTCAAATATAATTGGAAATTCATGATAAAGTGATGGAGGATGTTGTGCCAACAAGGCACACTTGATGGAAGGTGCACATTGCACCTAGACATGATGGTTGATTTGGCCAAACAGCGCAGTCCAACTTGGAGGATCTTGTCCACATGTGACTGCACATTCTAGATGAGGGCCAAGGCTTGGGAAGGCTCAAATGTTATTTAAAGGAGATTAAGGCAAGGATGAGGGCATGTTGATTATTCTTGATGTAAGACCTTTTCAGATCTGGAATTGTCATGTGACATTCCACTGCTTTCTTAGGTTGTTTAGCAGAGATTGCAGGTGTTGTTTAGCACAAGGTGTTCCTGGTTGGGAATCCCACCTCTTTCTTAGAGTAGCTCTAGAAAGAGTATTGTAATTCATTATACATCAGGATTTAAGTGCCACATCCCTTTTCCTACTTTCTGTAGAACACTCATGTTCAGAAATTGCAGATTTCTGAAGATCATTTTGGAAGGAGGAAGTTGTCTTCAGTACCTCAGCTAGAGAACTGGTGATGGTTTATTCTTATGACCTTGGGCTTAAATATCAGCTTCCCAGAGCTTCATTGTAGATCTAGCATCAGGCCAAAAGTTATTGACCTCCCAGTAGCATTACTTCCTTCAAGAATTACGTTGTCTATCTTGAAGATCTAAAGGGAGGAAGGAAGTAGCTAGTATTTCAACTAGCAATCCTGTGACGGATGATTCCCTCACATTTCCATCAGTATTACCATCATCCTAGGATTTATTGTAGCATTTTTTCAATAGGCATAAGGTCTCTCTTTCCCTCACAGTGTAGTTTCTAGAGGCAGTTGTGTTGCAGCAGCTGCAGTCATCATTGGAGGATTGAGAAGCTAGATCTATAGCTTCAATCTCATAGATCTGAAGAAGGAACCAACTCTTCAATAATATATCTGATCTGATATCATATTTCAGCCATCTATTTTTCAGATCTAGCTTTAGATCTGTATTTTCCAATAAATCAAGGATCGAATCCTGGGGAGGAGATTTTCCAAAGTTGCAGATCTGGAAAATCCTTTCTGGGTTATCTTGGGAATCCATCACATTGGCCAGATCTTGAATCTTGGCATCATCTGAGCTCCATATTTGAGTAGATCTTCATTTTCCTTTTCAACCTACAACTATATGCTCATATTCTTCTGAAGGGACAACGCAGTATTTGCTTCAGGGCCTCTCCAGTTACACTGTACCTATTGTAGCTTATTTTATTGGTACTTCTAGACCATCTCCTTGGCTAGATATGCTCACATTCTGTACATGGTGTAACTGATTCTTCTCCAATCTAATAAAATGGCTCAACTTCTCTATAAATTCTGATGTTTTCTTAAGATTTATTGTTTATCTTGCTGTAATTTCTTATATTGTGTGAAGTATTACTACATTCACCCTTTTGGGATACTACAGTGGTATCAGAGCATGATCTTTGGCTCAGCTTGTGGAAACTTCATCTTTTGCATGTAAAGAAGAAGTAGATAGATGAGGTCTATCATGGATGAAGAAAATTATGCCACTCAATGTTGTAGATCTATGCAAGATCTCTCCAAGGAGGTCTATCAAATGAAAGAGAAAAGGTATAAAGAAGGTCCAAGAAGAAGATGTGATGAGGAAGGTCCAAGCACTTCCTATTAGAAAAGAACAAAACCAAAGAATCCTAGATCCCATCATGGATCCACTATGCTCAATTTCTTTGAAGAAGGTGAAGGGTGTAGAAATGAAGGAAGGGATGAAACTGAGACTGATGAGACTCTCAGTCTATATCATGAAGAGTACAAGGCATAGTCTAGAGCATTGAAGGAGAAGCTAACTCTCCAACAATTCTTCAAAATAAAATAAGAAAGAGGATCCTATAGTAGCAATAGAAGGAAGAGGCACAATAGATTCTATTTTCCTACATTTGATGGATCCTCCTCAAGAAATTTTAAGGCTTGGAGGAGAGAGTTAGATGCATTTTTCAGACTAAATCTTGTAGCTAAAGAAGAGGTTGTTCAAATTGCAACACTTCATATCTTACATGAAGCCAATGATTGGTGGTTTGGTCACATGGAGCAGGCAAGGGTGACAAAATATTTAGATTTTTTTCAGAAGTTGAGGAAGAATTTTGATGTGGAGAAAACAGATATGTGCTACAAAGAGACATTTCCTAAGGAGGAGGATGCCAATCTTGTCACTCTGGACAAGAGGTCACTACATTCACCACCAGTTGTAGAAGTACTTGCATCCAAAGAAGAGACACTTGCAACTTTGTGAGGTGATCTTGAGCTCTTGACACATAGAGTCCCATGCATGATTCAGGAGATCCATGAGGAAGAGGAGGAAGATTCCAGCTCTGGTACATTGGAAGAAGAGCATCCATCTCTCTTACCAGTGGTTGGAGGCACTATTGTCCCGGTTGGAGGAACTCTTGTGTTCTGTCAAGAGGTTCCCACATATCAGTTGATCCAAGGTATGCATACACATTCATCACCTATTGTTTCAGTAGATCTTATTGAAACTTATGGGCACATGCCATCAGGGCCAATGCATAACCAAGGGTTAGAACATAGTGCTTATTTGAAGCAGAAACATATCATAGCATAGAGGACCCTTGATATAATCAAGGAGGAGATGAAAAGATATCCTATTTTTTCATGGATGAACCACATTCAACCTTTTGAGTTGAAGTGTAGAGTTTCAGAAGAAGGGATGAGCATAATCCCTTGTACAATGACTGGTTATGAGATCAGTATTGTACCTTTCTTTGAGATAGTTTATGTATTACCTTGCAGATATACAACGTTGTCACTTAGAAGTAGTGATAATGATGAGACCCCATTATTCTTGGAGCATTCTGAAGGTAGCTTCACTCATAAAGCAATGGAGGATAAGATGATGAACGGTAGACATCTAGATATGAGAAATATTTTCTCCTTTTTTGATGACACCTTCTAAATGAGCATCTCACAGCTCAAAGGGAAACTTCTACCTACAGTAGATCCAGAACCTCATTATTTTTGGAAGGCCATGGATGAGAAGAAGGTCTCATTAAGAGATTTCATTGGAGGTGCACTTCAACATTTCATGGACTGCAAAGTTCTTCAACAGTTTGGAGAAGATGGTATTCTACGAAGGGAGGATACCATGATTATGAAGTACATCACTCATCTTCCCTATTGGGGTGAGTGGGTGAGGATTATAAGTAAGGGGTTGCATGACCACTTTCATATGTATAACATGGGCCAACAAGCTTGGTTACGTTGGTTTCCCTTGGGAGGTTCTTGTCACTTCCCAAAGGCTCCTATTTCTTTAATCCATGCCTTAAGGAACACTTATGAAATGAAGAAAGAGGCATAGTGCTCTGGTTTCTCTTGGGTAAGTATGGTTACCACCCAATAGCTCATGTTTTTCTGATTCATGGCTTATGTATCAATGATAAAATGCAACAAAAGAAGGCATGTTCATTTTTGTTTCACTTGAGAGAGATTAGCCACAACATGACATCTCTTATGTCTATGTGTTGGGTAAATCTTGGCATGATGCTCTCATGACATGCATTGATGATGTTTATTTGTATTGGGCTGATGTGACACTCCATATGTCCATTAGTATTTTTTTGCTTCATGATGCACATGAGGAGGAGAGGAAGTAGCAAGATATCTTGTTGCTTTTGTTACTTTTGGGGGAGTTTGGCTTGTCCATCTTACATGGAGGAGACGGAGCATGGCAGAAAAGGGCCTTACTCCGGTTGTTACTCTTAGGAGAATATGGTTTGACATCTCTGTCTACCCATATAGCTCCTTTCCTTATTCTTTTGCATAACATTGGAATGATTCTTAGATCCAAAAAAGCCAACAGGGCTAAGTATGACAGCATATCAATGCTCAATCTAATTCTTAAAACATGGGATGGAGACTTGTATTGTGTAATGGAGCTTTTCCTTTATGAAGAGAACCACCTTATTTTATGCACCTCATGTATTTATGATGATGTTGGACATCATATGGTTGTCACTTGGTATTTCATGATGGAAGGAGGACATATAACCATGCAGTTAGAGGTCATTCTTTATGTTTTTAAAAGACAACTTTGGAACCAAACATGCATAACCGATTGCAGCAAATGGAGGAAGCCTTCCTTATGTGCATGCCATTTGCAGGGCAATAGATGAATTTGCATCTACTTTTGGAGTTTCTTGAGGATAAGAAAACTTTTACCAGGGGGGACTGTAATATTCCCAAATTTTCACATCATATTTGGAATATTAGAGTCCTTGCTTTTCTTAATGAATTAAGTAAATAAAAGAGTGGAGGGACCCACAATCCTCAATCTGAATAAATATCAACTTTGTGTGTGTGAATGTGGATTAATTTAGCCTAGATCTGCATAACAAGGTAGTTTAGCAACTACTAATGTGAATGAAATTGGAGAATCTGTCTCATTGATGAGATAGATCATGGAGGTTGACACAGTCAACTAAGATCTTGAAGGGATCAAACAGAGGGATGATTCAGTCAAATAAGACCTTGATGATGTAAAATATCATGGGACATTCATGATAAAGTGATGGAGGAAGTTGTGCCAACAAGGCACACTTGATGGAAGATGTACATTGCACCTAGACATGATGGTTGATTTGGTCAAACAACGCAATCCAACTTGGAGGATCTTGTCCACATGTGACTGCGCAGTCTAGACGAGGGCCAAGGCTTGGGAAGGCTCAAATTTTATTTAAAGGAGATGAAGGAAAGGATGAAGGCATGTTTATTATTCTTGATGTAAGATATTTCAGATCTGGAATTGTCATGTGGCATTCCACTGCTTTCTTGGGCTGTTTAGTAGATATTGCAAGTGTTGTTTAGCACAGGGTGTTCCTGGTTAGGAATCTAACCTATTTCTTAGAGTAGCTATAGAAAGAGTATTTTACTTCATTATACATCAGGCTTTAAGTGCCACATCCCTTTTCCTACTTTCTGTAGAAAACTCATGTTCAAAAATTGTAGATTTCTGAAGATCAGTTTGGAAGGAGGAAGTTGTCTTCAGTACCTCACCTGGAGAACTGGTGACGGTTTATTACTATCACCTTGGGTTTAAATATTAGCTTCCCAGAGCTTCATTGCAGATCTAGCATCTGGCCAAAAGTTATTGACCTCCCAGCAGCATTACTTCCTTCAAGAATTACACTGTCTATCTTGCAGATCTAAAGGGAGGAAGGAAGTAGCTAGTATTTCAGCTAGCAATCCTCCGAGGGATCATTCCCTCACATTTCCATTAGTATTACCATCATTCTGGGATTGATTGCAGCATTTTTTCAGCAAGAAGAAGGCATCTCTTTCCCTCACAACATAGTTTCTATAGGCACCTGTGTTGCAGCAGTTGCAATCATCATTGGAGGATTGAGAAGCTAGATCTAGAGCTTCTAACTCATAGATCTGAAGAAGAGACTAGCCCTTCAAGCATAGATCTAATTTGATATCATATTTCAGCCATCTATTTTTCATATCTAGATTCAGCTCTATATTTCCCAGCAGATAAAGGATCAAATCCTAGGTAGGTGATTTTCCAAAGTTGCAGATATGGAAAATCCTTTCTGGGTTATCTTGGGAATCCATCACATTGGCCAAATCTTGAATCTTGGCATCATCTGAGCTCTAGATTTGAGTAGATATTCATTTTCCTTTTCATCTTGAAACTATATGCTCATATTTTGCTAAAGGGACAGCGCAATATTTTCTTTAGTGCCTCTCCAGTTATGTTGTACCTATTGTAGCTTGTTTTCTGGGTACTTCTAGACCATTTCTTTGGTTAGATCTGCTCACATTTTGTACATGGTGTAACTGATTCTTCTCCAATCTAATAAAATGGCTCAACTTCTCTATAAATTATGGTGTTGTCTTAAGGTTTATTTTTTATCTTGCTATAAGTTCTTATATTGTGTGAAGTATTACTGCATTCTCCCTTTTGGGATATTACATGGTGAATAAAATCTCTTGGATGGGGGTTAATAGAGATATTTGATTATGTAAATAATTGATCTGGCATAGTCTGATTATTTCTGGAAACTGAAGGGTTTGTGGGAAGATGTACTTGGGTAGGTTTGAGTCCCAGAGGTGGATATCATCATCTTGGTCTGTGAATTTATCATGGCTCCAGCAGTGCAGCTCTAAAAGGTTAAAATCAGGGACTATATCACTAATTTTGAAGTCTCTATCAGTAAGAGGTGTGTGATAAACATCTACCACAGGTGGTTGCAGAGGGTTAATGGATAAAAAACTCTGGGCAGCCATTATTTTGTTTAATTTAATTAATTATTACTTATATGTGCTTAAATAATGGCTTATGGAGGCTTAAGATTACCTAGAAAAGGTTTAATTCGGTCTGCAGAAGGGGTTCTGGTCCGTAGTAGGCTTTAATGTTCTATAAAGCTTCAACTTCTCAGCTGCAAATGGTTCTGGTAGAAATAATCCTAAATGCGAGTCTAGATAGGCTTCAAAATAAGTCGGAAAAGGCTTATTTTTCACAACTTTAAACAAAAATCGTGAAAAAATGTGTTAGGGAGGGATTTATTTCTTTCAACCAAAGGTATTTAAACATATGGCGTGTAGGTTTAACTTTCAAACAATGTCTGGTTTCATCATAAGCCGTGGGGATGGGTTGGTGGTTTATCGCACGATGAAAAGTGGTTAAGTGGTTTTTGGATGGGGGATGTAATAAAACATGGGACTCACACATGCAAAATGGGCAGGTGTGCGAAACCACCTATTTCGCACCTCTACCCCTCAGATTTAAATTTTGGATTGTCGGGGGTGTGAAAGCTTCTATTGGCCATTAGATCTAATTGGTTATGATTAGGTGAATAACTGAGTTGGGGTGTTTTGATAGGTGGGGTCGGGATTATTATATGTGATGGGGTTTATTATGTACAGGTTTAAAGTAAAGTGGGCCTCGGGATAATATAGTAAAGAAAAGGTGTTGACATGTTAGCAGGGAGTAATATGTGAAATGGGTTAAATATATATTAAACAGGGATTAATATAAATGAATTGGGGATATATATAGTGGGGTAAATATATTAAAACAAGGATTTAATAGAATATGTGGGTTAATATAATATGGGGATAAGTTAAAATGATAGCAGGAGGGGTTTTAATGGAGCGGGCCCGATATATTTTTACCATTCAAAATTTACAAAAATTTGGTTTTGCAGTTTTTTATGGAAAAAGGGAATTAGTAAAAGGGGAAGTTACGTTTCAAAGTAAAATGTGTTTTTTAACTAGGGAAAGGGGTTTTAGGAAGGGAAAAAAGGGGTAAAATATAGGGAAAGGGTTAGACTAAGGGGAAAGGGGTATTTTCAAAAATAAAGGGACTTTTTACAAGGGAACATGCCTTCTAAGAGTGGAAATAGGGTTTAAGAAAGGGGGAGGGGATTTAGGGGGATATTAGTGATATGAGATGAACCAATTGATGCTTTTTGTTACTTGTGAAAGTAATCTACCTACCCTTTATTTATCCTAACATTTTTTACTTCATTTATTGAGTGCATTTGAGCTTATTGGCCCTTTTATTTTATTTTGATAAGAAAAATAACCTATTTCAAACCTTATGACTTCCAATGCCTCAGATTAAACTGATGAGCTCATTTTTATTCTCTACCTAACTACTAATTTGCTAAGATAAATGGTTTGGCCAGATCTTTATTAACTAACTATTATTAATTGAAATTTAAAAGCACGAATGAATCAATATTAAACTATATGACCATCATGAATTGTGGCATTTTTGACAAGCTGCACACAATTTTTATTTTCATAAAGTAAACTAAGAGTAGTTGCATTTGAATGTGCAACACTTTCAAGATCAATTTTTGTTTATTTTTTGTGGGGTTCATACTTTATCTTCTTTTTTGATCTTTTTATTTTACTCATTTGATTTTTCTTTTAGGATTTACCCTCTTTTCGTTTTTTAATATGGGAAAACATTTGTAGAAAGAAAAGTATGTAAAATATTACAAGAATTTAACATAGTCAATTCAAAATTATGATCCCTATTATTATAGGACCCTAGCAGTGGCTCCACTTGGGGATGGCATCTACTAGTGAGATGTCAAGAACTTAAATATTAGTGGCCTTGGAACTTTGACTTTGCTTGCCTTGAAACTATTTTCTGAGCTCTCCTTTATTCAATCATATGATGTTATACCTTTTATAGCTTACGACCTTCTCTTTAGGCTTCAACTTCAGAAGATAATCATCCGATCCAATCTATTCTTTGCAATGGTATTCACAATGAATAAAGTAAAACAAGTGAACTAATGTTAATCTGAAGAAAAGTAGTTCATCAAAATTCTACCATTGATTGGTCCACCTGGTAGATCTCTTCCATCTAAATCCTTCAAGAAAAATGCATTATTACCTCTGTAACCATAAATGATGTATGGGCCTTTCCATATAAAATCAAACTTACTATGTTTTCCTTCCTATTCGCTTCTGGAATCCCATTTGACTACTTTTTCACCTATGTAAAAATCATGTTCTTTAGTTTTCTTCTCAAATATATTTTTTATTTTGTCTTGAATTACTTATCATTTGATACAAACATCCTCCTTGGTTTGTTGCAAATGAATTGTTTGATTTGTCCTCCTTTGGATGTCATTTGGTTCTACTTGCAGCTCTTTAATCATTTTCATCATTGAAACTCCCAATGAGGATGGAAAAATATCCATCCATCCCGTATACCAATTGATAGGGAGATGTACCAATATATTTTTTGGTAGTTAGTTTATCTGCCCATAAGGCATTAACCAACCTTTTATTCCAGGTCTTCTTGTTATCTTCTAACAGCTTCTTGATGATATTCACTAGGCTTTTCTTTGATGATTTTGCGAGTCCATTACCTTGAGGGTAATAGGTAGTGGAATTTCCAAGGTTGATGTGGTATTTGTTACAGAAGTCTATCATTTTCTTGCATTTTAAGGAAGAAACATTATCATTAATGACCTTTTTTGGGCATCTAAATCTAGAAGGATATTTTTTTCAAGAAATGAGATAATGACAGAGTTTGTGGCTTGTCTAGAAGGGATGGCTTCTATCCACTTGGTAAAATAATAAGTGACTGTTAATATCCATTTATGTTGGGCTGAGGAGGGTGGGTGAATAATACCAATGAAGTCTAAACCCCATTGTTGAAATGGAATTTCTACAGAGATAGGTTTGAGTGGTAATGGTAAGAGTTTCTTCTTCCCTTCAAATATCTAACATTTGTGATAGGAGGCCACATACTTTCTGACATCTGCAAAAAGAGTGGGCCAGTAAAAACATGCCCTCAAAAATTTTTTAGCAGTTTTTTTCGAGTAGAGGTGTCCTCCACAGTCTCCTGCATGAAATTCCTACATTAATTTATCAACTTCATCTTTTAATAAACATTTTAATAAAATTCCACCATGATCTTTCCAAAATAAAGCATTTTCTATGATACAATATTCCATTCCTTTCATTTTCAATAATCTACCTTTAGTTCTAGATAAACCAGGAGGAGCTTGTAGGTTGAGTAAAACAAATATAATGTTTGCATACCAGGGTGAATCTCTGAAAACTTCCCTGATCTGTGGAGTCGCCATCTCTTCTTGGTCATCTAGTTGAGCAATGAAATTGATATCTAAGGCCTGAGAGTTTGATTCAACGATGAGTTTGGATACACCTTGGCCTTTAATCAATTTTGTAGGCTTTATTTCAATGTCATATTCCAATATTGTGGCAATCCATTTGCCTCTTTTTCCATCAGGCCCATTCTGAGTTAGAATTTCCTTTAATACTGAATTTGGAACATATGCAATTATGTGGGAGTATTAGATGTACACTCTAAAATATTTAATAGCTTTCACTAAATAAAGTGTTTGTTTTTCCATTATATTATATTTTAGTGTTGCATCTCTTAAGGATTTACTAAAAAAATAAATGGGTTGTTCATAACCCTGATCATTCTTTTGCAACAAAATTGCTGCAATGGTGTGTTCTGAAGCAAAAGAAAAAATGAAAAAATAATTTTTTTAAATTAGGACATATGAGGACAGATGTTTTAGTGAGAGCTTCCTCGATTGCTTCAAAATATTTTTTAGCCTCTACTTCCCACTTAAGTGTTGAATCCTTTTTTAACATGTTATTCAATTCTCCGATTAGTTCTGCAAAATTAGAAATGAATCTTTTAAGAAAATTTGTTTTACCTAAGAATGTATGTAATTATTTGATGTTTCTAGGATGAATGATGTTTAAAATTTCTTCTATTCTAGCTGGATAAATTCTAATTCCTTCTTTTGAAATTATCTTTCCCAAGAGTTTACCTTCTTCTAGTCTAAAGAGTGTATTTTTAGGATTCAAGGAAATACCAAATTTTCTACATTTAATGAAAAATATTCTCAAATGATCTTGATGTTCATTATCTGTTTTGGAAAATACTATGATATCATCTAGATAAATGACTAAAAATTCATGAATTTCCTTGGAAAAATCTATGTCCATAGCTCTTTTGAATGTAGCTCCTGCATTCATCAATCCAAAGGGAATTTTCAAATACATGAAAGTTCCCCAAGGAGTGGTAAATGTTGTCTTTGCTTGGTCTTTTGGTTGAACTAGGATTTGATTGTACCCATAAATCCATCAAGTAATGAAATTCTGGATGATCCAACCACCCTCTGTAAAATGTGGTCCATCTTGGGGAGAGGATATTTATCTTTCAGTGACACTTTGTTTAAGTTTCGGAAATCAACACAGAGTCTGATTTCCCCTATTTTCTTTCTAGTAGGAACTAAATTAGAGAACCAATCAGAATATCTAATGGGTGCTATGATTCGTGCCTCATATATCCTTTTTACTTCTTTTTCAATCAATTGCATAAGAACTGGATTAATTCTCCTAAGATTTTTTTTAAAGAGTTTTTTATTTTCTTTGATGGGTACTTTGTGTTGGATTATACTTGTATCATAAGACTTGAGGTATTCATAAATCCAAGCAAAGACATCTTGAAATACCTTAAACAAACTTATGTACTTCAACTTTTTAGCTAGGGGTAATGCTTTGGATATTTTGATAAGCTTGGGTTTTTCTTCAGTTCCTATATTACATTCTTCTATGTCTGACCTTAAGCATTCCATTTTGGGTTTTCTAGCTACATCATTGGAGTCGAAAACATCTTCTAATGGGGCTAATCCCTTAGGAAAAAAGTTATCTTTAAGGTTTAAAATCTCTGATTCATAATTTGTTATTTCCTTTATTTCTACTATTTCTAATTTATATATTTCTACTTTAGTGAATTTTGTAGGTCCTATTTTATACACATCACTTATATCTATGTCGCTATTTATGGTGTACTATAATGTACAATCAGTATCTATATTACAGTTTTTAAATTCTCCCTTAGCATTCATAAAATTATAGATTTGAGAATCTTATGAAAAGATCTACCAATATTTCAATTTATCAGATATAGTTGGCCTATGTATTACCTCTGCAGTGTACTGGTGATTTGGTTGAAAAGGTAACCTGCATGTTCTAGAAAAATTAGCCAAACTATGTACCTGCATATTCTGCTTCCTTGGAATAATAGCAAAGTCAGTTTCAAGAAAAAAATTAATCAGATCTAGAATGGTTTCTTTGTATTGGCTAAGTCTAATATTTTTCACTAGATACTCTCCTTTGATTTGTTTTATGATAAGTTCTAAGTATCCCATGATAGAAACTCTCTTGGATCCAAGTTTTCTTACAATTTGTAGCCCTAAAATTAATGCCTCGTATTCTGCCATGTTATTAGTGCATTTAAAGTTTAACCCGAAGGCATGTCCTTTTGAATCATCATTCTCTAAGTTATAAATCCATACCCCAGCTCCAGCTCCTAATCTGTTCATAAAACCATCAAAATCTAAGTGCCACATAGACTCATCAGTTATATTGTCACTGTCAATTTATTTATGTTTATGTTCTACTGCTGTAATTTTTTCTTTACCAGTTTCTAAATTACATAGGATAAAAGAATCCATATAAGAATGCAGAGAATAAATAGGATAATTCTGGGGTTTTTCTACACTACTGACCATAAATTTAATCAAAGTCTCTCTATAAAGCTTTTTTGGTTGACCGAAAACAGAAATTGTAGCATATGACATGTCTAACTGTAGTGATCCTTGTAATTTTTCTCCACATGAGCGAGATAATAACATTCCATACTTTGGAGTGATATCAACAACTACAATATCCATGATAATACTTTTAGCTGGGTATTGGACTAGAGTTACACAAAAATATTTTATCAGGCCAAGGCATTTAACTTGACTAGAATCAAATGAGAACAGATCTTTGTATGTTCTATTGATGTCTAAATTCATTTTTTCCATGAGAGCTTTTGGCATTAAGTTATGAGATGCTCCAGAATCTAACATTGCATTGTGTAAGATTTTATGATGTATGTTCAAGCTAATGTAGAAGGGAGGAACACCTCCTTTTTGATGTTTACCATTAACTTCAGGACCAAATAATAATTCTGGTTGATCATCATTTAGGTTAACAACATCTTCTCCTTCACCTATATTTAGTGTTTCAGTAATTTGGGCTTTGTATGAATCATTTTTTACTAGTTGTGTCAAAGGAACTAGTATTTTCAATTTGGCTATCTCAACTTCAATATTGAATGGTACTTGAATTTTTCCTAACTAAATTATTTCCTCTTTACCAATTGTAGTTTGTGTATTTTTGTCTTTTTTATCCACAGTTGGTATTTCATTTTGTGTTTCCACTGTCTTACCTTCAATTTTCTTACCTGGAACAATTTGAGTGGCAGTGGTAGTTTTAGAAGTAGTTGAAGTTTGAGTATCAGTAGATGTGATGTCTACAATATTTGGGCTTGAAGTTTTCTGAGTTTCTCCAGGGAGAATTTGTAGAAATTTGGACACAGGAGCTTGTATTGTTTTCTTGGTTTGAGTTTGAACAATTTTCTTAGTATGGGCTTCTGTGTTTTTCTTATTTCTAAGGCTATATTGTTTGTGAACTTCGTATATTTCAGACATAGCCTTGTTTATAGTCAAAGGACTCTCCAGATTCTAACTATAATTGTTGTAACATGTATAATTCCTTTTCTTCTTGGGTAGGAAAAAATAGTATTTTCATCATTTATTCCCATTAACTTTATCTGGGTGTCCTGGTCTTCATCATTTTGTTGAGAACTTTAAGCATAGTTCTCTTGGAAATGTGGTCTAATCAGTTGATCAGGTGCAACTTCAGTTGATTTACCTGTATTGGAATTTTTCCTAAAATTTGGATTTCTGATTTGATGACCTTGTTGATTATCCCATTGTGGTTTTCTTGCCATGTTTTCTAATCTATTCATTATTATTTCCATGCTTTTAGCTAAAATATCTATTTTAGTATATGATGTGGATGGTTCGTCCTTAATGGTAACTCTTCTTTCATTTCTCATCCTAGCTCTCCTAGCTAACAATTTTGCTTCTAGACTAACTACATCACTTTTCATTTGTTCTAATCTTGTAGGGTTTTTTCTCTCAATTGATATGACATATATGCATCAAAACCATCAGGAAATTTGATTAGAGCCAAGTCTAATGGGGGTCTGATTTAAACTGGAATTTCATTATATATGTTATTAAACCTAGTACAATAATCCTGGACATATTCATTAATAGATCTTGTAATGTTTTTATTTTCAGATAATATTTGTAAAGGGTTTTTCTTTATTTCCCATCTATTAATGAACAATTGATGAAAAGCAGTTAAAATAGCAGTATGGTTAGTAGGTAAATATTTAAACCACTTCTTATCCTCTCCTGCTATTGTTTGAGAAAACAATCTCATTTGTACATCAACCTCATCAATTTCATGTAATTCAAAGTAATCAATCATTTTATTTACATGTTGTTGGGTAGTATATTGACCAGTACCATCAAACTGAAATATTTTACTCTGGTAATCCTATGGAATGACATGTAATTGAGCTGGTAAGACTAAGGGAGCATATCTGGCTACCATGGCTAAGATTCTAGCTTGGCTAGTAGGTAATGTGGTAGTGCTTGGAGATGAGCTTGAAGTGCTAGAAGGTGTACTTGAAGTGCTAGAAGATTTGAATAAAAATTTAGGTTGAAGAGGAAGCTTGGGGATGAATGGTTTTGTGGAATGAAATGTGGTGGATATTATAGATGAGGTGGTACCAAATATAGCTAGATTTACAGTCTCTAAAGGAATGGTAGAACTCTTAGCAGTAGCAACAACTAAGGCAACAAGTTCAAATGACTATGGGAAATATGCTTCATCTATATCTTTGATAAAATTTGAAGTCAAAAACTCAAGTTCATCAAAAGTCTTTAGAACCTGTTGATCTAAATCAAGTGAAATATTTCCCTTCTTTGTTTCAATAAATTGAATGAAATCGGGGTCTATTACTTCAATAAATTGAATGAAAGTCGAGTTTTTACATTTTTTTCACAAATATGGTTAGTGAAAATTCTGAAAAATAGGCTTCAAAGATGAGTGTATAATTTTGAAACCCTGATTGCGTTGTAGAAACCGAGAGAGATTTTTGTAGATAGAACTGTGCTAAAGAAAAACCTCTGTCATATTTCCAAAATACTTTTTCATTTAGTCTGAAATCAAACTTGAATTTTACTACTAAAACAGTCATGTACAGAAATTTTCGTAGCGTAGCTTAGTAGCGAGGTTGTTTTTGTCCTTTTTCTTTTCCTTTTGCCACCTCTGCTGGTCAAACAATGTTTTTCAGGTCAAAATGAGTGAATATGATCAACCTCCCTCCTTAGATCTTCAAAAAACTGTTTATATAGGCAAAAAAGCATCTTAAGAAATTTAGTAACATTTTTTGGCCTTCAAGCCTAGAGCACGCTTTGAAACTACTTGATAATGGAGAAAATTCCAAAATCTTCCTTTTTCTTCAAAATTCCATTTTTAGGTCTAAAATGTGATATAATGAAATATTATCATGAAAAATTTCCTCTTACCCTCTTCAAAAAACATCATTTTCACCTTTAACAAGTTTATTCATCACTAAAATGACTCTGTTTTTTTGAAAAATAGGGTTCAGAGATGAGATATTATCTCCCTATCCCTGATAGATATTGAAAAATGGAAGGAGTTTTATGTAGGTCAATATTTATTTAAGAAAAAACTCTCTTGGGATTTTAAAAACCATCTCCAACTGTCCGGAATCTACATTCTAAAAACATGTATAAAACAGGAAAATTCTGCATTCTAAAATTAGGGATGAAATACATCTTTGAATCTCCCAATTGGTATTATCTTTGAGAAAAATGAAAGAGGTTAATGTTATTTTATACTTTCTTGACAATAACCTCTCTCATTTTCTTAAAATACGTCTCTGTTCGCCCAGAAAATTCCCTTGAAGTTGACTTCTTACAAGTAAAAAAACAAAGAAATCCTCATATTCGCTACGAAATTATTAGCCAGTTTCGTAGCGCTTTCTACCTATTTTAGGCTGAATTCACTACGAAAATGTGTAAAACTACCTAGTGTCTCTTTTTCAAATTTAAATGCTTGGGAAATAAAATCTGACACCTAATGATGACTGATGGGACATGACATGACCTAAATGGAGGTGGCCTTGAACCTTAGGATAGGTTAAACATGTAAAAAACTGAAATTTTCTGATACCAACTTGTAAAAGGCTTAAGGAGACCTTATCCTTTTAAGGAGTGAAATGTATGACCATGTCAAGTAATGTTTCAAAAAATTATGAATGATAACAGTGGCTACACATTGGATGGTGTGCCCCTGTGGTACACCAAAGAACCTATAGTTCCAGTGCAATCCATCCTTTTGGAAATAAAAGCTCTAAAATTTATGAAGACTTCACCAAGCTCTTATGGCCTTCTCCTCGGGCTGAAGCTTGATGATTATTGTTGAAAAAAAAAATCTATACATACTGAAAGTATGCTCAGTATACTTGAGCTTATTCACACACGCTCCTACCTACCCTAACAGTTGCAATATTCATATTTGATTCAAGCAACATGAAACCTCCAATAAAACTAGTCAATGAGATGATCTGATACTTGAATCACTAGACTACACTTGGAGAAAAATCCAACTCTATTCTGAAATGATAAAGGTAAGAGAAGATGGATTTGTTTTTCATAGTGAAAAAATAATTGAAAATTTGGACTATAGAACTCTTCCATGTAATCAACTATGGGATCATAGAAGACTCAATTTATTGATATCCCTTTTACGCTCTCAATGACAAATTTATCCTGGATATCCTTTTCATTTTCTTCACCACGGCTGAACCTTGATTCCAACTCTACAATATCAAGCTCACAACCATATTCTTCCTCTATCTGCAAGTCAAATGGTATAACAATTTCCTCTTTTTTTGGACGAGGAAGACCTTCCAAGATCTATTTAGGATCTTGGAAATCATATGATCCAATTTTAACATCCAATATTTCAATGCCATTCTCTAATATTTCAGCAGCTAAACCAAGAAAATCATATTTTTTTCAGGTGTCAGTCAACTTGATTTCAAACAACAAAATACTGGTGTGGATAAATGTTCATCGATTTGAAATTCTGCTAACTCATCCCTTACACTTTGTAGCATTTCATCCTATAGAGAGTTTTCCACATACCCTTTCATCTCGGATCACCATGAATGTTCTAAAATCAGGATTCTTCCTAGTGAAGTCACTCTGAACTTTGAAGCTTAGGATCTTGAACAATGGAGTTGCCAGGTGAATGGTACAACCTTCATGTGTTTGGCTTCTGTTCACCATCAAAAGTAAAATCTCAACCTTGTTGTTCTTCCTGGAGAAAATTTACACCTTCGTCCCCAAAATGACACCAAAATGTTATCACAAAATTGATTCCTGATGGGTTGCTTCAATGGTAAACTTGGAGTAACTCTTTCAAACCACTTACAACTAGAAATTAGCCTCTCCAGTTTGATAGAGCTCTCTCAAAAGTAAATGATATTCAATGAGTAATCTTGGAAACAGATGGCTAAATCTACATTGGATTGGATGTGTTTTTGTGTAGGTGAAAGATGTGTTAGGTTTACTACCATTGGGCTTATGGAGTCGATATGAAAACTAGGTCACAAGTAAGCTTATCTCATGGAAGTTGAGGCAATTTTATTCTTATTAAACTGCACATGAAGGACAAAAAAGCAAGCTATATGCATACAGGAAGTTGGAGCATGTAACCATGAATTCCAAGTGATTATACATAAGCAAACTAATAAAACTTGACAAAACAACAACCTAGGTGTAAATAGGAAGTTGGAGCATGTGATCATGAATTACAAGTGATTATACAACTAGAAGACTGTAGAGAAATTAAAGGACTGATAGAACAAACTTACATAAGAATACATAAAATAATCTTAGGTCTCAAATAAGCATGCTGCAACTGTATATTTCTAATATCAAACTATTACAATAGTCCTAGTGTCAAGTAAACATCTCCCAACCCTTTCTACCAATAAAAATATCTCATTTATATAATGAGGGCTCATACAAATAATATTCCACCTTTATAGGTTCGAATTCTCACCTTAGAGACCTATTTCAAACATGATTCCATCACTTGGAGACTTCTTAGGGATATTTTTGTTTTGCAGAGTTTGAATACAAAACAGACTCTTCTTTCATTAATATTTCAAAAAATAAATTTAATAACCCTTATCAACTGCAACCAACTAATTTTATGAGTCTACTAGAGTTATGATGTGTCATTATGCCACGTGGATGCTGAGCTGGACCTCCTCCAAGTCGAGTTTTTACAATCTTTTCACAAATCTGGTTAGTGAAAATTTTGAAAAATATGCTTCAAAGATGAGTGTATTATTTCCAAACCCTGATGGCTTTGCAAAAATTGAGAGAGGATTTTGTAGATAGACCTATGTTGAAGAAAAAACTCTTTCATATTTCTAAAATACCTTTTCATTTGGTCTAAAATCAAACTTGAAGCTGATTGCTAAAACAATCATGTACATAAATTTTTGTAGTGTCGTTTAATAGTGAGGTTGTTTTTGTCCTTTGTATTTTCCTTTTTCCACCTCTGCTAGTCAAACAATATTTTTCAGGTCAAAATGAGTGAATACCATCAACCTCCCTCCTTGGATCTTCAAAAAACTATTTTTATAGGCAAAAAATCATCTTCAGAAATTTAGTAGAGCTTTTTCGCCTTCAAGCCTGGAGCACACTACGAAACTACCTGATAATGGAGAAAATTCAAAAATCTTCTTTTTTCTTCCAAATTTCATCTGTAGGTATGAAACATGATATAATGAAATATTATCATGAAAAAATGCCTCTTACCCTCTTCAAAAAACATCATTTTCACCTTTATCAAGTTTATTCATCACTAAAATGACTATGTTTTTTATGAAAACATAGGGTTTAGAGATTAGCTCTTATCGCCCTAAAATTGATATATATTGCAAAAATAAAGGATTTTTATATATTTTAGTATGTTTTGAAGAAAAACCTCTCTTTGTTTAAAAAAAAACCATCTCTAGTTGACTAGAATCTGCATTCTAAAAACATGTCTAAAACAAAAAAATTATGCATTCTGAAGATAGGGCCAAAAGACATCTCTGAATCTCCCAATTGCTAGCATATTTGAGAAATGTGAAAGAGGTTAATGTTACTTGATATGTTCTTCAAACTAACCTCTCTTAGTTTCTTAAAATACTTCTCTCTTTGGCCAGAAAATTCCCTTGAACTTGACTTCTCAAAAGTAAAAAAACAGAGAAATCCTCATATTCACTACGAAATTATTAGCTAGTTTCGTAGTGTTTTCTGCCTATTTTACACTGAATTCGCTACGAAAATGTGTAAAAATAGCTAATGGATCTTTTTAAAATATCAACACGTGGGAAATGAAATCTTCCACCTAATGAAGACTGATGGGACATGACATGACCTAAATGGAGGTGGCCTTAAACCTTAGGATAGGTTAAACATGTAAAAAATGAAATTTTCCTATACCAACTTGAAAAAGGCTTAAGGAGACCTTATCCTTTGAGGAGTGAAATGCATGACCATGTCAAGTAATTTTTCACAAAATTATGAGTGATAACATGTTACCTGTGAATTCTTCTTTTACTTTATTGCTTTGTCTGCCTACCCTATTTTTACCTTTAACCCTGTCTCTCTTTTACCTGTTTTTAATTTCACCTGTCATAGTAAATCATACAATTTTTCCCAAGCCTCTTCATCTGTAAGTTTTATTTTTACCATCCTCCTATAAATCTCATCTGCTTCAGTGTATTTGGTAAACTTAGTCTTGTTTACAAAGAGATGATTTAGCTCATGGTGGAGGTAAAAGAGATTTTCAAAAATCTGAAAGAGTACTTTTCCTGTATGAATTCCTTTCAAAGAGGAATTGTTGGAATTTTATTTAGCCACTTCTCTGATATTCTTGTCATAATATTCATGCCTCATTATTCTGTCATTGAACACTAATGTTTTAGGCAGACCTTTCTGCCTCAAAACATAAAAATTTTTCATAAATCTATTTACTGCTAGCTCCATAGTTTGACACTTATCTTCAAGTTGTGTCATGAGGTTTCTCTTGGAAATTAAATTTTTTACCTCTAAGATTGTTTATGTTGTGTCACTTATCCCAATTTATTCTAACTCATGCGTGGTTTTAGAATTGAAAAACTTAATTATCTCAGTGGCCTCCTCTAGTTTCTTCCCAAGTTCTTCTTTGACTTTTTGAATAGCTTCATTGGCTTCTTTTTATCAAATATTTCTGCTCGAATATGACTTGGATAGAAGGCAAAATATCATTAACAGAGTGACTGATATTGGCCCATAGTTGTTGCTTTGCTTAAGCCAAAGGCTCTGCTAATGTTGATTTCTTTTCTAACTTTTGTATCTTGTCACTTAATATTTTTGACTTCTGTGTTTCAGCCTTATGCATCATTTGTACAAATTTATTTTCATCTTCAAGACTTTTCACTTGTTCTTTAAGTATATTAATCTCATTTTTTTGGATTCACATGTCTTGCATTGCCTTAATCAATTTACCTACCTCATCATTGGGATGGGTTGCTGCTAATGCTGGTGTAGTAGCTAGTGTTGCTGAAACTTTTGTTGTCCCTAGAACTACTGTAGTATTTTGAACTGTTGTGGCCACTAAAGTTGATGTTGAAGTTATGGGAATGGCAGTAACAATAACTTCTTTCATTTTGGCCTTCTTTTCTTGCACTAATTTGTCCATTTCATTCTCCATCTCTTTTATTTGAGCTATCAAGTGAATGATGAGATTCATCGTTTCATCTTTCTGACTTTCATTCTCCAAAAATTCTTTAGTTTGTGGATGTTGAGTGGGAGCTAATTTCAGTTGCTTCTTCAATGCAGTTATGTCTGCATTCTTCTTTTTGATAAGCTATTCAGTTGCTTTGATTTTAATTGGATCATATCCAACCTCCATGACCAATTCTTCAAGTTATTTTATTCTATTATCTTTTTCTTGTGAGGAAGCCTTCTCTAGTTTTAACTGTGCTCTAATATTTTCTAGAGAATTTTGTAGTTATTAGACAGTCAAAGCCTTGCTTTTCATAGTGGAGTAGATCATTTCACCTGCTTTTTTATGAAACTCAATTTGATCTATTAGATGTACCTCTTTAGCCAAACCTTCAAAGGTTCTTTTGTTGTAGTCTAGTGATGATTTTGGAGCCTACACTATTGGCTGCAAAAAGGTCATTTGCATCTTCCTGGTTTTATAATCAAAGGCTGAAAGTAACCTGTTCTGGTCACTAGGAGTTTGTTTCCATTATTGGGCATAAGTCACAACTTTCAATGCCTCATTCTTAAATTTAATTTCTTTATACTTGTCCATTATATATTTTCCTTAATCCACTGGTTTTCTTGATGAAGAAACTTCTACACTAAGTTGCTTCTAAATGATCTGAGCACTAGAGGTTGATGGATGATGTGTTTCCTCTGAAACTCTTGGAGGGGCATTATCTCTAACCACTATATCTATATCAATGATTTCAATTGTGTCAACTATTTTTTCTTGTTCAATCGCTGGATTCAGTCTGGCCTTTTTACTGTACATTAATTTGAATTTGGTTTTAGAAGTAGTCTTTGCAGAATAAGTGTTGGCAATATGATGTAATGTGTTGTCCTTGATGACAACCTACTTGATGAAGTTTTCCTTGATGGAAACCTACTTGATGAGTTTCCTATGATAAGAAACCTATGTGTTAAAGATGTAAGAATGATGTAGCTACAGATTAGTTCAGATGTGACAGAGAAAATAAGTGCCATAGAAATGATAAATATAATATGTCACAATGTATATGTGAGTTTGTAAAGGCCAAGTCACGTATGCATGCGGATAAGTACGTCCCAAGTCGCATATGCCTTTTATGCTCCAAAATTTTAATACCAAGGGGCATTACCATGGTATTAGCCCATAGTATTGAGCTTTGTATTGTCTATTCGATTCCGTCCAAGAATACCATTGGAAATTGTGTGGTTTTGGCTCATGGTATTGATAAAGGCTAAAACTATATAAGGAGAAGAAGATCATAGTGAAAGAATGTGCATGTGTCTGGGTATTGAAGGAATACTTCACTCTGAAGTATATCTGCATGAAATGGGTCACAGTTCATCAATAGATCTAAATAAATAATGCACCTATGAATAAAATGATGGATGAAGATCTCTTGACCTGAAATGACTATGTATCTTATAGATCTTCTTATGGAATGTTTAGATTTGAGATGAGGCGAAATATTTCCTGGAGTGAACGGTAAGATCTGAGCTATTTATCTGTTATGAAGAGTTGTGCAGCCCTGCAATGTTTGTAGATCTATACGCAAGTTCATCGTAGCGAAAGCGCGTATATACGTGGGTTATTCTCAGCAAAAGCGCGTATGGAAACTAAGGTCAATACTGTAATGTGTGTAGATACATACGCAGGTTTGTCTCTATGAAAGCACGTATATACGTGGGTTCAGTGAAGTAAAAGCGTCTATGGAATCTAGGGTTTTGCTAAAGTGTGAAGTAAAAGCATGTATTGTCTACCAATGATGTCTTCATACAGATCTGGGTTGTTTGAATAGTGATTATGCTGCTAGTTGATTATGATTAAAGATTAGTTGTTGGTTGATTGGTTAATGATTCCATGAATGAATTGATGGGGTTATAAGTTTCAATTTGATTTATTTTCTTTGATCTTAAATGTGTGGAGTGGATCTAGTATGAAAATATGATGAAAAGTGGCCTACAAGTTGTGTTGTGTGGAAGCTTTTGGATCCAGTATGAAAATTGATGAAACGTGGTCCATGGTGGTGCTGAGGGTTGAAGCCTTTAGTGAGGTGGTAGTAGCTCCCTTCCAGTGGTAGCTGGTAAATGAGATCAGGGGGTAGTAACTCCCTTCCAAGAGTGGCTGGTAAACGAGATCAGGGGGTAGTAGCTCCCTTCCAGGAGCGGCTGGTAAATGAGATCAGGGGGTTGGAGCTCCCTTCCAGTAGTAGCTGGAGAACAAGAGAAGGTTATAGCCTTCTGCAGGTGGGTGCCTGCATGTTGGTATGAGTTTGCACCAGTACATGGTTGTAAGAATCTTTCTTTATAATGAATATTGAAGACAGAGACCACGACAGCGGTGGTTTTCTCCTGAATTGGATTTCCACCTTAAATCCTGGTGTTCATTTGTGTTGCTTATGTGTGATGATTTATTTTGTTCTTACTGCACATGTTTACTACTTACTAAACATGTCATGAATGAATGATGCAATGATCTAGGTAAATAATTATCTACATAATAAGATCTCTGGACATACGCAAGTTTTCTTAAAGATATCTGCGTATATACGCAAGTTGGGTTAATTAAAGTCGCGTATAAAATTATGTAAAGAAAAAAGTAAAAGTTTTGAGTAAGCTCTAAATACTGTTACCCCCCCCCCAATCTCAGTATTTTTCCCAACAATTGGTATCAGAGGTAGATCCTTCTAAAGGAGCTTGATCACTTGAAGGAGATCCATCACAATGGGAAGGAAGCAAAAGAAGAGGGCTACTCAAAGAAAGAAGATATCTCAGAAAACATGTACAAAAGAACATGAAGAAGATGAAACAAGTATTGATTGTTGTTCTTGTGATTCACTTTCTTATGAATGCAATGGTGAAGATAGTGAAAACCAAAGTGAAAGTAATGTTATGGATCTAGAAGCAGTAATTGCAAATATCAAGATTAAATTTGAAGCTCAACAAAGATTACTTTATGAGAGTGAATCTATCTACAAAGATATGATCGCTATAATGAATGGACAGATAAACAAGTACCAAAAGCTGTACGATGAAGTAACCAATCACAGTGAAGGAATTGAAGCAGAAATCATCACGTTCAAAGCAGATCTAAACATCAAATAAGAAGAATGAAGAACTTCTACAATCATTTGAAGAAAAACAAAATGGGTTGAAGGAAGAGATTCTAAAATTGAATGAACAGGTAGAAGAAGGAAGCAGGGTCGAAGAAATTATGAAGAATCAATGCCAAAAATTGGAGGTTGAGGTAAACATTTTAAAAGGTAAATTAGAAGAAAAGGATAAATTCTTGAGGTTTCAAGATAGTACTAAGATTCTGGATAATATTCTTAGTAGTCAAAGGTCTCCCTCGATTAAATTTGGTCTTGGTTTTCATGAAACTGTGAAAGGAGAATCTAGTTCACAAGACAAAGCCACAGATTCAAAGGATATCAATGCAAAACCTCAAGTGTTTAAAGAAACAAAAGGGCAATCAACAATCATGAATTCTCAAACAAAATAATTCGCCCCTAAATATAGAAGTATCAATAATGTTGAATGCTTTATGTGTCATAATTATGGACATGTTATAGCCAAGTGCAGAAGAAAATTGTTTCAGTCAAAGACAGACAGACACTACACAAAAAGACAGTCAGCTCCCAGGTACTCAGGTTTCTTTAAGGGATATTGTTTTTCATGCAGCAATTTTGGTCATAAAGCAGTTGAGTGCAATAGAAGAAAGGTTAGAAAAACATATTATGATCCCTATGCTCCCTTTTATAGTCACACAAGGTGTTATGCTTGTAACAAGTATGGGCATGTAGAAAAAGAATGCAGATTAATGAACAGATCTAAGAAATTGGAGAATTTCCAGCAAATCTGGAAAAAGAAGAAACCCTAGTAAAAAACGTAGGGAATATTGACCCTATTGCAGTCATCCACTTCTAAATTTTACTTCTCATAATGAATGCAGGAGTGATGTGAGATACATTAGAGGAATCAGTAATGTATCATCATAGGGGGAGCAATATATGGTGATTCCCATGGTTGGTTTGGTAAGTCTGGTTATGTTTATTTCTAACAGTGCATCTGATGTGAAGAAGACTTGTACATGTGGTATAATTTCAGGGGGAGATGGAGTTGTGAATTTTTATATACTTCACTTTCTATACACAGGTTTCATGAACTAAAGTCGCGTATACACGCGAGTTCTGTTGGAGACATTAGCGTATCTTTTCTAATAAGAAAAATAATGAGATCACTCAAGAATAGGAGCACAATTTAAGGGGGAGAATTAGCCTTGCTAAGAGTAATGCATTGTTGGCATTATAATGGTTCTAAAATATGATCTCTCTCTTGAGGTATCTTTGGTTTTGGTTATAAAAATTCAATTTATGAAAAGGTTATGTTGAGACCTATGATGTAAAATTTTCATATTCAATCATGTAAGGACTTGTTTGTAAACCCACTTGATTGGGTAGTTGATTAAAAAATTTGTAAACCCACTTGGTTGGGTACTTGAGTCAAATATGTAAATCCACTAGGTTGGATAATTGATGTAAATATGAGTCATTAGTGATAGGAATGGTCATACTTGGTTGAGTTATAGAGTCATGTACTTCATTGAAAAATCTGTCTAAAGATTCAGAATGAACTCAGGGGGAGCATGGTAAATTTAATTCACTTCAGATCTACAGAGCTCATCTTTCTACAAGGGAAGAGAAACCTTGTTTTGGTTTGATCCACCCTTTGCCCTTGATGTCAAAGGGGGAGAGTATCATGGTGTTTGAATAATGGGTATTGTTAATGTATCTATCTATTGTGGTGAGTAAACACCATCATGGTCGCCATCAAGTCCAAAGGGGGAGATTGCTGACAATATGATGTAATGTGTTGTCCTTGATGGAAACCTACTTGATGTAGTTGTATTTGATGGAAGCCTACTTGATGAAGTTGTCCTTGATGGAAACCTACTTGATGAGTTACCTATGATAAGCAACCTATGTGTTAAAGATGTAAGAATTATGTAGCTAGAGATTAGTTCAGATGTGACAGAGAAAAGAAGTGCGAGAGAAATGATAAATATAATATGTCACAATGTATCTACAGGTTTGTAAAGGCCAAGTCGCGTATGCATGCAGATAAGTATGTCCCAAGTCGTGTATGCCTTTTGCGCTACAAAATTATAATACCAAGGGGCATTACCATGGTATTAGCCCACAATATTGAGTGTTGTATTGTCTATTTTATTCTGCCCAAGAATACCATCTGAAATTGTGTGGTTTTGGCCCATGGTATTGATAAAGGCTAAAACTATAGAAGGAGAAGAAGATCATAGTGAAAGAGTGTGCATGTGTCTGGGTATTGAATGAATACTTCACTATGAAGTATATCTACTTGAAATGGGTCATAGTTCATTAATAGATCTGAATAAATAATTCACCTATGAATACAATGATGGATGAAGATATCTTGACCTGAAATGACTATGTATCTTCTAGATCTGTTTATGGAATGTTTATATCTGAGATGAGGCAAAATATTTCCTGGAGTGAAGGGTAAGATCTGAGCTATTTATCTGTTCTGAAGAGTTGTGTAGCCCTGCAATGTTTGCAGATCTATACGCAGGTTCATCACAGTGAAAGCGCATATATACGTGGGTTAGTCTCAGCAAAAGCGCGTATGGAATATAAGGTAAGTTCCTTAATGTGTGCAGATATATACGCAGGTTTGTGTCTGTGAAAGCACGTATATACGCAGGTTCAGTGAAGTAAAAGCGTATATGGAATATAGGGTTTTGCTAAAGTGTGAAGAAGGAAATCTGATTTTTTTTGATGTATTACTGTTTTCTACTAATTATGTCTTCATACATATCTGGGTTGTTTGAATACTAATTATGCTACTAGTTTATTATGATTAAAGATCAATTGTTGGTTGATTGGTTCATGATTCAATGAATGAATTGATGGGGTTATAAGTTTCAGTTTGATATATATTCTTTGAGCTTAAATGTGTGGAGTGGGTCCATTCTAAAAATCTAATGAAAAGATGCCTACAAGTTTTGTTGTGTGGAAGCTGTTGGATCCAGTATGAAAATTGATGAAACGTGGTCCATGGTGGTGCTAAGGGTTGAAGCCTTCAGTGAGGGGGTTGTAGCTCCCTTCCAATGGTAGCTGGTAAACAAGATCAGGGGGTAATAGCTCCCTTCCAGGAGTGGCTGGTAAACGAGATTAGGGGGTAGTAGCTCCCTTCCAGGAGTGGCTGGTAAATGAGATCAGGGGGTTGGAGCTCCCTTCCAGTAGTAGCTGGAGAACGAGAGAAGGTTGCAGCCTTCTGTAGGTGGGTGCCTGTGTGCTGGTATGAGTCTACACCAGCACATGGTTGTAAGAAGTTTTATTTATAATAAATATTGAAGACATAGATGAAGGCAGTGGTGGTTTTCTCCCGAATTTGGTTTCCACCTTAAATCTTGGTGTTCATGTGTGTTTCTTATGTGTGATGATTTATTCTGTTCTTACTGCACATGTTTACTGCTTAATAAATGTCTGATGAATGAATGATGCAATGATCTAGGTAAATAATTATCTGCATAATAAGATCTCTGGACATAGTATGCAAGTTTGCTTAAAGATATCCTCGTATATACGCGAGTTGGGTTAATTAAGGTCGCGTATAGAATTTTGTAAAGAAAAAGTAAAAGTTTTGAGTAAGCTCTAAATACTGATTGAACGCCCCCCCCCCCCACTATTTTTCCCAAAAATAAGAGCCTTCCTCTCTTGCTCTCTTTGAGTTCTTGTCTTTTGGGGCTGGATTATGCAGGTGTTGGGCAGTGAAAAAGGTATGAAATTACTATGTATTTTCTCATTCTTTTACCATAGACATACTCCTTTTTGCCTTGGAAAGGTAATTTATTGTAAGAATTATAATAGAATTGGAAAGGTTTATGTTTATTATAAAAATATGGCTAAAGGTTACTTTTTGTTGAAAAAACAGGAATTCGACGAGGTGAACAGTTGTACCAAAGGTGGGGCTGAAACTAATGTAATTGCTGCTCCATCAGCGTTGAACCATATCCAGCCAAAGGCAAGGAGATCCGAACGAATTGCCAAGAAAAGGCAAGGGACAACTCGGCCTTGGTCAGAATAAAAAGGATGATAACTAAACAAAGAGGAGAGAATCCCTTAGGATCCTTTGATCCTGAGGGATCGCTGTTCAAACTCATCTTATTCCTTGAATTGTCCGTCAAGATTTGATATATAAAGTAATGTCCTTTAGTAATAGTCAATCAGTGAGTTGGTTGAAAGGCTTTACATTTAAACATTTCCTCTGTAATATAATGTTTTATTGACTCTCGGCTTTCAGAGAACCTCCTCTGTAATGCTTTATGTTGGTTTAATATAATACACGTGTTTCGTTCATCTTCTAAAGTTCTGAATTATCCCAACAGTATTTCACTGGCGCTAAGGGCCTGTATCTAGTGGAATCACTTCACTGTTTGTATTTTTAATCCTTGTTTACTATTGTGTGAAGTGTGTTTAATGTTTATCTCAATTACAGAATTGATTTATCGTTGTTAGATCAAATACAGAGTCATTGCTATTTCATCCTTTACAAGAAGCACATTTGCTGTTCGGTTATCTTGTTATCATTATAAAGCTTTGTTGTTCTGTATCTGATTCAAGTTGTTGTTCCATTAATTTATGATTTGTTATAATTGATTGTTGCGTGGTAAGTGGCTGTCGACAGGATTGAAGCGTGGAAATCTAGTTGCTTGATTATGTGAGAATTGTAATTGATTTTCATTTCATATTGCTATTCCATTTTTGTTCATTATTTATTCATAGCCTTTGATTAGCAAATAGATGAGTTATGGTTGTATGCTGTTGTTCCTTTCCAGATTTTGTTCCTTTTAGTTATTTTCATTAGCGCGAAGATTGAGTTTGCTTTTATTTCGATTTCTTTAAAGATCGCCAACTGTAGAGGACACTGGTTATTGCTTCCAAGTCCCCAGATTGGTTATCTTGCATCGATTTCTAAGGGAAGGAGTTATTGCTACTGCATCCCTGATCGATGTTTTGCAAGATTGATGTAGTTTAATTTTCAGAGCATTTCCATTCATGTCACTTTAATTAGATTTCTTTACAAGCATTTGTTACTTTTGCATTTAACATTCTGTACTACATCTTCATAGCATTAATCTTAGATAATTGTAGCCTTACAAAGTACACTCTTGAAATAAAAATTCGCTCCTGGATTGATGATTAATGTAGGCTAATTAGGTGTTCAAAAGATACCTTTTTACGACCCAACATTTTGGCGCCGTTGCCGAGGAGAGTGTATGCCATTTCAAAGGAGTGATGCACAGCTGATTTTCTTCTACTTGCGAAGAATTGGGTATTAAAGACGGAAGGTAAGAACCTGCGCACTGGGCAAGAAACACACTTACTCACAGCCTACTTCACAGCAGAAGTAGGTAAGCTTCTTTCTTTAGGTAGGAATGAAGATTTGTTTTCTTGAATGAATAGACCAACTAAGAAAAACAAAATTCCTCCTAAAACTGAAAAAACTAAGGGACCGGTGACCCTTGGGCGAACAAATTTTATTGACGAAATCCTTAAGAGAACTGAATCTCAGCCATCAGTAGGATTTAGAAGAACTATTTCTAGATAGCTTACTAGTTCCCTTCAGGTTACATAATCACCATCTGAAGCCTTTGCTGAGATACATAGTCAAACAGAGGGAATTGAGCAATATTCCCAAGAAATTGAGAATCCTTGCATAAGTTTCCTTCAAGAAGGGAACTCTAGTAATCTCCGAGAAGGAGAAGGGGAAACGGGAGAAACCAAAGACTCAAAATATCCTATTAAAGTCGCCCAAACAATAAGTAGCCTAGATAAGAGAAGTGTTCTTCAACTTATTTAGAACCAAGGTCCTGAATCACCTCAAACAGTGGGTGAACAGGGAATACTTATTATTACAGACAAAGGGAGTGCTATCAAAGCCATTCCTGCCCCTGCTCGTCAACCTAGAAATTCCTTGGAAATCCTAGAGGGATATTGGAATATCTTCGATCAAATGGCCCAGAACCAAAATCAGAACCAGTAGACACCCCAAAAAACCTCTACGCTGCAATATCCTATAGTAGATACTGCAGTCAATGCACCTATGAAAGCTATCCTCCTTCAACATATTCCCACATTTCATGGCTTAACATCAGAGGATCCAGACGCGTTTTTGTTTGAATTTGATGTGCTGTGTAGGGGATATGATTACACCACCAACGCCTAAAAACTAAAACTATTCCCTTCTACATTAAAAGGGTCAGCCTTGCGATGGTTTATGGGATTAGGTGGCACTGTCATAACTGATTGGGATCATATGAAGGCTGCATTTTTAAAGAAGTATCAAGATTATTGCAGGTCTCGGGAACTAAAAGATGAAATATTCCAAATGACAGCAAAACCAAATGAAACCTTGGAAGAATATGTGGAATGGTTTCAATACAATCTTCAGAGATCCCCTTATGCATCTTTACCCTTACCTGATAATGTTTTGAAAACCACATTAATTAGGGGAATGAAAGATCAATGGGTTGAAACATTGAATATTATGGGAAAAGGTGATATATATCAGGAAATTTATCCTAACATCATTGATTTGTGTATCAGGAGTTCGAGGGGAAATACAAGGTTAAAATCAGCAGAACGTGATATAATTACAAGGGAAAATAAGACCTCTAATGAAGGTGTGACTCGTGCAGAGATTGGAAATTTGCTAGAAGACTTTAAAATAGACATACTGGGGACTCTAACAACGCAGTTTGATATTATGCAAGCCAAACAGAAGCAAGCAGAAGCAGAGAAAAATTTGGCAATATTTTGTCCCAGGTGTTGGAAGAAACACAACCACAAAGAATGCCCGTTGAATGTGATTAAAGTCTGCGCCATTTTCACGAAAGATCACCCTACAGAGGGATGTCCTTCACTTCCTGGCCTAAAAGCAGTTTATAAGGAGGCAGAAGAAGAATCAGAAGTGGTATGTCTGCTTAATCAGTGCTGACAATGGCAGCCGTGACAATCAGGTATGCCAAATGATCAATTTTATTTTCAGCCTCCTCAGTATAATGCTCAACAATATAGTGGGATGTGGCAAAATCAACCACCTTTCCCCAATTGGTCACAATAGCCATTTCCTCCCACATCTTGGCCAAATCAAACAAACCAAAATAATTGGCCTAGCTTTCCTTTCTACCCACCATTTTGGTGAAATAACTATGGTATACAATGGTCCCCCTCTACTTCCTAGAGTCAGACCTGGCAGTAAAACTGGAAAAAACCTACAAATCAGCCAGCTGGATCAATTCCTCTCTCTCAACCTACACTGCCAGCTCCTTATACAAACCCCCAGACCAACTTAAGACCACAACTCCCAGCCCAACCCAACCCAAACCCAAACAATAGGCCAATTCAATCTGTCCAAATAATGGAACCCCCAGAAGTAGAAACTGAACTGAGGGAGTGCAATGATCTTCAATTAAGGTCTAGGTGAATAGTAGAAACAGAGAGAAACAATGATGATCATATTGAAGATCCGTTACCTATAGAACAAACAGTACAAAATGAGAAGGAAGTTCAACAACGAAGTCAACAACAAGTAACAACTTCCTCTCCACCATTCCCAGAATGATTAATCATACCACATCCATTAGAACAACCTAATTTTGATCTTCTGGGAGAATTAAAAAAATTGTGTATAAAAATCCATCTCCTCCAAGCTATCCAAGACATTCCTATATATGAAAAAACCATTAAGGAATTATGCATAAAGAAGCCAAAGAGGAGAACAATCACCAATCCTACTGTCCAAATAGTCGGTACGTTATCTGACTTATTATCAGGAATGGAAACACCTATAAAATATGAAGACCTAGGAAATATTATAGTGACAGTCCAAATCCATGGGCAATTGTTTCCAAATGCCTTAGTTGATTTGGGAGCAGCAATCAATATTTTAAAAACCACCACCTGTCAGAAACTTGGAATTACATCACTAGAACGAACAACAACCTTGTTGGAATTGGCTGACCGATCGGTAGTCAAAACAGAGGGTACACTACAAGATGTAATGGTATCTGTAGATTCCTAGGAATACCCCGCTAACTTCTTGGTTATCAATCCAAAGAACCAACTAGATGGACACCCGTTAATCTTAGGTAGACCTTGGTTGGCAATTTCTGATGCTTATATTGGATGTCAACAAGGCAATATGAAAATAACAAGGGGAAACTATGTCAAGAATTTAGTCCTATATCCCCCAGCCCAGCCAAGTCTATCAATAATCAAAACAAAAAAACAACCTGCATCATATCTAATGGAAAATATGAGAACACCTCTAACTATAGAAAATGCTCTTGATTTTAAAGATCAAACAGAGGATGATATCATTAATAGTTTCATTAATAAACCACAAACCAGATCTTATTTGCAATGTCACATGATCAAGGCATCATTCGATAATAAAGAAGAAGAAGAACCTTTCAAAGATATTCCTGATCAAGTAATACCTACTACTTCTGTGTACAATAGCAAGATTGTAGAAATTGAGCCAGGAAAAAATCTAAACATTAACAAAAATATCACTGCTGAACAAGAAGAGAAATTGGTCCAATTATTACAAAAATACAAAGTAGCCTTTGCATGGGATTACACCGATATGAAAGGAATTGACCCTTAATTGTGTACACACAACATCTATATCGAAAAATATGCAAGACCCATTCGCCAACCCCAAAGAAGACTAAACCCTCACCTCAAAGATATTGTGAAAGTTGAATTACAAAAACTATTGGATGTTAATTTCATCTACCCAATATCTGATAGCAAGTGGGTCTCTCCATTAGTAGTGGTACCAAAAAAGAACGAAAAGTGGAGAATATGTGTAGATTATTGTGAACTTAATAAGGCAACATAGGAAGACCACTTTCCCCTTCCTTTCATTGACCAGGTATTAAACACATTGGCAGGAAAGAAATTATTTTCTTTCCTCGATGGCTTCAGTGGGTACAATCAAATCTAGATTGCCCCTAAAGACCAGGACAAAACTACTTTTACCTGTCCATTGGGGACATTTGCCTACCGAGTCCTACCTTTTGGCCTATGCAATGCCATTTCTACATTTCAAAGGGTAATTCTCGGCATCGTTGCAGACTTAATAAATGAAGGCCTCGAAGTATATATGGATGATTTCACACCTTATGGGGATGATTTTGAGCCTGCATTGGAAAACCTAGAGAAGGTATTGCAAAGATGTATTGACACTAGGATTTGTTTAAGCCACGAAAAGTGTCTTATGATGATGACCGAAGGAGTTATCTTAGGGAATTATATTTCAGCAGCTGGAATTCAAGTGGACCCAGCTAAAATTCAAATAATCTTGTTAATTCCCACACCCACCACACAAACAGAGGTACGTAGCTTTCTTGGATTTTCTGGTTACTATAGAAGATTTATAGAACATTATTCTCGAATAGCTGCACCTTTATATGCATTGACTGGAAATGTTGATTTCATTTGGATAGATAAATGTGGTAATGCCTTTAATGATTTGAAAAATCTTGTTTCAACAGCCCCAGTGCTAAGGGGCCCAAATTAAAATTTTCCATTCCAAATTTCATCCGATACCTCAGACACAGCAATTGGATAAGTACTTGGGAAGGAGGAAGACAAGAAGCCATATGCAATTTATTATATTAGAAAAATTCTATCCCCTGCTGAATTAAATTATACTGTGACTGAGAAATAATTTTTAGCTGTAGTTCATGCTATAAACAAGTTTAGACATTATATAACTGGGTATCCTGTAGTATTATATACTGATGCATTATATACTGATCACTCTACCATTAAATTTTTAGCAAATAAACTTGTTACAAACGGAAGAGTGACAAGATGGTTGATTTTACTACAGGAATTCGATATCACAATCAAAGATCGACCTGGGAAAGAGAACCTTGTAGCTGACTTTCTATCAAGAATGCCAAAGCCAACAGATACAAAAGCAGTTGAAGACCACTTTCCAGATGAACATCTCTTCGCTGTTACTTTCAGAACACCATGGTATGCTGATATAGAAAACTATTTGGCAATAGGTAAAATACCTAAACATCTATCCCTTAATGAACGAAAGCAGATAATACACCGTAGTACCCGATTCTCTTGGATTGGGGGCTACCTATTTCATATAGGTGTAGATATGCAAATAAGGAGATGCGTTAGGGAGGATGAGGTATTTGACATCTTGAAAGCATGCCATGATGGGCAGTGTGGCGGGCATTTTGCATATCGTAGAACTACCCAGAAAGTTTTAAGAATAGGCTATTATTGGCCTACTATCTTTAAAGATGCCAAAAAATTCATGTAGGCCTGTGATAGCTGCCAAAGTGCAGGTCGCCCTGGGCAATCTGATGAAATGCCTTTGAACCCTCAACTAGTGATTGAACTGTTTGAATGCTGGACCCTTGACTTTTTTGGTCCTATTAGCCCTCCATCAAACCAAAAAGCATACATCCTAGTTGCAACTGAGTATGTCACCAAATGGGTTGAAGCAGAGGCTCTTTCAAAAGCTACAGAGGACTCTGTAATACAGTTTCTTTTCCAAATCTTTGTGTGCTATGGCCTCCTAAGGGACATAATCACAGATGGAGGACCACAATTTGTAGGTAATAAATTAGCTGAAACACTGCAAAACTACCACATTCAGCATAATATTACAAATCCATATCACCCACAGGCCAATGGCCAAGTAAAGAGCACGAACAAAGTAATCGAATCTATATTAACAAAAACTGTTGCCTCACACAGATGAGATTGGGCCTACAGATTTCCAGAAGCATTGTGGGCATATCGAACAACGTGGAGACCTACTACAGGATATTCACCATATCAATTGGTATTTGGAAAAGAACCCATCTTTCCAATAGAATTTGAAATTCAGATGTTGAGAACAACTCAGAAGGTGGGTCTAGATCTGAATGAGGCCCAGGCTAAAAGACTGCAGAAAATTAATGAGTTAGATGAAATTAGGCTCTCTGCTCTTCAATACACAACATTAATCCAGCAACAGTGAGCCAAATGGAATGACGCCCATATTAAAGAAAATATCTTCCACGAAGTACATTGAGCACTCCTATATGATTCTAGGTTTCAGGATTTCCTAGGGAAACTCCAGACACGATGGCTTGGACCCTATGAAATACAAAAAGTGCATGATAATGGCACTATTACATTTAGCTACCATTGACGGATCTGGACATCCCTTTAAGTTAAACGGTCACCGAGTACGATTGTATCATAAATCGCTTACCCGAGAATCCTTTTACCAACAGTTACGAGAAGATTCTACCATGGAAATTTTTGCTGAAGGGGAGAACTCCTCCTCGGCACCAGTTTGTTAAATCATTCCTTTTTTTAAATTTTGTACATAAAGAATTTTTCATTTTCTTGATTCTTTTTTTACGAAATTCATTTTTTAAAATTTCTGTTTATATCATTTCTTTATTTTTTCATCGTTTGTTTCATGAAATTCTATTTCTTTAAAAAAAAAGGAAAAAAAAAAAATTTGTTTATTTCGTTTGTTTTGCTGTTCCTTTCCAAAGGAACAACACTTCTACTATTCCTTTCGAAAGGAACAACAGTTCCGCAGAGTGTTTTTTTTGTTCCTTTCTAAAGGAACAACACTTCAACAGAGTATTTTTGTTGTTCCTTTCGAAAGGAACAACAGTTCCGCAGTTTGCTTTTGCTGTTCTTTTTAAAGGAACAACACCTTTTTGAGTGGATTGTTTTTTGTTTTAAGCCAGCATTTTGAATTTTTGATCACTCTTCTAAAGGAAAATATATCATTTATATACAATCATACAAATTAAAGCTTACTGTAATCAACAGATCACAAGAAATTATCATTTTTAAGGAAATTGTCTAGTAATGATAAGAAAAAAGGAAAAAGGGGCATGATCAATAACATAACTTTGCTATTTTATTACCATTGAATTAATCTGATCGATTATGGTTCTTTCCCATATGCTATAACTCTCTTTTATTTTTATCTATGGAATAGGAATAAGGGAATATTCTTTTCTATTGAGACGTTTAGACTTCTTCCACCATCCCTACTCTTAAGGAGTGTTGAGCCATCCTTTATGAATAACTAAGGAAAAGTTCTATATGAAAAAGAAAAATATTTACATATTTTATTAATAGTTTTATGATTTTGCAGATGGAGGATAGGGGGTCTCATCAAGAGCCAGCCTACCATGATCATAAGGAAGGCAGTGAAGTGGCATTCCCATCATGGCCACCAAACTAGGGAAATGGTTCAATAGAAAATTGAAAAAAGCAAGAAGTCTTTGGAATAGGAGGTCTCATCACAAACTGACCTGCCCACTTTTCACCTCTTCCCGGTGAATGGCATTGTGGTTTATCTGGTCACCAAGCCAGCACAATGGCCTTCGTCATTATATTTAACAAAAAGCACTTCCTTAGTATAAATAAAGGACCATGGTTCTGTGGGTAAGAAAGAAAATCTGTCAAGGTTATGGACACCTGTGGGCAACAGAGCTCTGTTGATGGTATTGGAGTCACATTTATACGCATCAATAGTTATATTTAACCTTTTTCCTATATCTCTATTTAAACATCAAATGAAAATATGAATCCTTTACCTTTACTTCCGAACCTATTATACATGAAAATCATTACAAATTGATCATATTAGTTTGAAATGGTAAATAATGCAATTGTACTTATCTTTATCTTATGTTGTCCCTTCTCCCAATATTTGAATCATTACAAAACAATTTTCTATCCATTACCGATTCATCACACGCATTGATTTCAGTAATTGCTATAATTTGATTGAATGTATCATAATTATGCCTGCTTTTTACTACCGCACCACTGCTGTACCACACTTGCCTCTCTCAATTGACGGTCGAGGATGACCTATCATCCATTCAGGGGGCGCAGATGTCCTCATGCGGATCAAACCCCAAGATTTCTTTACCTGTATGTGAACCAAATCCATGCATTTTAGGAAATAAAAAATTTTCAACGACATTATTCCAATTCACTGTGTTGTGTTGTTCCATTGCGATTACTGTGTGTTGAGAAAAACTAACAGAGCGCAGAGACGATGGGAGGATGACCAATTCATAGTGAACCACAGGTGCTGATTGTTTCTGATGCTGCACGAGCAATTTTAGAAAGACTGGGGTGGATTACATATTTCATGAGGATGCAACAACCCCATGAAATAGTGGCCACCGAATTTTTACAGAACTTGCAGGAATGATCCTCCATGGTCAGAGGAAGACAGATAGATTTATCCGATGAAATAATTGCAGAGGTGTCTGGCATCCCAGCGCAAGGGACTATTTGGACTCAGAAAAAGATTAGGATTCGAGAAGCCATGAAGATTTTTCAAGATGATGGATAGGTGTTAGTTATCAAAGGCAAAGGAGTTCGGCTAGCATCATTAGGAGAACCATGGATAGAGTTGGCCAAGATTGTGTAGGCTTATATAACGTGCGACAGAAGAAAATATGTGGTAAGACCTCGCCACCTTAAGCTACTGGTTGTATTAAAACATAAATGCACCATTAATTTTCCTACATTTTAAAATTCTTTTTTGCATGATATTGCTCGTGGTATAAGAAAAGCTCAACATGCAGATATGGTGGTCAGCCACCATTGTCTAATTCGATTAATAGTGATTCATAGCCTCGCCCAGCAATAGACCAGCTGGGAAGAGTTGATATTCTCCATTGACGGAGGGTTAGATTTACCTGCTCCAAAATGAAAGAGGATGGCCGACTCAATAGCTGAGCCATCTACTCACGGACAGTCCCTCCAATCAAAATGAAGTAGGAGGATGGTGGAAGGAATTCTAGGCAGCAGCAGCCAACCCCTAGAATTGCACAGCTCAGAGGATGAACAGCCTCCACAATTGGAGGGAGTAAGCCCTCGTACAGATGAAGAACAGGAATTGGAAGGAAAAATTCGCTACTCGGACAAAGAAGAAATAAGTCGCCACACCGGTAGTGAAAAACAATCCAGTGCAGAAGAAGGAAATAATGAGGAAGAAGAAATCGAAGGAAATACTGAGGAAGAAGAAATTGAAGGAGAAATTCGGTATTCAGATGAGGAGGAAGGAAGTTATCATACTTTTGAGGAGGATGAAGAAAATCATAGTAGCGATAAGGAAGGAACAAAGCCTCCCAAAAATGCTATCGTAAGCCTTTTACAGGAAGACCAATTGGCCCAGATTTTGGCCAATATGAGTGATTATCCACAACATCATAGCCCTTTGGACCTTAATATTGATATTAATCAACTACCAGAGTTCTCTGCTAACGATAAAGAAACAGCTGGAGAAATGCTGAATGAAACAGCAAACCCTAGCGAAGCTAGGGTTACTTCTCCTGAGAGGCGTGAACAGGAGAAAGAGAACACCGAAGCAATACCTCAACTTGGAATCCCCCAGGAGATTTCAGAGTCAACTGAGAATATGATTCCCAAAGAATTTATCCAAGGGCATATGAATGTGGAAGAATAACCCCAAGAAGAAGATCAAAAAGAGAATTTAACTGAGGGCATGGCTGATATAGACCAAAACCCTGTTGAGAAAACAGGTTCAGATAAAGGAGCAGTTGTTCCATTAAGAAAAAGAAGGAAAACAACTGAGATTGAGAAGCTTCGCAGGGAACGAATAAAGCTTCATAAACTAGTAGAACAGCTTAGGCAAACCATTAGGGTTCTGAGAATGAAACAGATGCCTAAGCGAGCCCCTAAGAGAAGAAGCATTGCTACCAAAATAATTTCAAAAAAGAGAAAGGTGACTGCTAATAGGAACCCCCAAGTTATAGAAGAAACCATACCTAAGCCTAATTATGAGGATGCGGAGCAGCAAACGGCTGTTCCAACACAATTTGTTCCAGAGGAACCTGTTTCAAGTGAAAATATGCAATCTAGCAATTAGCACACTTTTAACGATCCGACACTGGCCAGACTACAAGAAGAGTTGGCACAGGCCCGAATAGAAAGGCAGAGATTGGAGGAAGACACTATCCCAAGAAAGAGATATTAAGAATTGCAGTAGCAAATGAGGATTATTCATGAAGCAGAAGCTGAAGCTCATGAAAAATATCGAAAAGCAGAGAAAAAGGCTGATAAGGTAATGAACCAACTACAACTAGCCTACAATCAAATGGACACTCTTTGCTCCTTGTATACTGATGTCTTAGCCTGTAGATGCTCCGCCAAAAACTATGCTTTGTTTTTACTAGAAAGATATTTACAACTAAAGGTGAAGGTAGTTAGGGCAGGGAAATCCATAGAGCTAAAAACCATAGACGAATTTGTATCATGCTGCAAACTTTATGGGATCAAAGTACAATGCCTTTTGTGTGAATTTTACCTGCATAATTTAGTACTTGAAAATGATTGTGAGTCAAACCCTATCCCTTTTGTGGGAGATGTTCAATATCAGGCTTTCATTTCCTTTGATGTGAATAAATTAAAATGGCTTAAAGCCTATAATGCTTTCCAAAGGCAGGAAAATGAATTAGATTTGTGGGTTAGGAGTGAACCTCAAAACCCATCCCAATTTTGGGCTAGACAGAAAAGTTTGATGACAAAGGAAGGCGTTATCCAAGCATTGGGGCATGTCCACAAATCAATTATTTTGAATGGAACAGATTATTTCTTATTCATTAGAAACCAAGCTTATATAGCAGCTAAGGTCCGGTGGAGAACCTCCAACCAGAATGTGCAAAATAGGGAACTATTTAATTATAGAAACTTTGGGCTAGCTGCAGACCACTTGATTTCCTATAGCCATATCGTTTTAAAAGATGGACCATTCTAGTTAGGATGTAGGTTCTGCAGCCCTATTGCATGGTACCCTGCTTCGGACTACAAAGCTATTTACGAACTCCCTGAAGGACAGACAAAACATGTTTTTGAGGTATTAGCTACACTACATGGTTTTAGGCCTGTTGATGACAAACCTTATACGACTTATTCTTTGACTGCTCTCCATGTGAACTATAGTTTTCATGAGGACATGAAAAATATTAAGCAGGGGGGTGTTTTGGGCAGTGAAAAAGGTATGAAATTACTATGTATTTTCTCATTCTTTTACCATAGACATACTCCTTTTTGCCTTGGAAAGGTAATTTATTGTAAGAATTATAATAGAATTGGAAAGGTTTATGTTTATTATAAAAAGATGGATAAATGTTACTTTTTGTTGACAAAATAGGAATTCGACGAGGTGAACAGTTGTACCAAAGGCGGGGCTGAAACTAATGTAACTGCTACTCCATCAGCATTGAACCATATATAGCCAAAGGCAAGGAGATCCAAACGAATTGCCAAGAAAAGACATGGAACAGCTCAGCCTTGGTCAGAGTAAACAGGATGATAAATAAACAAAGAGGAGCGAATCCTTCAGGATCCTTCGATCCTGAGGGATCGTTGTTCAAACTCATATTATTCCTTGAATTGTCCGTCGAGATTTGATATATAAAGTAATGTCCTTTAGTAACAGTCAGTTAGTGAGTTGGTTGAAAGGCTTTACATTTAAACATTTCCTTTGTAATATAATGTTTTATTAACTCTCGGCTTTGAGAGAACCTCCTTTGTAATGCTTTATGTTGGTTTAATATAAGACATGTGTTTCATTCATTTTCTAAAGTTCTGAATTAGCCCAACAGTATTTCACTGGCGCTAAGGGCCTGGTTCTGGTGGAATCACTTCACTGTTTGTATTTTTAATACTTGTTTACTATTGTGTGAAGTGTGTTTAATGTTTATTTCAATTACATAATTGATTTATCGTTGTTAGATCAAATACATAGTCATTTCTATTTCATACTTTACAAGAAGCACATTTGTTGTTCGGTTATCTTGTTATCATTATAAAGCTTTGCTGTTCTGTATCTGATTCAAGTTGTTGTTCCATTAATTTATGATTTGTTATAATTGATTGTTGCATGGTAAGTGGCTGACGACAGGATTGAAGCATGGAAATCTAGTTACTTGATTATGTGAGAATTGTAATTGTTGTTCATTTCATATTGTTGTTCCGTTTCTGTTCATTATTTATTCATAGCCTTCGATTAGCAAATAGATGAGTTATGGTTGTATGCTGCTGTTCCTTTCCAGATTTTGTTCCTTTTACTTATTTTCATTAGCGCGAAGATTGAGTTTGCTTTTATTTCGATTGCTTTAAAGATCGCCAACTGTAGAGGACACTGGTTATTGCTTCCAAGTCCCCAGATTGGTTATCTTGCATCGATTTCTAAGGGAAGGAGTTATTTCTACTGCATCCCTGATCGATGTCTTGCAAGATTGATGTAGTTTAATTTTCAAATCATTTTCATTCATGTCACTGTAATTAGATTTCTTTACAAGAATTTGTTACTTTTGCATTGAACATTATGCACTACATCTTCATAGCATTACTCTTAGATAATTACAGCCTCAGACATAGTACACTCTTGAAATAAAAAGTCGCTCCCGGATTGATGATTAATGTAGGCTAATTATGTGTTCAAAGATACCTTTTTATGACCCAACAGCGGGATGGAACTAGTATCAACCTATTTCTCCACCACTTTCAAAGTATTTTCCAACCACTCTGACTGGTTGGAATAGTTTTCAATCTCTAGTTTTGACTCATGAACAAAATGAGTCAATTTGAATTTGACTCTTATTTCACTAATGACTCCTAAAGGATCATACTACCATTTCAAACTATTACTGAACTTGAAATATTGTAAACACTTATCTGCTTGCTGACCAACATTCCTACTATTAAAAATGAAAGGACCATGCTGGTTCTTAATCTTAAAGTGAGTTTTCTTCTTTGATGACAGGAAGTTAAATTCATCTTAGTTTAGGATCTGTCTGATGTATTCTAATGCAAATAACCTCATTGGGAGGTGTTTGAGTAGCTTGTATGGAGTGAACTAGCTTCCATACACCCTAATTTTAGTATGGTTATGGTATAAATACCAGTCTCATGTTCTACTTTGTTCTAACAATTGCAATACTTTCTTTATCTCTTCATTGACCCTTGGTTGAATGCTAGTCCTTAGCATGTTTACAACTAGATAAAAAAAATGCATCAACGAAGTCTTTGTATCTGAATTCTATGGAATCCTTTCTGGTCAAGGATGTCCAGAAGACTACATATTGGGGGTTACCCTCTGTGTCTAGTTTTTGGAGGCTAACTACAAACCTTTCTTATTGGAAATATAGGAACAAATGAAACAAAACTGATGAATGTTTAAACACTCATTCCTCTAGTAATTTAACCAATTTATCATGGATGGAATCTGATAGATATTGAAAAAAGTTAAATGTTGAAGCTGGAGGTTGTCCATGATAGAATATGGACATAAAACATAGGATAGATGCATCTACAGATTCATCAGTAAAATATCCTAAAATGCATGACAACATTGTGACAATCTGTCTGGTTCTCTCTAAAAAAATAGAAGCTGAGTATGGAGGGTTACTCTTTGGGGTTTCTACTGATGGAGGAAGGAAGGTTTGGAATATTTGGAACCACTTGGGAAATTCCAGCTTCAGATATAGTTCAGTGAATATTTCAATAGATAATGGGGCTTCATCATGCTTGGGTTGGATCTCTAACTTCTGATTTATAGATTCTGCAGAGATGGTGAATAAAATCTCTTGGTTGGGGGTTACTAGAGCTCTTAAATTAGGTAAAAAATTGATCTGGCATAGTCTGATGATTTCTAGGAACCTAAAGATCTGTGGGAATATGTACTGGGGTAGGTTCGAATCCCAGAGGTGGATATCATCACCTTGGTTTATGAATTTATCATGGCTCCAGTAGTGGAGCTCTAGAAGGTTAAAATCAGTGACTGTAACACTAATTTTGAAGTTTCTATCAACAAGAGGTGTGTGGTCAACATCTACCACAGGTGGTTGTAGAGGGTTAATGGATAAGACGCTACGGGAGGCCATTATTTCGTTTAATTTAATCAATTATTACTTTTCTGTGCTTAAGTAATGGCTTGTGGAGGCTTAGTATTAACTGGAAAAGGTTTAGTTCAGTCTGTAGAAGGGGTTTTGGTCTGCAGCAGGCTTTCATGGTCTATAAAGCTTCAACTTCCCAGTCGGCAATGGTTCGGGTAGAAATAAGCTTGAATTCGAGTCTGGACAGACTTCAAAATAGGTCGGCAAAGGCTTGTTTTTCACAATTTTCAATAGAAATGGGGAAAAAATGTGTTAGGGGGGGGCTTTATTTCTTTTAACCAAAGGTAGTTAAACATATGGTGCGGAGGTTTAACTTTCAAATAGTAACCTGTTTCATCATTTGTCGCGGGGACGGGTTGGTGGTTTATCGCACGATGAAAAGTGGTTAAGTGGTTTTCAGCTAGGGGATGCGATAAAATGTGGGACTGACGCGTGGAAAATGGTTGGGGGTGCGAAACCACCCATTTCACACCCCCCGCTCAGCTTTAAAATTTGGATTGTCGGGGGTGCGAAAGCTTCTATTGGCCATTGTATCTAATTAGTTATGATCGGGTGAATAGGTGAGTTGGGTGTTTTGATAGGTGGGGTCAGGATTATTATATGCGATGGGATTTATTATGTATGGGTTTAAAGTAAAGTTGGACCCATGATAATATAGTAAAGCAAAGGTGCTAACATGTTAGCGGGGAGTAATATGTGAAATGGGTTAAATATATATTAAACGAGGATTAATATAAAGGAATTGGGGATATATATTAGCGTAAATATATTAAAACATGGATTTAATATAATATATGGGTTAGCATAATATGGGGATAAGTTAAAATGATAGCGGGAGGGGTTTTAATGGAGTGGGCGTCATATATTTTAACCATTCAAACTTTAGAAAAAATGGGTTTTTCATGTTTTTTATGGAAAAGGGGAAGTTACTTTTCAAAGTAAAATGTGTTTTTTAACTAGGGAAAGGGGTGTTGGGAAGGGAAAAAGGGCTAAAATAACGGGAAAGGGTTAGAATAAGGGGAAAGGGGTATTTTCAAAAGGAAGGGGACTTTTCACAAAGGAAAAGGACTTCTAAGAGTGGCAATAGGGTTTTAAGCAATGGGAAGGGGATTTAGGGGGGATATTAGTGATATGATATGAACTAATTGATGCTTCCCATTACTTGTGAAAGTAATCTACCTACCCTTTATTTACCCTAACATTTTTTACTTCATTTATTGGGTACATTTGAGCTTGCTGACCCTTTGATTTTCTTTTGATAAGAAAACTAACCTATTTCTAACCTTATAACTTCCAATGGCCTAGATTAAATTGATGAGTTCATTTTTATTCTCTACTTAACTACTGATCTACCAAGATTAAATGGTTTGGCCAAATCTTTATTCACTAACTAGTATTACTTGAAATTTAAAAACATGAATGAATCAAGATTAAATTGTATGACCATCATGAATTGTGGCATTTTTGACAACCTACACACAATTTTTATTTGCATAAAGTAAAGTAGGAGTAGTGGAATTTGAATTTGAAACACTTTCATGATCTATTTTTGTTTCTTTTTTGTACGGTTCATACTTTATCTTATTTTTTGATATTTTTCTTTTAGTCCTTTGATTTTTCTTTGAGGACTTACCCTCTTTTCATAGTTTAATATGGGAAAAAACTTGTGGAAAGAAAATTATGTACAATATTACAAGACTTTAACATAGTTAATTCAAAATTATGATCCCTATTATTATAGGACCCTAACATGTCCCAAGACCATTCGAGAAATTAGTGGTTGGGTCTAGATGGATCTATAAGGTGAAGTAGACAATATATGGGAATGTGGAGAAGTACAAGGCTAGATTTGTAGCTCGGGGATTCTCACAAGTTGAGGGCATTGACTATCAGGATACTTTTGCACCAGTTGCAAGGTACTCATCGATTAGATCTATCCTTGCACTCTCATTGCAGATGGAGTGGAAGATACATCAGATGGATGTGAAGACTGCATTTCTTAATGGAGTTATTGCGGAAGAAGTGTACATTGAGCAGCCAAAAGGTTTTGAGACCTTTGACAGTAATTCTCGTCTGTGCAGACTCAAGAGAGCATTGTATGGGCTCAAGCAAATACCTCGTGCTTGGTACACCAAGATTTCCAGCTATTTCACTAGGTTGGGCTTCAGGAAGAGTGAAGCAGATGCGAACCTATACCAGATTTTGGTTGATGGTAGGATTTTTATTATCGTACTTTATGTTGATGATATTATTTTGACAGGTGATGAGAAGCTCATAACTTCTTGCAAAGAGGATCTTGCAAGGGAGTTTGAGATGAAGGACAAGGGACACCTTCACTATTTCCTTGATTTGAATATATGGCAGCGTGATGGAGAGCTATTTATTTCTCAAGGAAAGTATTCCAAAGAGATTCTAAGGAAGTTCCACATGCAGAGTTGTAAGCCAATGGAGACTCCTCTTGCAGGAAACTAGAGGAAGGACGATGCTACTTTAGGTGAGGTAGTGGATGCTACTGTTTACAGGAAGCTTGTGGGCTCACCCATGTACTTGGTGAACACATGACCAAATATTTTCTATGTAGTTAAACATCTTAGTCAAGTTATGGTTAAGACAACCAAGCTCTTTCGGAAGGCGGGGAAGCATGTCTTGAGATATCTTAGGGGCACTACAGAGTATGGATTATGGTACAAATGGATAGAGGGAGTGAAGCTTCATGGCTTCACCAATGCAGATTGGGTAGGTAGTCCATTAGAAAGAAAGAGCACATTAGGAGGGATATTCAACATAGGATTGACAACAGTTTCTTGGTACAAAATGAATCAGAGTTGCACTCAGTTCAGCCGAGATAGAGTACATGGCATCCAGTTAGGCTGGATGTGAGGCCATCTAGATGTGGAAGATTCGTGTTGGTTTTTTTGGTCATCATATGGATCTGACTGTGATACATTGTGATAACCAGAGTTGCATAAAACTCTCGATTAATTTGGTATTCCATGATAGGTCCAAGAATATATACATTCAGTACCACCATCTCAGAGATTATGGTCATAGATGCATTATGTTACTTTAGTACATTCCCACAGAGGATCAGGATGCATATATTATAATGAAGGCACTCATCAAGAGCAAATTAGAATACCATAGAGGGAGGATTGAGGTAGTTGATAATCCCTTTCTTGTTGACAGGGAGTGTTGAAAACTCAATAAGAAATGTATGTCTAATTTAATTTTCCCTTAATTAAATTGGACAATAAATTGTAATCTTATCCTATAATCACTTGTGATAGTTAACTCAGTGTGATAAACCCAGTTAGCTCATGGAATTCGAGTTGAGGGTAGTTGGTGAGGCACGCAGAGTGGTTCTATTTTTTTTTAGTTCAAGTTGCAGTTAGGGCATTCGTTTAATGCATGAGAAATCAGTTAACTCAATTAATTGAGTTAAAAATAGTTTAACTAGTTATAATTGATTGTTGCACTAGTGAGAGGTGAAGTGAATTAAATAAGATTTAATTCACATGCAGCAATCTATCAAGTAACTGATGATTTATTATTAATAGCTGAATGCATGTTAGTTCTCATGAAGACCCAATTGAGACAGAGGTTAAAGGGATGTTAACTATCAGTTGTATTATTAGCAAACTGCCTGCATGCAGAAATACACCCATAGGATTTCCCATGATCATTGCACAATTTTGGAAGGTTGAAATTCCTAAATATTGGGTATTTCATTCCACATGAATTTCAAAAGCAAGGAAGGTTTAGTAGAGGTAGGAAATTGGCTAAGTGTTGGTCGATTTTGTCTAGATCAATGTGACAAAATTAGCAGAATGCAGCAGACTCTTGTGAGAAGAGTACATTGTAATTTTTTCATGATTCCTTGGTTGAATATACAATAGAAGTTAGAGGGGTTTTGAGCAGCAAGCTATCCCCAAGAAAAATATCTGTGTTTTGGATTGATTTTGTTCTTTCTTTTACTTGGTGTGATTGACGATCATGTTTATTTTATGTAATTAATTTGTAGAAGGATTCAATATATTTCTTTATCATATCGCATGATCGGATTGAATCCATTGGTATACATATTTTTCGTAAAATTTCTACAAATTAGACAATTGATATTGGAACCTAACAAACACAAGCATGAAGACAAGGGTATGTATTCCATGGCTTCACCTCTTAGCCCTCATTATCACATTGCTGCTATGATGTGTAGATTGTTTAGATATTCCAATACTCATAAATTCATAGTTGAATGGGTCCATTTTATTGATGTTATTTCATATGCCTATATAATGGATTGGATTACCATATTGTCAAATAACATAGCTACCCAAATCCTTTCCTACAGAAGCAAAAAAAAATTATCCACCAAAATTGTGCTACATTTCTATATGAGTGCATATATCATGGATGTTGTTTGTTTTACATCTGATTTTCCATCCATGGGATGGAAATGGACCCTAGAATACCCTAATCCTATTCACATATATCATAATATCCTCTAGGAGTCCAATTTCCAACCGCATTTCTACAAAATCTGCCATGGAGTTATGTTGTCCCGATACCAAGATGTCTTTGATGAAAAATCCCCCAGACTATCCAAAGAATCCAACAATGATTTTAGAACCATAGGAAAATGGTTTGGGGAGGATTATTTTAATTGTTTTGGCAGTTTTTCCATCCCATATGTTCTTCCCCTCTATGTCCTCGACACACATTCAACTCAAGAGGTTGCCTATCAGAGTGCGGGAAACGACCTAACTAAAGCCCTAAAGGAAGAAAAGGAGTTAATGTGGCCATCCTTCCCTATTCATGGTGGAGTATATACTCTAGTCAATTTTAATAATTTTGTGCTTGATATTGATCAAATACAATCCCTAAATTTCCCTACTATTCCAAGCAGGAAATATGATCCAAACAACGTATCTAAAAATTTCGTTGTGCAGGTTAAAATAAAACAGTTCATACACAAACCTGATAATTTTGATGATTTATTTGAATCACTCCAAGATTACTTACATGTGGAGAAGTTAGATGAGTCCTACTTGAATCTAGAGGAATTAAATAAATTCAGAGAATAAAGAAACAAAAATTTAGAAAAACTTCCTCTAGACTCATTGAGGATTTCTCAATTGGTTTTACCACTTGATAAGGCTTTGACACTACCATAAAAAAATAACGATATTCTCACAAGGAAAAACAATAAATCACATCATCAGATCTGTTATCACTCTCAATTTTTCAATTTTTTTTTGATAGGGTCATCATAAGCTTCACCTTGTCTGATTAGGTTAGATCATTCATTTGATGAGAAATTCACTTAATCATGTTTATTATAGGTCATAAACACTTCATTAGTCTTTTCATTATGGTCATATACACAATAATCCACCTTGGGTTCACTTGCATAGTCATCAAATTTTAAAAAAAAGAGCCACTTGTCTAGTTTTTCACAGTTTCATGGCGAATACAGTGCAAAATAGGCAGATTTCGCTACGAAACTACCTGAGAATTTCGTAGCAAATTTGAGGATTTCTCTGTTTTTCTACTTTTTGAGAAGTCAAATTCCAGGGCATTTTCTGGGGAAATAGAGAAGCATTCTAAGAAACTGAGAGAGGTTATTGTCAACAACAGATCAAATAAAATTAACCTCTTTCACTTTTCCCAAAGGTGCTACAAATTACAATATTCAGAGATGTAGTTCGACTCTATTTTTAGAATGTGTTTTTTCTCCTGCTTGATACATGTTTTTCAAATGCAGTTCCCAGACACCTGGAAATTTTTTCCAAAAAGAAAGAGATTTTTTATTCAAAACAAACTGACCTACAAAAACCTCCTTCAGTTTTGCAACAAATATCAATGATATGGAGATAGGAGCTCATATATGAACCCTATTTGTTCAGAAAAAATAGTCATTTTATTGGTAAATAAACTTGTTAAAGGTGAAAAAGATGTTTTTTGAAGAGGTGTGTCCTAGGCTTCAAGCCCCATTTTCGCTACAGAATTTCTGAAGATGACTTTTTTACAAAAAGGGTGATTAAACTTGGAATTAAATATTGGGAAAATTTTGTATTAGCTCTTTAAGCCTATCAAATAGATCCATGAAAGAAAAGAGAGCTAAGAGGTGGTGTAAATTGGTAAATTAAGTTTGCTACCAAAAGTTGCTACAAAACAGCCTTGTTTTCCCCTGTTTTGGTAGTGAGTTGAATATTGAAGGAATTTTGTCTTGAATTGGTGCATTCAAGGTTAGTTGATCACATGTGGAGGTAAAATATGGTCAGGAAGATATTTTCATACAGGTTTGGAAAAAGTGTTTAAAACAAAGGCACTATGAAAAGTTGCTACGAAATGAGTGCTATGAAATTTTTGAACATGACTATTTTAGCAGTCCACTTCAAGTTTGATTTTTGACCAAATGAAAAATTATTTTGGAAATCTGAAACAATTATTTCTTCAAAACAGGTCCATATACAAAAACCTTTCTCAGTTTCTGAACATCCATCAGGGTTTGGAAATTATACAGTCATCTTTGAAGCCTACGTTTCAGAATTTTCACTAACCAGATTTATGAAAAAATTGTAAAATTCGACTTGGAGGAGGTCTATCTCAACATCCACGTGGCATAGTGACACATCAACACTCCAATACACTTAGAAAATTATTAGGTTGTATTTGATAAGGGTTATTAAATGGATTTTTTGAACTATTTAATGGAAGAAGAGTCCCTTTTGTATTCAAAATCTGCAAAACATAAATATCCCTAGGAAGTCTCCATGTGATGCAATCATGTTTGAAATAGGTGTCTAAGGTGGGAATTCGAGGTGAGAAAGGTGGAAAATAATTTTTATGAGTCCTTACTCTATAAATTAGAGAGTTGTAGAGTTATAAAGGGTTGGTAGATGTTAGGTATGCACTACTATTGTAATCTTTCACTATCAGTAATATACTTTTGCAGCAGCTTGTTTCAAACCCAAGATTCATTGTATGTTATTATCTATGCTTTTTTTATCTTAGTCCTTTTTATCTTTATTCAGTTGCTCATGTGTAATCACTTGGAATTCATTAATATTCTCCAATTTCCTCTACACATGTATTTGTTGTTTTTTCCTTTATGTGTGATTTGATAAGAATATAAGTGCCTTGGCTTCCATGACATTTTCTATTTTGCAATTGACATTAAAAATGACTCCATAAGACCAATGGTAGAAAATCCTCTACAATTTCCACCTGAAATCATACACAATCAAGTCATTATCATAGAGTTAGCCATCTAATAGACTTTTTATTGAAAAAATAATAAGTTTTCTTGAGAGAGCCCTCTCAGACTCAAGAGGCTAATCTTCAGTCAAAATCTGGTATGAAATAGTTACTCCAAGTTGACCATTGAAGTAGCCCAACGGGAACTCAATTAGGTGATAACATTTTGGTGTCATTTCCGAGGACCAAAGGTGTAAATTTTCCCTGGGAAGAATGAAAAATTTTCAGTTCTAAAGTCTGAGAGCAGTAGACGCTTAGGTTCATATTGGCTATATTTCTACTCCGGCAATTCCACAAATGAAATGGAAAATTGGAAGGTGACTCCACTGCTTGAAGATCAATAGCTTGATGAAGTTCCAAGATGAGTTCCATTACAAGAATAAATTCTAGGTATGCCTTGATGAATTAGTCTCACATCCCTAGTTTTCCAAATCCTATGCCAAAAGATGATTGGTTAACGACATTCCCATATTTAAAGATGAAAATAAAGAAAATGTTGTCTTCACTTGGTTAGATTCTATATGCATGTACGCAAACTCCAGTTTCAGTTCCCTGAGGATTGTCTCATGAAGATGTTTATGGTCACTTTAGAGGGAAAGGCATGGTATTGGTACAAAATCCTGTCAAATGGTTCATTATATTCTCTTGCCAATTTCCATGTTGCATTTTATGAGATGTATAAAGAATGTAATTCTTCCTTATTATTGGTCAAAGACTGTTGTAAACATTGTGTGAGTTTTATTGAATATTTGGAGAACTGTTATGAATATGATGAGTTCATGGATGAGGAAATTTTAGAGGCCCTTCATGACAATCCCTTTCATCACCAAGAAGAAAGGGTAGTCTCTCTCTTGGATGAAAATGAAACCTAGCAGGAGTTTATTTATGACAATCATGTTACATCCTCTAAGCTTTATGAACATTTGCAACAGACTTGTCAGTCTTTTGATCATCATGAATATGAGAATCATTTACAATAGCGGGAGGAAATACTCAAAGATAATTTCTATAATCCTCAGGTAAAGGAAGAAATTTATTCTTCATGTCATTCCTTGCATCAGCTTACAAAAAAAGAAGAAAATTTTGAAAAGAAAATTTTAAACAATTAGATGAGTATTCTTGTTGAATCATATGAAGAATTACCTCTAAAAATTCCCATGGTACATGTTGAGGCAATTCCTTTTGAAAGTGTTCAAGAATACTCCAAGTTTTTCTTTCTCCCAAATGAAAATAATGATAAGCAAATTTTTTCCTTTATTATTCGAGAATGGTCACAAGAGTTATAAAGAAAAATATGAACAAGGAACACTAGAAAAGGATCATATTTACTCACACTTTCTTGTTTATCAACAATAATTATTCATGCATACTCTAAAATATCCTTTCGCAACTTTGCTGGAATCTTCTATAGGAATGAATTTAAAAATGACTTTCAGTTATGTAGACAAATTCAGATGGTGGAACAACTTGTCATCTCTCACGAATTGTTTTATGATCATAGAATCAAGGTCATATGATCACATGTGGAGGTAAAATATGTTAAGGAAGATATTTTCATACAGGTTTGGAAAAAGTGTTTACATAGAAAGGCTATGAAAAGTTGCTATGAAATGAGTGCTACAAAATTTTTGTACATGACTCTTTTAGCAGCCAACTTCAAGTTTGATTTCTTACCAAATGAAAAATGATTTTGGAAATCTGAAAGAGGTTTTTCTTCAGAAAGGTCCATCTGCAAAAACATCTCTCATTTTCTTAAAATCCATCAGGGTTTGGAAGTTATACGCTCATCTTTGAAGCCTATGTTTCAGAATTTTCACTAACCATATTTATGAAAAAAATGTAAAATTCGACTTGGAGGAGGTCCAGCTCAGCAACCACATGGCATAATGACACATCAGTACTCGATTACACTCGTAATTTTTTTTTTGCAGTTGATAAGGGTTATTAAATGGATTTTTTGAACTATTTAATGGAAGAAGAGTCCTTTTTGTATTCAAACTTTGCAAAACAGAAATATCCCTAAGAAGTCTCCAAGTGATGGAATCATGTTTGAAATAGGTCTCTCAGGTGGGAATCCAAGGTGAGCAAGGTGGAAAATCATTTGTATGGGTCCTCACTCTATAAATGAGAGAGTTGTAGAGTTAGAAAGGGTTGGGAGATGTTAGGTGTGTACTACTATTTTAATCTTTCACTATCAGTAATATAATTTTGTAGCAGCTTATTTCAGACCCAAGATTCATTGTATGTTCTTCTCTATTCTTGTTTATCTTAGTCCTTTTAATCTTTATGAAGTAGATTATGTGTAATCACTTTGAATTCAGTAATATGCTCCAATTTCCTGTACACATGTAGTTGTTTATTTGTCCTTTATGTGTGATTTGATAAGAATATAAGTGCCTTGGCTTCCATGACATTTTTTGTTTTGTAATTGAGGTTTAAAATGACTCCATAAGACCAATGGTAGAAAATCCTCTACATTTTCCACCTGAAATAATATACAATCAATTCATTATCGTAGAGTTAGTCGTATAATTGATTTTTTATTGAAAAAATCATAAGCTATATTGAGAGAGCCCTCTAAGACTGAAGAGGCTAATCTTCAGTCAAAAGCTGGTATGAAATAGTTACTCCAAGTTGAGCCTTGATGCAGCCCAACAGGAACTAAATTTGGTGATAACAAGCTCAACAAAATGAAGGGCTACTAATTGGTAGTTATTTAGATAAAATATGGAATCAGTTTGATCAGGAAATTAATAATAGAGGATCACAAGAGATACAAACTTCAGCTCCAAAAGAAACAATTCATACTCTTGAAATCAATAAGAATAACATGCTCACTACTGGGGCTTCTGAAAAATCTGTCAACACCATTTATTTAGAAATCATCCCCGCACACCCTACCTATGAAATTGTTCTTAAAATTGAAGAAATACCTCCTCTTGATGTATTTTACAGTCCCAAGAATAGGGTTGTAATGAGGAGGAAAAGGAAGAGAAGAAGAGAAAAGAAGTATGAGGCACTAGTCCATAGAGATATGTCACTAGATGTTGTATGGAAAGATCCACAAACAAACCCCTATGATGATCTTACTAGGCTATCAAAGTTTGCAGGAGCTTATGCTACAACCACTATTGATAAGGCCTTAGAGGTACAATAGTTAATCAAGGTAAAATATGGTAGAATCCTATAGTTAGAGCAGCAGTTATTGAATGAAAAATAGAGCATTGGTTAACAATGGAAGGTACAACTAACATAACTACAAAAATGATTTGATGACCTGAAGCTACAACATGAAGCTGACATCAGAAGCAAAGATGCTTAGATACAAGAACTAAAACTTAGGATTTATCAATTAAAAGGTAATCCAAAGGTTGAATATTTCAAGAAAGAAGCAGGAGAACTCGATACTTTCATTTCTCAGCACCACATGGTATTTTTACAATAAATGGAAAAAATCAATGATTTTTGCCAAACAAGCGATTCACTGATCTATGAGTTGCTCAATATGAGGACATACTTTGATGAAATTGATGAGAAAATATTGGATTAACTTACATGGAAGGACATTGTAGTAGGAAGAGTAGCTAATCTCCCAAAGATTCAGGATTCTCATAAAGAAATTCTCTTTAGAGATTGGGACATAAAACTGAAGCAAGCAGAGAGGGACATTTTCAATGCAAGAGACATCACGGGAAATCTCACGGAGTCTCTCAGTGAGAATATATTTTATGCAAATATAATTCAAGAGTTCCTAGTTGATGCTTTTCTCAATGTTGAAATACTGATGAAGTCTTGGGTGGATTATTTTAAGACTAAGGAATATAATATCAAGAAGTTATCAAAGTTAAATCTTGAGCATTATTTGTAGTATTTGGTGAAACCACATAGCCAATGGCTAATTTTATGATGTCTTGCCAATGGCACTTCTCATATGATTCTGATGCTCTCAAATGTTTTGTTTGCGGGACAAATTCACATTAAGCTAGTTATCCCCCTTAAAGTAAATCCCATGTTGGACGTATGTGAATTATGATAGCAAATGGGAGAGCAGACACCTTCACCTTTTATTTTAAGGTTGGTTTTTTTAAACCACCTCAAAAATTTATGTATTTGCTATTTTTATAATTTAATTCTCAGCTATAAATACCCTTTCATGTCAATGAGAAGGGGGTTCTAAATTTTTGTAAGGAAAGATTTGGAAAGCTTGCACTATTGTAATTTTTGAATATTTAGAATCGAAATGCCAAAATAGAGCTATTTTTCCCATGAGAAGAGCTTTAATATATTAGGTACTATTATCTCTATGTTATTGTTATGTCTATATGTGATCAATAGTCATTTATAAAATTGTGTTTCTATACGTGTTACTTAAATTCAATTAAGCATTTATTCAGTATTGATGTGTGATATTTCTATATTTCAATGTATATGTGAAAGAACGAAATATTTTAAGTGATATGTGTTAAACAATTAATTTAATTAAATATTTAACTAAATTACTTATCTTATTTATTTTCACTTATTGAGTGCTTGGTGATCTATATTACCTTGTATTTGGGGAAATCTTCAAGATATAATATATAAAGACAGATCTTATCCCAGGATATATATATATATATATATATATATATATATATATATATATATATATATATATACATACTTATGTTTTGTTTAGTTTCATCTATCACATCCATTTAACTATTTTATAGTTCACACTCATTCACTTATACTTCAAAAGGAAACTAGTCCCATTATCCCCAGTCGGAGCCACTATTCCAAATGGAAAAGGAACAGTTTTCAAGTTCTCGATTGGGTGGTCATCCCCAATGTTGAGGCAATGATTTTAGTGCCTTGAACATTTTTTCTGCAAGAAGGAGGGCTTGAAGGCTATGAATGGAGAAAAGATCTAATCCCAAATCAAAATTCCATCAGAAGAGTCAATCTCCCTCAAAATCCCCAACAACTTCAAGATCACATTCAATATCTCCTACTTCTAGATCTAAAGTTTTGGAAACGTCTACGATATCTCGTAGTACACTTACTAAGTCAATCCCTCAAGATTCCACTCAAGAGTCACTTGGAGTGAAGACTTTGATCAAGAAATTATACGAGATTTCTATTTCGAAAGAAAATCATATTAAATAGGAACTCTTAGAAGGAAGTGTAAGTTCTTCTTTAGAAGTTTCTGGTGTATTAAATTAATCCCAAAGTAAAAATCTTGGAATTTCTCATTTTGCATTCCCATTAAAAACTCACCAAACGAGGAATCTGACGTCATAAACTCAACCATCGACTCATGAGAACACATCCTCCTCACCACCTCAAACACTTTCATTTAATATTTATTTACCTTCTTCCTCGCAACCAATCACTCCTTCAATTCATATTATTTAAACACAATCAACTATTGTTATTTCAACCAGTGCTATTTCAGGGGTTATTTCTTCTACCACATCATCAACCTTTGGAATTGCTAATTCGTATTCCACTCCTTCAACCCTTACCATGGAAAATAGACCATGGAAAAATCTAGGAGTTGTTCAAATGACAAAACCTCTCCATCATCTACCTAAGAAGATTGAAATATGGCTTCCCATTTCAACCTTGATGATGGACTCCCTATTGAAGAACACCGCCATAACTTCATGTAGCCATAAATCTTAATGGAGTAGAATAATATGATTATATAGTTAGAGTATTTCCTTATACCTTTGAAGGATCTGCATGTTCATGGTATTTTTCATTATCGACAGGATCTATTGTTGACTGGAATACATTTGAAGAAAAATTATTGCCTAAGTTTGGTGATGATCACACAACTTCCACTCTAATCAATTATCTTTCTAATCTAAAAGAAAATTCAGACGAAAAGATTAAAGATTTCAATTCCAGATTCAACTAATTGTCAAATAAAATTCCTGCTACCTCAAAAACTGGTGATGATGTAAAAATCAAATGGTACATTCCCTCTCTTCCTTCCAACATCACGATTTTTGTAGACATGGCTAATAAAGCCACTTTAGTAGAAAACATGAACAAAGCCCTATTCGTGGAGAAAAGGATACTTACATTGGAAAACAAAATTGCTCAAGAAGAAATAAATACTAAGAATGTCACCTTCAAAGAATAAGAAAAGAAGAAAAATCCTAAAGATAATTTTGATCTAGAAGGATTACAAAAAGTCCTTAAATCCATGTCAAATGAAATGGTGGAAATCAAGAAACAAGTATCTGAATCTTCTAAAAAGTCTTTCATACCTTTTAAGAAAAATCAGAAATCAAAATATCAACCTCCAAATCTCATATCTGATGTTGAATCTAATTATGATGAGGATGAAGACGAAATAACATTATATTCTGACGGTTCCCAAGAAGAAGAAATAGTTGAAGCTCATGGATTATGGGATTTTATTTTTCCCACTTCGGATAATGAAGAGGGACATGAAGCTTTACCTATTAGAAAAAGGAGTAAGGGGCCCACATACTCATAAAAATAAACTCAAAAGAAAAAATATTCTACTCCTAATACTAAAGGAAAAGGTACAAATACAAAATCCCATTCTACATATTCTGATTTAATTCCATATTCTTCAAATTCCCCATCTACATCTAAAAATCTGGCTATTTCTGACACCATAGAATACAATATAGTAGAGGATTTGAAGAATTTATAGGCTAATATTTCCTTATATGAAGTAATTAAACTATAGCAACAAGATAAATTTTTAATTGAGTTGAATGCAGTCCCTGCATCCCCTTTACCTATTGTAGTTAGTTCTAAAACTTCTGAAGGAAAATGAAAACCTGCCAATGATTATTCAAAAAACGTTGATCCCACCAATGCTATAATAATTGGAGATAGGTCAAATTCCCATACTCCCCCTTTCCTTTTGACTTTTGAGATCTTTAATAAAAATATGCACAATTTCTTGGTAGACTCTAGGGCATCATAAAATATAATGCCTTATCCAGTTTCTCTTAAACTAAATATTTCACCCCAAAAGTGTGTTGTTCATATTGTTCAACTTGATAGAACCAAAGTCAAAAAATATGGGGAAATGAATTATGTTCTTATAATAATTTCTTCTGATTCCAAAGTATGTCAAATCATTGATATACTTGTTTCTAATATTCTTGAATTTTACAGTTTGTTTCTAAGAAAAGATTGGTCTGCGAAGTTACATGTTTATTTTGCTACAATCTCGTCTCATATGTGGCTTCCTTATAATGGTAAACCCAATCAAAATGAGATTGACCTAGAAAATCCAATGAAACATTCAGTAACTGATTTGGATGAAGAAAATGAACTGGTGGTCTTCATAAACAATATCCTTGGGAACTATTATTCTAAATAATTTTTGGGAGGTTTCACTGCACATGAATCTCCTTTCTTAATGAATTTTGTCACCTTTAAAATTGAAATTTTTTCACATACAAAATCATTGAGATGTGTAAATATTGTAGATAAACCAATAATTAAATCTTCATTTTGGACTTTATATTCTGATGGTTTCAAATCTAATGATAGTGTGGGTGCAGGGTGCATTTCAATAAATCCTAAAAGAGAAAAACAATGTTAGCATGCATATTGGAGTTCGAAGCGTTGGTTCATGGTTTGTATAAATTAATAAGCCTTAATGTATAATATCTTCAAGTGTTTGGAGACTCTAAAATTGTGTTAAACCAAGTGAGAAACACCATTCATTATGTCTCTAATAATTTTAAGCATTACCAATCTCTCATTCAAACTCTCACCTCTCATTTTATAGTATATATATCTCTCCTATTCCAAGACTGCAAAATGCTAGTGCTAACCTATTGGCTAATGTTTCATCCAAGCTCATCCTACATGAGGATTATAGCCTAGAGAGGTTTTCTAATGAATTATTTTTTCACCCTTATATTCCTGACAATGTTACTAACTGGCGTGTTTTCAATGATGATGACCACATTTTAAGTTTTTTAACATATGAAGGGTCATATACTTCCCTAATAATCGATGAAGACGAGCATGATAGATATTTGAATCAATCAACTGAGGTAAATTCTATGCCCAAGCGTGTCGTAAGACTAAAAGACTTGTATGATTTAAAAGATAGGTTTTAAAAGGTTACTAACTGTAAACTTCAAAGTTCAAATTTGAGGTTTGAATTGGTAAACCTCAGGACATATATTAAACCTCATAACATCAATTTAGGTGTTGGAATCTCATCAAATGAGAGATTGGCCTTTATTCATCTTTTGAAAATGTACAAAATGTTTTTTCTTGGAGTTATGAATATGAAAGCTTATGATACCACCATCATTATGTAGGTCTTAACCCTGAACAGAAATTATCTACACACGAATCTTATAACAGAAAATAAACAATAGCGAGAGCATAAAACATAAAACAGATAAACACATAGATTTTCCCCTAGATCCCAAATCGGGATGACCAATTTGATTTTTCATTATATTCCTTTTAGTGTTACAACACATATATACATGCCGAAGCATACATAAACCCCAATCCATTAACCTTGGATTAGAACATAACTGTAGTTCCCTTGATTGGATCTACAAAATACTAGGGACCAAAAAACCATCGTACCCCAAAACCATGTGAAAACTCATGCACAAAACATGGGTGGGTCTGCCTATGAGTGGGACCGCATACCAAAAAAAAAAATCGCCGAGGCGCTGCCTCGGACCCCAACAGGGGGGGCTGCTGCCCCCCCTGCTACGCCTGGCACAACATACAGTGCATGGGGCTAGTCGTGGAAAGAATATACCACATACCCAACATTCTCCCACTTGTTTTTTTCTTTCCACAGGGGGCCACAGGAGAGCTTAGTCATTGGGCCAATTCTTCAACACCCATTTTTTCACTACACCAAGAGAACTTCTGAGTGCTTACAGACTTCATCAATGCATCTGCAACATTCTTCAAAGTGTTCACCTTTACCAGCAACACCCTTTTAGCTTCAACCATATCTCTAACAAATTGATATTGAACATCAATGTGCTTTGTCTTTGAATGATAGCAGGGTTCTTAGCCAAGAAAATTGCACTTTGGATATCACAGTCTATCCTTATAGCTTGATGTACCAACCCCATACTTGAACACAATATCTACAACCAAATTGCTTCCTTGCTTGCATGAGTGGCTGCTATGTATTCTTCCTCTGTAGTTGAAAGCACCACTACAGACTAACTTTTACTCATCTAACTAACTGCACCTCCAAATAGGCTAAACACACCCACTTGTAGTTCTTCTTTGGTCCAGATCTCCAGCCCAGTCTGCATCAAAAAAACCATGAATTTCAAACATTCTTTCCAATCCTGGTCTTCCCTGGTAGCACAAGCCATAATCACTAGTGCCTTGTAAATATCTAAAAACTCGCTTCACTGTTGTCAATGCTCCTTCCCTGGGTTTGAGATAAACCTGCTCAATACTCCCACTGCATGTGTAATGTCTGGTCTAGTACAGACCATTGCATACGTCAGGCTACCCACTGCACTTGCATATGTAACACTGGACATATCCTCCTCTTCTTGTTGTGTCTTGGGACACTGTTCAGCAAACAACTTTACACCTACAGAAATAGGAAAATTTACCAGTTTACTATCCTGCATATTGAATCTCTGCAATATAGTCTCGACATACTTCCTCTGGTTTAACCAGAGCTTCCTCTTTGCCCGATCTCTCTTAATTTCCATGCCCAAAATATAGTTTGCAGCACCAAGATCCTTCATGTCGAATTTGGGGAAAAGATGGGTCTTCAAATATTGGTTAATTTCTTTGTCATTTCCAATCAACAACATATCATCCACATACAAGACCAAATAAATAACACGGTCACCAATTAATTTAAAATAAACACAGTGATCCTCCTTGCTTCTACTGAAGCCAAGTCCCCATATATAGGTATCAAATTTCTGATACCACATCCTTGGTGACTGTTTTAACCCATACAGAGACTTCTTCAACCTGCACACCAGTTCTTTCTTACCCTTCACCATAAAGCCTTCAGGTTGCTTCATGTAGATCTCCTCTTCTAGATCCCCGTGAAGAAATGTTTTCTTCACATCCATCTATTCTATCTCAAAATCAAATGCAGTAGCAACAGATAAAAGTAATATAATAGAAGTCACTTTGGCAACAGGAGAAAAACTATCACCAAAATAAATTCCTGACACCTGTGAATAACTTTTGGCTACCAACTGAGCTTTGTATTTCTCCACCTTGCCTTCTACATTCATCTTCTTCTTAAACACCCATTTTCTCCCGATGGTATTCCTTCCAGCTGGCAACTCCACCAAATCCCATGCCTCATTTTTATGCAAGGATGCCATTTCATCAACCACGGCCTCCTTCCAGAGTTTTCCATCCTCTGAATCTATTGCCTCCCTGAAAGTTCTGGGATCATCATCAGTTATAGTTAAGGCAAAACCTGAACAGAAAGCAGATGGACTATACCTTTCTGGTTGCCTTCTTTCATGAACTGATCTTCTTAAAGCTGGGGTTTGTGGCTCTTCCTCTTCTGAATATTCTTCTGTTGTAGAGTCTGATTCATACTCCTTTAGCTCAAACTCTATCTTCTCAGGTTCCTTTGGTAGGAATTCATGTGTAACAACATATTTCACCTCTCTAAACACCACATCTCAGCTATACATAACCTTCCTTGTTTCTGGGTTCCAAAGCTTATAACCCTTTAAACCATCCTTATACCCAATAAAGATACACCTTTCAGATTTATTATCCAACTTGGTCCTTTTCTCCTTTGGAACATGTACATATGCATCACATCTAAATACCCTTAGATGTGGAAGAGAGGGTTTCTTACCAGTCCATACCTCATGTGGAGTCTTATCCTCCAACGTTGATGAAGGAGATCTGTTAACTAAGTAACATGCAGTCTCCACTGCCTCTGCCCATAATTCTTGTCCTAGCCTGGTACCACTGAGCATGCTTCTTGCCTTTTGCATCAGCGTTCTGTTCATTATTTCTGCAACTCCATTTTGCTGAGGTGTGTATGGAGTAGTCTTCTACCGTGCTATACCACACTTCTTACAGAACTCTTCAAATTCCTTCTTGCAGAACTCCCCACCATTATCTATCCTCAGTGCCTTTATCTTCTTCTCTATCTGGTTTTCCACCAGTGCCTTAAATTCTTTAAATTTGTCAGAGACTTCAGATTTCTTCCTCAAGAAATGTGTCCATATATTCCTTGAGAAGTCATCTATGAATGAAACATAGTACATAGACTTTCCTAGTGATGGAACTGACACAGGTCCAAACACATCACTGTGCACAAGTTCTAATATCTTGTTCGCCCTCTTAGCACCAGAAGGAAAAATCACCTGATTCTGCTTCCCATACACAAAATGTTCACAAAAATCAAAATACAGAGAGCAATTAGGCATACCTTCTACCATACCATTTCTATGTAGTATCTGAAGGCCCTTCTCTCCAATATGTCCAAGCCTTTGATGCCATAGCATGGTCTTTTCTCCAGAGACAGCTAGGCTTTCCGCTCCACTTTCAAGAACCACAGAACTGTTACACCCATCAATAATAGTGCTACCTTGTAGCTTGTATAGAGTCCCAATCCGAACTCCCCGCATTAATACCAGTGCTCCCCGAACCATCTTGCAGGCATCTTTCTCAAACACTGTTTTTACACCTGCATCATCGATATTGCTTACATAAATTAGATTTCTGGCCAATGAAGGAATATGCAGAACACCAGGAAGTGTTCTAATCCTTCCACCTTGCAGATTCAGCTTGACCTTTCCACGTCCAACGATTATAGCCTTCCTATCATCCCCTAGGAAGACATCACCACCATCATACTTCTCATACTCGCAGAACCACTCCCTGTGGGGAGTGAAGTGAAAGGATGCACCTAAGTCAGTCAGCCATGACTCATGATCTACATGTGTACTTGAAGAAGAATAAAAATACACATCCCCACTTTCATCCGAGGTGGTTTTTGCCTCTGCAGAAGGAGCATCATCAGATCCCTTTCCTTTCTCAGGAGCCTTAGATTTGCACTCCTTTTTGTAGTGCCCTTCCTTTCCACATTTCTAGCATACCTTTACAAAATTTCCAGGAGATTTAGATCTCCCTTTAGATTTAGATCTCCCACTCGAAACGTTATTCTTTTTTATGTTTTGGGACCTTCCTCGTTCAGATAAGGCATCTCCATTTTTACCCTCCGTATTTCTCTGTCTCATTTCCTCCGACAGCAAGGCTGAGACAATGTCATCAAAATTCAAGGTATTTGTATTGCTACCTATTGCAATAACCAGACTATCCCATGAGTCTGGTAGAGAATACAACAAACTGATGCACTTATCTTCATTTGAGATTTTAATATCAACAGATGACAGCTGACTTACCACAGTATTGAAGGCGTTCAGATGCTCTGTCACCAAGTCTCCATCCTTCATCCTCAGGTTATATATATTTTTCTGTAGGAACAAATTATTCACCAGAGACTTAGATTGGTACAAAGTCCCAAGTTTTCCCCACAAATTCTTCGCCGTAGCTTCCCCAGATACATTCAACAATACTAAATCTGAGACACAAAACCGTATTGTGTTCTTAGCCTTTTGATCCAGTTTCTTCCAGTCTTCATCTGACATTGACGTTGGTTTAGTACCTAGATCTACCGCGATCCACTGATCTTTATCCACCAGCAGATCCTCCATCTTGAGCTTCCATAACTAAAAGCTCTGACCATTAAATTTCTCGATCTCTATATTCCCACCGCTCACCATCTTCTTTCACCACAAGAATCGATCCCGTAGATCTCCCACTGAACAGGGTCTACTTCAGGCTAGAGAAAAAAACCCTCAGCACCAAAGGCATCCCCTTGAAGCCGAAACTGCTCTGATACCAAATGTAGGTCTTAACCCTGAACAAAAATTATCTACACATGAATCTTATAACAGAAAATAAACAATAGCGAGAGCATAAAACATAAAACAGATAAACACAGAGATTTTCCCCTGGATCCCAAATCGGGACAACCAGCTTGATTTTTCATTATATTCCTTTTAGTGTTACAACACATATATACATGCCGAAGCATACATAAACCCCAATCCATTAACCCTGGATTAGAACATAACCGTAGTTCCCTTGACTGGATCTACAAAATACCAGGGGCCGAAAAACCATCATACCCCAAAACCATGTGCAAACTCATGCACAAAACATGGGTGGGTCCGCCTATGAGTGGGACCGCATACCAAAAAAAAATTTCGCCGGGGCGCTGCCGCCCCCCCTGCTACGCCCGGCGCAACATACAGTGTGTGGGCCTAGTCATGGAAAGAATATAACACATACCCAACACATTAAACATTATATTCCAATGATACATTATGTCAAACCCGTTTAGCCGAAGCTAAGGGAATTTCATTTAAACTTATAAAATGAAATCAAAATAAAACTAAATAAACTCCTCAAAGCCAAGATCATTTTTCTAGTTAGGCATTCTAAATGGGTTTCAAACCTGGTACTTGTCAGAAATAAGAATAGTGATATTTGAATTTGTAATGACTTTTGGAATTTGAATAAAGTGTGTGAGAAAGACAATTTTCCACTTCCACTGATGGAGAATATTTTGGAGTCAGTAGTTGGTTATGAACTTATGTCTTTTCTATATGGCTTCTTAGGATATAACCAAATTCTTGTACATCCAGATGAAAGGTTGAAAAATACCTTCAGGACTAAATGCGGTACTTATGCATACCAAAAAATTCCTTTCGGATTGATAAATGTAGGACCAACCTTCCAACTAGATATGGACATTGCATTCATAGGTTTGATCAATTAAACTGTTGTTTTTTACTAGGATTATATAATTATGTATTCGAAGAAATCATTTACATGATTTAAAAAAAAAAATTGAAAGATGCAAAAGATATGAAATCTCTTGAGATCCCAAGAAGTCACACTTTTCCCTTAGCAAAGGAAAACTTCTAGGATTCATCGTATCCAAGGAAGGGATTTGCATAGACCCTAGCAGAATCAAGGAAATTTATGAAATCCATTTTCCTCATAATAAAAAATCAATGCAATCTTCCCTTGAACAGACTAATTTTTTTAAAATATTTGTTCCATATTTTTCTCAAATTGCTTTGCCTTTACAAGCTATGATTATGAAGAATTGAGTTTTAAAATGGGGACATAATGAAAGGGAATCCTTTGAGTCAATCGAACAATATATTATTGTTGCTCCCTCTTTGACAACTTCCAATTTTTTTGACCAATTTACTTTGTATACTTTTTCTTCTGATTTATCTTATGATGTCGTATTAACACAACTCAATGATAAAAAATAGAGACACATATCTCTTTCTTTAGCTCAAATTTTCAAGTAGAAGAACTTAATTATTCAGAGGTAAGGAAAAAGGACTTTGCAGTTTTTAAGTCCATCAAGCATTTTAGACCTTTTCTTATGAAAAATCACACTAAATTAATCGTCCCTTTCCCAACAATGAGACAATTATTTGTTGAAAAAGATTTAGGAGATAAAAGAGAAAAATGGATCACTTCTCTGCAAGAATATGACATAGAAATCAAACCTTCTAAAATTGTTAGAGGTCAAGGTTTTCACAAACTAATTAATAGAGCTTCTAATATATCAACTAATTAAGGCACATGTAACACTGTTAAGATATTTGAGGTATGCCTCGCTAATACTGAATATCAATACGGTGATCTCATTTTTTATTTGAAGAATGGTTACACTCCACCTGAACTCAATTACAAGATAAAATGGATTTAAAATTGAAATCCAACAAATATGAAAGCATTTTTAATGTGTTATTTATAAAAAAATATGATTCTATTTTGTTAAGATGGTTAGAATAATTTGAAGCACAAAGGGTTTTGAAGGAGTTACATGTTGAACCAACTAGTGGACACTTTCGAGGAGATACCACCGCTCATAAAATCATGCATGTTGGATACTACTCGCCAATTTTTTTTAAAGATACTCATGCTTATGTCAGGAAATGTAAAATTTTCCAAACTACTGCAGGAAGATCGAGAAAACCAACCTTGCCTCTAAAAAAAATCAACATTGATCAAACTTTTGAGCAATGGGGATGGGATATAATAGGTGAGATTGTTCCTCATTCTTCTAAGCAACATAAATTCATCCTTACTACTACAAATTAATTCACGAAGTTGGTGGAAGTGATACCATTAAAGGTATCCAATTCTAATAATATTTCTGAATTCATTGATCAATTCATTATCACTAGGTTTGGCCTAACTAATTCCCTTATTTTTACAATTCATATTACTGTTCAGGAAATAACATGACTAAGTTTTCTTTAAAAAGAGGATTTAAACTTAAGTACTCTACTAATTACTATCCTCAAGGAAAAAATTAGCAGAATCAACTAATAAAAACATCATTAGGATTATTAAACGAACTGTTTACCAAAACCAAAATAATTAGCATAAAACCTTGATATTTTCTTTATGGGCTGATAGAATAACTAAGAAGGCTTCTATAGGTACTTCTTCTTTTAATTTATTCTATGGGAAAGAGGCTATCCTTCCTCCTAAACTATCCCTCCTTTCATTATCCCTTGTACAATTTATCGAAGAAAAACCTTCTTCTTCTCCATAGTTAAGGATGTCACAGATACTAAAATTAGAAGAAGAGAGAGAAAAATCCAAACAAATACATGCTTGCCATCAATAACTAGTAAAATACTCCTTTGATGCAAACTTGGTTGATAAAAAAAATTTTCAGGTTGGAGATTTAGTCCTGAAATGTGACAAGGAACATGAAAAAAAGGAAAGCATACCAAATTTCAAAGATTGTGGCTTGGTACATTTCATATGATTGAGAAATTAGGTCCATGAACTTTTATTCTACAAGATTTAGAAGGAAAGATGGATGCTCTTCCCATTTATTGACTAATTCTCAAAAAAATATTTTCTTAAAATAACATATGTTCTTTTGTAAATATGTAAATATTCACCTCTACATACCAGTGCCTTTTACCATAAACAATGTCAGGAAACACATTATTTCCTTTTGTTCAATATCATTTTATGATTTTGGACTTTTAAAAGTAAAAAAAATGCAGAAAATAATTACAAAGGTGAAAATTTGGTGTTATATTTATTATAAAACTCTGAAATTTGTTATCCATTAAAGTTGTACGCTCTTCTAATCTAAAAATATTTAAAAAATATTTGATCTTGTTATCATTCAGGAAAGGTTTTCTTTAAAATGTAAAGACTACATTGAAGCTTTAGCATCTTTAGCTCCAATTTTCATCCATTTAACCTTAAGGAGTGAATGAACCTCCTCATCCACTAATATTACATTTTTTAGAGAGAAATTCAAAAATATAAGAAACTGAAAAGATAAGAGGTCTCATCACAAGCCTACTTACCATGATCATGGGAAAATAATAAATTTAAATGATCATTACTAGACACCAAACTAGGATAATGGCTTATGATTTCATAACCATAAGACAAGGAGTCTCATCACGATCTAGCCTATTCAAATTTATTACAAACCTGTGAATGGAATTGTCATCATTTGGCTAAAAAACCATGACAATGGCTCTTTTGAATCTCTAAAGAAATAACAAATTTCAAGATATTACCTCTAAGGAATACAACCATAAGTGGATGGGATACTGGTTCATTATTTGATTAAAAGGTAACCTTGTCGAGGCTATGGATGCCTAATGGAAGCAGTGGCTCTACTTGTGACAAAACGAGTTCATCAAAAAGGCTATGTTTCAAAATCCCCCTACTTTATCTTTATAATTGATTAAAAAATTATTCAGATAGCTAAGATCTTCATCCATAAAAGGTTCCAAGAAAATTGCAATAAAATGAGGTCTTTTTATTCAAAGTAATCTCATTTTCCAAAATTTCAAAATATTTTTTCTATCCTAATTATTTTCTCTTTTAATTAAGTTTAAATTTCATTCTATATTTTTTCTTAAAGATGACTGGTTCTTCGAGTAAATTTCCAATGGTTGTGCTACTCAACAACCCCCCATTATGATTATATAATTTAATTTGTAAATAATGGGGAGCCTTTTAAATTTTTAGTTAAAAATATTTTAATGTAATAAAATAAGACATTCTATTTCAGTTAGGAGAGAAATCTATACTATTGGAACTTAGATCCTAATTGTGTTGGCTTAAAATGACTTAAAGAAAAGTTATAAAGGAATATATTGCATATCGCATATCGCAAGTGCCAAAAGCATATAGAAGTGCCCTCTCAAGAGAAAAGACCCAAGCAAGTTTCCCAATTTAAGAAATAAGAAAAAGTTGGAATAAAGTTAACCAAGGAAGAAGGTCCTTGTGCATATAAAGCTCAAAACCTGTCCTACCCATGATCCACGTCATCCATTGCTTTTCCACTATTGCAAGAATTATATCGGAGTTTTATTTTTTAACAAATCTGAACTTTTGATGTGATTCTTATACGATATCACATTCACTCTATCACATTTTCCTATTGCATGTGCTCATATCTCAAGTTTTTTATCCCAATACTTATATCGCATCACAAAACTTAAATGGAAGCTTGCCTTATGTTGTTAAGATAAATCCCCTCTATGGATAGAGGTGATATCTCTAGCCCTAGAGTGGGTCTAGAAACTTGAGATACTTTCTAATGAAAATATTTCCTAGCTAATATGCAAAATACGATAAGAAAAGAGATAGAGGTACCTTTTTCCCAACGTTATGTTCGAACTCGTTGATGATGACCTTGATCCACGATCCTTTTAGGCCCACTCCTTGATACTGGTGGCACATGAGTACCTGTGGATGATCAATAGGCAACAACAAACATATTCCAATACATAATAATAATAAATATTAGCTATCTAGGAGATTAAGGAATACCAAAATATTTTCATAAAATATTAGACAAATATAGAAAGAAAACATCAGATGTTTTATTGATAAATATGAAAGGAAGAGCTTACAGTCTAGGCCTTGATGTTGGAGGCCTCTCTTTGGTGAAAATATGAGCCCTTGACCAAATCTCTAAATAATTCCTTATCCTGAACAACTTAGAAATTCTCACAATGCAAAAATGTAAAGGGAACGAGAATTTAGACTAGCCCAACAATGACCAACCAATATTGGAAGGATGGGGACCAATTGATAGGAAGGGAGAAGAGGTTGGGAACCCATGGAAGGAGGAGGAAGGCCCACTTTCTAAGGTATAAACCCTCATGGATGAGATCAAACCTCTAAAATGAGAGAGCTCAACTCTATCACCACTATTTAACAACCAACTTTCCGCTTAGGAACTTATAGAGGTCGAAGCTTCTCCTCTTTTTGAGGAAACACTTCTAGAAAGGGATCAACGCAATTTTCCAATAAATAAGGGCGTTGGCAGTGGTAATACATAACTGTCAATTTGAAATCAACGTGAGCATGAAACCAAGAAATGCACTAACCCATGAAACTAGGATTTTTACCAAGTTTCCAACGCAGTTTTCTTTGAGTCTTGAAGGGATGCCTTAACATATTTCTTCATGGTGGAAAACGTACACAGGGTCTGTTATGGGGCATTTCAGGATCAAGGATGGGAAATGAGCATGGTGACAAATTACTGCGTAAAAAATGCCACTTAAAGCATGAACAAAAAATGGGGAGTGATGGCTAAAATGCTTTATGAAGAAAGGAAAAGAACTCAGATCACTGCCAAGAAACTTTACAAATAAAACATTTTAAAATATATGACATCTCTTGGTATGAATATGTCTAACCATATAACTTTGCACTAGGCATAAAACAACACATGAATGCATGGCATGGTCACAGCCATCCATATAAAGAGATCATAGAAGTGGATCTGCGGTATGCATGCAACCATCCATATATATAGGGTCATGTATACAATGATTAATACTAAATAATTCCACGAAGCCTGTGTTAGAGTCAGTCTATTCATCCCTCCGTCAGAGATAAAAATCTCTTTTGTTGCATTTCATTTTTAGGTGTCTCATTCACTTCTGTCATTAGCATTCCATTAGGAGCATCGATTTTCTAGCGGAAGGGTTTTTTCATTCATGTCCCTCATGTCATGTACCTGTTGGTCCGTGTTTATTCATCAAAATCAATTTTAAATTCATTCACAGCCCCGTTTTGGTCTTTTAGTTAGCAAGAGTCATTTCAGTCATTAGGTCTAGGGTTTCACAAATTTTGTCTTCAAAGTGTCCAATAATGCTAGCAGGCCAGAGGGAGGTTCAAAATAAGTTTTCATTTCAAAAAATTTCATCGTTTTAATGTTATATTCTGACTTTTCTTCAAAACTCTGTTTTGAAGAAAATTTTCATTTTTTCCTTTGTAATAAATGCCATGTATATTCTCAAATTTTTTTAGTTGTCAAAATCTTCAGGCGCAGCCCTGGTCGCCTTTGCCAAATTCCATGCCAGTCATCCCTGCAAAAAATTGACAAAAGTTTCGTCATTCAAGTCAAAAAAGTCAAAATGGAAACAAAAAACAAAGTTTGTATTAAGAAATTAAAAAGTGCCAGAGCCAAAACATAAGAAAGTGGGTTTTTAAGAAGAAAAAATCAAGTTCTCAACTATATAAGGTAATTCCATTGTTTTTACAACCCATTTGCACACCAAAGACATCATAGAAGTCAAGTTCAAATGTGGAGGAACGAAATCGTGGTTTGAAGCTGGGACTGTGCATTGTAGTTGTGCGCGCGGCGCATTGGGAGAAGGCGCGATGCACAAGGAGGTCGCAGCGCATAGGGTCTCCTGCCACTGTGTATTTTCCAACGAGCGCAGCGCATACAGTGAGCGCGACGCACTGGGTGTGCGCGCGACGCACAGAGCTGACAGGCATATTTTCGCTGTGGCTTCACAAAAATCAATTTTATTTCACCTTATTTGCTTCATGTAAGTGCGACTCATCTTGTATGTGCTATTGATAAGTGTTTTATGCTATTGGAAAGATTGGTTATAAGAATTTGAATGGTGAAAACATAGACCCTATCATTTGGTGAAAAATTGCTCCTTAGGGTTGTGTTTTGGTGTTTTAAAATAAATTCGGTGCCAAAACAATCATTTTCCCCTATACCTCGTCGATTCCTTCCCTCACTTTAAACCTATCATCCCTATTAATCCCCTGTTCCTCTACATCCCAAATCACTTATTTTTAAAATCCTATTATCCTATCCCTAAACCCTACCATTTCCTATTTCACTTATAAAAAATCCCCAAGTCCCAAAGTTCCCAAATAGTCAAGTGACTGTCCCCACACTTCAATTTTCACTTGACAAAATCCACTATACCCACTGTCCACAGTCCTTTCCCATTTGGCACACATTTGGAAATTGGAGGCAAAAACACCAAATTTTTGTTTTCACCTCATACAGATCAGCATACTCTTGACATACACATTGAAACACCATGATGGACACAGATTCATCATATGAACAAGACAATGACTCTACCATAGAGCTACATGTACCGAGAAGGCCTCGTAAAGGAGGTAAACATGTGAGAGAAGAACCCACCTCTTTGACTCAGTTGCAGGCCTACCCACTTGCCATGGCATGTTTCCGAGAGCAGTTATGCTATCAGTATTGTGAGAGGATTTCTCATATTCAACATCATCAGGAGTTAGCCTGGTTGTTTGTTTTACATTTACGTGATGGTCAGGTTACTCTCGCTGGTGTAAATTTCACCTTGACACCAGAAACCATTTATCAAGCAACAGGAATACCGAATGTAGGTGAGGAGTGGAACAAGAGACAGCAGGTGGACAGAGTGCATTAAGAGCCATACATCTAGCCTGGCTATGTGAGGCAGCTCAGCAGGGTATTCCCATTCCGGTTTCTGAAAGAATCTTATGCACCATTGATGAGACTCATTATCCGATACTTCAGTTGTGAGGGTCGTTTCTCACGTCTCTATGTATACCACATCATATTATTGATGCATTTCACAAGAGTGAAGATGATGAACATACCATATTTCATGTGCCGAAACATAGAGAGGATGACTACTCTTGTGCAGAAGAAGACTCCCGAGCAGCAGTACAACATCATTTATCATTATGCACTCAACAAGATCATTGTGGTACATCAGCTTGGATTGCAGGGAATTGCATGGGAAGATTTCATTTCCCGTGACTTCTTCACAGCCCCTCAACCTCCTCCAGAGATTTTTCATGGTTCAGGTGAGCCTTCAGATCAGTTTGAAGGTCCCGAGACAGAGCCTATCGGTGTGCCAGTGTATGTCACTTATCAGAGAGGCACAAGAGTATTATTTGCAGCAACCCAACTAGTACTATCTCCACCCGAGGTGGAAGGGGTCTCGTTTCTGTCATCAGCAACACAGGTACAAGACATAGGAAAGAGGCCTATGCAGGAGGAGGGCCCTTCAGGAGGCCATGACACTGATTTCATATTGATTGAAGAGGATTTGAGCTCTCCAAACTCAAAACTGAGGGAGATCATTTAGGAGCAGAAAGCTGAGATCGACACATTGAATGACAAGTTGCAGAGAGCTCAGTGGATCATAAACTATCTGGAGCAGTGCAACAAGCAGTTGGAGGATCAGAAGACGATCATGGAGTTGCAAAACATCCGTGAGAACCGACAAGTTGCCCGAAGAAGCCCATCCGAGATGACACCTATTGAGCGGGAGATTGAAGCCGATAGAGATACTTGGCTTGAAAGAGTCAACATTCATCTTGAGAAGCTGTTGGAAAAGTTGAATAAGGAGAAAAAAATGCTCATGCACATGAAGAATCACTATTGGGAACGCACACATTTTTGTAAAGCGAAGATCAAGATCTTGAAAGCGAGGTTAAGGAGGGCACTGAAGCGTCGAAAAAGACATGATAGGCTCCAAATTTTGGCCGAAGCTTCTTTGGCTGAGCATAAAATTTGATCAGGGACCTACAGCCCAAATTTCAAGGAATTTGAAATTTTTTTTGTCAATTTTGAATTTTTTGGTCACAAAACAGGTTTTTGTGCCCGACGCATAGCGCCACTTGGCACGCACTTACGATTGGGAGATCCTCTGGAGGAAAAATTGGTATTTATAGATTTTTTATGAAAATTTATGCATACTCAGGAATGGCCTAATAATTTCATCAAGTTCTGGGTTGCCTAAAGGGTCAAAAACACCTTGAAAATGGCCTTTCTGCCATTTTTTACACCCACAGGAAGCAGTGTTGGGAGTTTGAACTTTTGGAGGGGTAAAGGGACACCAAATATAGAAATTATACTTGGGTTGGAAAGTAGACAAGTAGGGATTTCCAACGAGCTATCATGAGCTCAATTTGGACTTCAGGAAGTGCCTCAAAATCAGCTCCAAAGTTGTGCTACGCATAGAGATTTTGGGCGTGGCGCATAGAGGATTTTGGCCTATTTTTCACTCCACAGCTCAGAATTTCACCTAGTTTTGGCCAGTTTCACTTTTTCATGTAATTTTTGATCCACCTTGATGTAATTTCATAACCATGATGTAATTTTGGCACACTTTTACTTGTTCTAGAAGATTCATTCACCAAAAGGTGAAATGTGAGTAAATGGATCAGTTTCCTAGCATATAGAGGCAAGTTGTTTCATGGCCTATTTTCTAGTTCCTAGTTTAGATATGGTTGAAAAAGCTCCTAGAATGATGAGCTATACCCCTAGAGGCATGGGAATGGGTTAGGATTGTCTATATGATGTATTTTATCAGTCATTTTTAGGGTTGGACATTTGGGATTGCTAGCACTTCATTGTACATTTCATTCTGCAATTTTGGCAAAGGAATAGACTAGGGTTTGCAGCCCTCTTTGGGATCCTTGTGGCTCTGTGTTTTGATGGTGTTTTCCTCTATGTATTTTTAAGTTCACTATTGTTTATGTGTACCATTTTCATTCTCCTATCTTCTTAAACTGAACAAACAAGTTATAAAGGTAGAATTCATTGGTTTGCTTTGCTCTGCATTAATTTTTGTTTAGTTTTTCATGTTTTCATATTTTTGAGGAGGAATATTGAGATCCTCTTTCCCTCTTCAGCTCCTCACCGGTCTAATCCATCCATCCACTCAATCTAAAGCATCAAAACTATTGCCTACCTTTCCCCAATCAGAACTCTGCAAAAACTAGGCCTAAACCCCGCACCCAAAATTGCCTTTCCCTTGATCCAACAAAAAACCCCAAACACACAATCAAAATCCTTCACTTATATACCTAGCCTAAAATTAGCTTTCATTTCAGTCATCTCAAGCCCTATTGACCCGGAGAGAGCCCTCTCCTGTTCTGGTAGGGCTAGCTACCAGACTGAGTGTGGTTTGATGTTACCTTGAACTCTACCTTTTTCAGCCTGAGGTAGATTTAGGCGATAACAACTTGGACATAAAACAGATGTGACCTAGGGTCTTCACCATGATATCAATCAATCAAATGTACAAATATAGCCATGAGAATAGATGTGTTGATATAAAACATGGTAGAAACCACCTCATTACTAGTCAATGATGAAAACTATTAACATGCACCAGAGAAACCACTAATAATGACGATGGAACTCAAGGTACAACAACAAAATCTAAAAGTGTAAATGAATGTGTTAAATTTGAAACTTGCATAATCATTCGATTTAAGGCGAGTGATGGGAACGTTTCGTTAAACATGAAGAAATTTCCACCGAGGCATGCAAGCTCCAAGGTACTGAAAAAAAGTTTCTAAACCACCTTCTCGGATAATGAGTTGAAGTTGATAGGAAGTGAATCGTCAAAGGAGGGCCATAATGATTCCTAAATCATCGACAAGAAACAACACATATCCCAAGATGATAGGAGTGATTCGTGATTGTAACAGAGGAGGTCAGATAAGAAAAATATGTTTGAAAAAAAAGGACTTCCCTTCAACATATTGGTGACAGGACTCCAGAGTGTGGCAACATTTGACTCAAATGGGATCAAAGGTCATGATGAAAAAAATGATAATCAAATAGGAGGCAAACGGATTTCCCAAACCCATGGAGGAAAATTGATGAATGTAGGATGTCCCCAAACTAACACGAGTTTCAAATGAGTTCCATGTTCAAGAGTGAAAAGCTACCCAAAATACACATAGGATGTTCACTCTCAAATTTCCTTTGTTATTTCTAACAAGTACCTCTTTATTTTTTATAGCCAGCGAGAAAAGGATAATATATGCTGAGTGTGTAAGTTCATTGTTCGAATGAATCCATCCTAGTAATTTTAAAAAGCCCTAGCAAGGAGGAACTTGACCTTGTCATGGTGACCAGTCTTTCGCCATTTAATCTTTATCAAGTCCAACAAAAGGATAACTCAGTAAATTTTCATGTTTAAGGAGTTTGAAAATAAACAGAAAAGGAAACTCCATCATATCCATTTTTGTAAATGGTCTCTCAAATCCGAAATGGTAGAAAACAATATCCGAGAGAACCTCTTGACCATGTTCGATCAAGGTATTCCTTTTTTGTAAATAGTAAATCTTATCCCAAAAAAGGGGTAATCATATAATGAGCCGACCATGCCAATTAATTTACTTTATCAAGTTCAAAATGACAAGTACTCAAAAATCTTTTCATTTTTCGAGACTCAGAAAATAGCTGAAAGTTGACTCCAAGGGGGTTCTTTTTTCGTAAATGTTTATCGAGTCCAAAAAAGAGATAAAGTAAAACTTGTTTGCATTAGAAATAACCACCAACAGTGTAAAAGTCCTATTACTGCAAAAAAATGACACACATCGCTGATATCAAGGAAAAACAATAAAATAATGGCAAAAATAACTCAAAAATATATAAATAGTAAAAAAGTAAATTCATTTTCAACTTTCTAATTTGAGTAAATTGGAGAAGTGCATTTTACCCGTTTTCCCTCTGAACTTCAAATCAATTGTGCAGCTGTTCTAGGACACCATTCAATGATCTGTGAGCACCAGGTAAGATCCCAAAGCCTCCTCTTCATTTTAATTCCATTCTTTTATCATTTAGCTTTATAAATATAGAGATGGGGGAGGATTCCTAACCTCAAAATCACCCACAGCCAGCACAGGTTCGAGCTATTGGACCTGCATTGGTCATGTTTAGATCGTTAGGGTAGTGTTCTGTGAGCATCGAATTAATTCAAACAGTCATGCTGACCGTGGGGAAGATTTTGAAACAAGAAATCTACCCATTTCCAATGGATGATTTCCAAAACTACTCCAATGAAATCTCCTAAAAAGTATTTTGAAGATGTTTTGCAGGTGATTTAAGCAGAGATGGTCATCAAATGGAAAGAATGAAGCCACAATGTGGAAGACCACCAATAATTTCAAGACCAAACTTGTGTAAATGCATTGCACAATTATGGATTACTGAAATTATTTCAAACATCGGGGGTGAGAGCTAAACTAGAGCTTCTCCTGTATTTGATTGGACTGTGGGATGTGGATCAACAAATATTCATTATCGGGGACCAAGAACTAGAATTAGATGTCATTGAAATCTATTTCATCACAGGCTTGTCTAAGAGAGGGGAGAGAATCTAAATTTGTGATGCTCGCATAGGGGGTGAGAGTTCTAGTATGCTCATCTAGAGACTTTCCTCGGGCTCGAAATACTGAGAGCGAGAAGATAGAGATATCCTCTATTAGAGTCCTTCCCTTGTGTACAATCCTCCATTACATGACTTGAGTGGCGGGAGCCCAGGCATTGCATGATGCAACAAAACCCCAATTCCAGTATGTGGTGGATTGTTTGGCCCATAATATATTCAACTGGTGTGAGGGGTTATTGGCCAACACAAAGAGCCAATTTACCAAGAGCAAGACATAGCAGCTAAAATAGTTTGGATATAGGTCCTATTGGTGACCTTTTTCTTGGATATATTACCATTGTTCCAGTATTTGTGGTTGGAGATCCATAATCTAACCTCGAGCGGCTAGAAACTAATGAGGTGGTGTGAGATCACGCCCCTTTAGGATGGGGGCCAACAAATGCATCTCCCTACAACATTTTTTAGCTGGCTACATTTTCAGTTCATCGTGGTTGAGGACTTTGCATATGCAGGCATCAAATTCAGGAGAGATCCAGATCTACCCATTACATCAGGCACATAGTGGAATGATGTAGGTAATTTTTTTTTTTAATATTTTTTACTTTTTAATATTTTTTTTATGTATTCTGAGACATAAGATTATGATGTTTTTATAGATACAGGTCCTCAGAGACTGACAAGTATGTCACGAATCACAAGGAGGGTACCACGCCTAGTGGAGGATGACCCTAATGAGGAGGGACAAGACCCATTATCCGGGTTAGAATGAAACTTGGTAAGTCTTACGAGAGGCATCCCAAAGTATGGTACCTTTGATGAAATTCCTCTTCACTTTCAGAGGCATATGGTCGGGGTTCCATGAAAATTGCGTCGTTTATTCTGGCGAGTGATTCGAGAAGTCACCTGCTGTCACGAGCACCATGTGGGTGGATAACAACCTTGTTTTTACACTTTTGTACTGATGCGGGCTGAAGGAGCGATTTTTGTCACAGAACACATATATTTTGAGATTTTGATGTAACACACTTGATAGATCTGATATATATATATATATATATATATGCATGTTTCTACAACTACTTTTGTATCATAATGATGTGATGGTTTTTTACATGTTGCACATATGTCTATCTAATACATGATTTTCTAATGTCTCTGTTAATGTTTTAAATGTCTTCGAATATGTTGATATGTAATAAAATCAAAATTCCTTTCAAATAATCGAACAAGCAAATACATACCCAAAATTTGATGATTTCGCACAGAATAATGGAAATTTAACTATAACACAACGATGTGTGAGTCTAATTTAACATCCAAATCTCTAATTTAGAGATCAATAACATCTAATAATAGCTCGATAACCACATTATATTTATCAATATTGTTAGTTGTTCAACCCAAATAAATACCTTGTAAATTAATCAACAGGGTGAAAGATTACCCATGCCACAGAAGACAGGTTCTGTGTGCTACGAAAATCACCATCAACAAAACTCCTGTAATGATTCGGTGACATCTGCAAACCAAGTGGAACACAAGGTGAGAAAAGGATACATGTATGTAACGAAAACAATCACACCAAAAATCAAATCAAATCACATTAATGAATAAAACACTAATGTATAAAGTATCACCCTCATGATTAAGCGTAATATTTTTTCAGATAGAGCCCATTTCGGGTCTGAAACAATGCTTTGCCTTCGTAATCGAATAGCTTATAGACTCCTTTTTCCAATACTCTTTTAATAATATAGGGCCCATGCCACATTGGCTCACATTTTCCTACTCCCAATTCATGATGGGCTTGATCATAGAGCAGGACCAAGTCACTTTCAGAGAAAACGCAAGGGTTGATGGATTTTTCATATTGAGCTTTAACTCATTTTTTTTTCTTCAATAAATAAAGAAACAAATATTTCGGTCTCATCAAGATGCTTGAGGTAAAGCAAACGTTCCTCCTCTGGTGAAGTTCCAAGAACTAGTTCGACAACTAGCTTCAGAGAAGGAATTTCACAATCGATCAGGAGTGTGGCCTCTAGACCATACAAAAATTGGAATGGTGTGAATCTAGTGGCAGTCTTAGCAGAAATTTGGTAACCCCACAGAGTTGAGAAGAGAATGAGATGCTAATTTCATTTGTGCTTAGAAATGGTGTGTTGAATCATGGTCACCAAAATTTTGTTGACAACCTCAACCTAGCCATTGGCCTGTGGATAATAAGGGATAAAGCTATCGTGATGTAACCCCAACCAAAAATCAAGCTCTGTCACCATATGGTTGTGAAAATGAGATCCATGATTAGTGACAATCTCTTTTAGGACACCAAATCAAGCTATTACATGATCAAATAGGAATTTCATTGTAGTTAGATCTTCATTATCGTATGTAGGCATCGCTTTGGCCCATTTAGTGAAATAATGGATGACAGTGATAATATAACCATGCCCCCCATCTGAGCGAGGGTTACAAGTCATGAAATATATGCCCCATTTTAGAAGACATCTGATGGTCACAACTGGGTGCAAGGGTGAGGGTGGGTAATGTTGAACCTAAGAATTATCCTCTTTCTATCATCCTTTCTCACCTTTTCTCTTACTTTCTCATAATATCACATACCCCAATCAATGATAAATGCCATTTTTTGTCTCAAGGAATGCATTTAAATGATTTCCATGTTATATTCTCATGTTCTTGCTATTCGAGTAGATTTTTGTAATTTAGCTACAGAACACAGCCTATTCTGTAGCTAATCGTGTATTCTGTAGCTACTCTCATGGTCTGACAGGTTCCAGGTGTCAAATGGAGAATTGAGCCACATGGGAATTTCCAGAATCATCTCCACATGGATTTTGTCCTATTCACTTGGTCGAGATCGATGAAAAAGAGGCCTAAAGATCAAGGTCAAAGGTGTGGTCAAAAGGATGTTAGCCGAGAACAGAAGGACTCTTGATTTTCTCTATCATAGCAAATGAAGAGTTAAACAGTCCAATTTCAATTCTAAAATTTGAATTAGCCACCTATAGCAGAATTAGATCTAGATAGTTATGTTTATTTCCTTTAAATACCCGTTGTACAGAACTGAGAAAAATTAAGTTTTAAGTTAAGTTTTAAGCTTTTGCTGATACACTATGTATTAAGAATTCATTCTATCATAATACAAGGATAGTGTTGCCAATTATTGCTTAAGTGCATATTTAACTAGCTAGGATTTCAACCAAATCAGTTGCAAAGGGTCGCTACACTGGAGGAGGTTTTTCATTTATTGTCTTACCTTAATTTTCCTTACTCTGTTTTTTCTAATTATGTTTTATGAGTAGATTATGTCATTCTAGTTTGATGAGTAGCAAATGTTAAATCATAAATGTGTAAGCCTTGTTCTTCTAAAATCATTTCATGAATATAGATCTTCTTATTTTCAAATTGAATCAAGTTTGAAGTAATAAGAATTCATAGCTATCTAGTTTTCCTTAATATTCTGTCATTTACTTTCTTATAATATAATTAACAATTAATTGTATCAATGGATGTCCCTACAAGTCATTTCAAGAATATGATTCTAAATTAAATTATTGAATGTCTAATTCATACAGTTATTGAGTTTTTCCTCTGCACATTTTACTTGCTTTCTAGGAACTTAGAAACTAAGGTATAATTGACTTCCTATACAACATCTCAAGAGGGTAATACTTCACATTGAATTTTGAAGTAAATCAAACATACATTAGTTTTTTATAGTTAGCTTTGCATGCTTTCACATTTACTTTTAAATCCTCATTTAATTGTATCATTGATGTTTGATGTTCCTAAAGGTCATTCCAAGAAATTGATTCTATCATGTTTCTATATTGAATGATTGAATGTCTAATTCATGCAATTACTGAGTTTTTCCTTTGCACATTTTACTTTCTTTTATAAATCATTAATTAGAATTGGTTACTTAAAATAATCTCAAGAAGGTGACACTTCATATTGAATGCTAGAGTAACTAAGCATACATTAGTTGTTTTCCTTTTTCACACTTTACTTGCATTTCTAGAACATTAGAAGTTAAGGTATAGATAGTTTCTTACACATCATCTCAAGAAGGTAATACTTCATATTGAATGCTGAAGTAACTAAATATAGATTAGATAATTTACTTTTCTAGTTTCACTTAGAATAGCACTGCAATTTCAATCTCAGTTATAGGAATTAGATCCATGGAATAGGACTAATGCTAAGATATTATTCATCAAGATAGATACTCTGTTTTTCAGATTAGATTCTAACTAGCCAACAATATTTTTATTTATATTTATGTAAATTAGATTAATTTAGGAACACTTCCTTTTCTTCCTTCTTAAAATTCATTAGATTCATTTAATTTCTTTCATAGTTTGAGATTAAACATTCTTAGACATCAAAGAACAAAACCCCCAAAACAACATATAATACAAACAACGAAGTAAGAAGAAGGTTAACTAAGCACATACAGTGCACCACACTTCATCAGTTTACAAACCTCGGTTGATAATTTATGACATTAAATTGACTAAACATTTTTTCATCATTTCCGGTGAAGTGTAATTAGGTAGCCTTATTTCTTACATCTAAAAAAATGATATGCGTAGAGAAAGAGACTCTAGGGGAAGATTCATAGCTAGAGGCAGGAGCTTAATCCCTACAAAACCACTCACTCCACCAATAATAAGAAGTGATACACCTCCATCTCAAACTCGTATTCCATACTTCACTATCCATAAACTTCGTGAAGTTATAAGGTAAGAAATCCAATTAGGAGGATCTCCTACTTCATCCACTGAGGCAGTCTTAGAGGAAGAAGATCCTAGATCTCCAACAGAAGGAGTAACCTTTTTCACCTCTACAGGGGAACATATTCTAGCTGAAGAGTTAGAAATTCCCAGTGGAGAGGAAGAAGAAGACCCTTTATTCAAAATACCATTGATAGAAGAACCAGAGGACAATCAGTTAACCTTTCAGGTTGAATCTTATATCAGCTCTGAAGAATCTATAATGGCAGGAAGAGGAGAAGAAGGAGAAGGAGAAGGAAAAATTCTAAATGGAGAAAATGCAATATTTGGAGGAGGTAGAGGTAGCGGAGGAGATAGAGGGAGAGGTAGAGGAAATTCAAAAGGAGGCAGAAGAAGTAGGGTAATTGATAGTTATTTTGTATTCCCAATAGTTGATGAAGATACAAATGCCATAATGAAAAATATCTCACCTTCTGTCCTCCTGAATTTTCGTGAGTTAAAAAGTGAAGATCCTGAAACCTTTTTGTTTGAATTTGGAGTCTTTTGCAGAACTTATGATTATTTAAAGACTCTCAAAAACTCAAATTTTTTCCTTAAACATTGAAAGGAGCATCTCTAAAATGGTTCATGAGTTCAATCACTCGGTCTATCAGAACATGGAATGACATGAAAATAGAATTTTTAGAAAGGTATTTAAATTATTGCATACCCATCAATCACAAGGATGAAGTATTTAAAATGATGCAAAAGGAGGATGATAATTTGGAGGATTTAATTGAAATATTCAATTATAACATAAAAAGAGCAAAAATGGATAATTTAGATCAAGATACTTTAAAATATCTTTTATTAAAAGCCATTAGAGATGAATGGATAGACATTTTCAACATGATATCATGGGAAAGGGGGATATCTCTCAACTTCCATTATCTGACATTGGTGAATTATGTATCCATATTTCAAGAGGAAAATAAAAAACTAGGAAAAATCCAAGAGATCCTTCTCTTGCGAGAGTAAATAGATCTGCAACTGGAACAGTGAGTAGGGAAGAAATTGGAAACATGCTTGATGAATTTAAAAAATACATCTTAGGGAGTCTTAGTGAGCAGATAAACACCCTTAAATTACAAAACAAGTTGAAAGCCGAGACTGATGCTTTCTTATTTTCTGTCCCAAATGCATAAAGAAGCATGCTTTAAGAGAATGTCCTCTTGATGCAAAATTCATAGAAACCTATATGATTTGTTCAGAATGTCATGAGACTAAGAGTTGTCCTTCAATTCTAGGGAGTAAGGATTTTTTTCAAGAAGACACAACCTAAAATCCAACATAATCTCTTTTCTTTGTCTCTAAAAGACCATGGCAAGGGCCACAAGCTCAATTCTTTAACAATTAAATGTATAATCAGACCCCACCAAAGTGGAATTATTTGCAGCAACCTTGGCCTCAATCTCAATCTCAATCTTCAGCTAAAGGAATGCAAAATCCCTATGGAATATTCTCTCTATACTACCAACATCCTCTTTCATATCCAAACTATCCTCCCCAACAAATTCCTCAACAAAATCAACAACCTCAACCCCAAAAACAACATAAAATACAAACAACAAAGTAAGAAGAAGGTTAACTAAGCACATACAATGCAACACACTTCATTAGTTTACAAACCTAAATTGATAATTTATGCAAAAATTTTAAGACATTAAATTGACTAAACAGGTCACACTCTTTTTGAGAGTAGACTTGCAAGTGATGGCATTTTTTGTACTACAACAATGTAGTCTTTAAAGATAGACAACCAAAAATACCCTTCACGAAGGATATTTTAGGTGGTTGGATAACTAGACATGTGACCACCACAGGCCCTAGAGTGGTATTCATTGAGAAATTTCTCAGCTTCCTCGAGAGTCAAACATCGACAGAGGAAAAAGTCAATACCAATGCGATATAGAGTGTCTCCAATGATACAGTAAGGTTGGGACTGATAATGAATCCACCGTCGCTCACAGTGCGATAGCTGTGGATGAAAATTTTGTGTCTAGAGATAAACCATGATGTCTCGATACCATGGATCAAGAGTACTGATTAGAAATAGAGATTCATTTGAAATTGAATCATTTAGAGGATTGGGATCAACCATGGTAGGAAGATCACCAATCAAATCTTCAAACACCAGGGATTTCTTTGACTTAGTAGAAATGGATTCTAAGTTGAACTCTTGAAGGATGAAATTACATTTCGAGTATTTTCCCCCAAGCAACCGATGCGTGAGAATGTAAGTCATGGGCTTGCAAACATAAATCACCAAATTTTTCCACAGGAGAATGTAATGAAAAAAATGTTGAACAACATGGACAATTGGCAACACAAATTTCTCTAAATGAGCATAATGGGTCTCAGTATCAAAGAGATTGTGGCTCAAGTAGTACATGACATGCTATTGACCATTTTCATCATCCTGAACTAGCACCATACTGATAGTGCTGTCGGCAGAGACCAAATACAGGAAATAATCATGGTAATAATTGGGAGGATGCAATAGAGGAGCACTGATGAGGGCTCATTTCAAAGCATCTAAATATCTTTGGGAAATTTAGTACCATATGAAAGAGATTTCATTTTTCAATTATTGAGTAAAGCCTTTGGCAAGCTCAGCAGAATTCAATATGAAGCGATGAAGGAAATTAGATTTCATCTGCAAACTTTGCAATTGCTGAAGAAAAGAGAGAGGAGGAAAATTGGTGGTTACCTCAAATTTAAGAGGATCTATGCAGATGCCTTCTTTGGACACCACGAAACCCAAGAGACAACCGGATTCAAAGTAGAAGACACACTTATGTGGATTCAACCTGATATTATAGCATTGACACTGAAGAAAGATGGCTCTGAGGTGTTCTGGGCGATCTCGATGTTTTACATAATGAGTAGGAAGCTCATCAATATATGGCTGAACTATGTGTTTGATGTCCTGAAAAGAATACGACATAGCCCACTGGAAGGTGGCTCCGACATTATTTAAGACAAAAGGGAGATTTTTATAGGGAAATGTCCCCCACGAGTAGATAAACGTGGTTTTGTGCTGATCAACTGGAGCAATGTTAATCTGGTTACAACCATAAAAACCATCCATAAAGGAAAAAATCTTGCTCCAAACACATTCATCAATGATCTAGTCGATAAAATGAGTGGGGTAATTATCCTTAGGACATGCCCTATTGATATCACGGTAATCAATGAAAACCTAGATGGTCCCTTGTTTCTTAGTAACGGGAAAAATATTTGATACCCAATCTGTCGATGTTTTAGGATAAATAAAAACACTTTGAGAATTTTTTCAACTTCACCCTTTATGGCAACAACCATTCTCGGGTGTACAGGATGAAGTTGTTGATGAATGGGCTTCAAATTCGGATAGGTAGGAATTTCATGCACGACAATACTTAGATCAATGGTAGGAATATCTTCCTATGACCATGGGAATACATATATAAAACTGAATCCATATGAGGAAGATAGAGTCTATTGTTCATTTTCCTAAATAGCTAAAAAAATTGCATAAAATGACAGAAAGGTGACATGGAAACCTGCTCAGCAAAAAGAGATTATTATGGGAATATTCCTTCATTTTCACCCAATGACACTATTCCATTTGTCAAAATCTGGTCGGATGATATGTGGATGATTTGTCACATTTTTATTGGTTTAATTTTAGGCCAATGGGAAGAGGACACATGACAAGCCCGGAGGCCGCGACTTGCCCACCCCCCCCCCCCCCCCTCCAAGGCCAAAATTGATTAAGTATATGGTCAAATTTTATTAAATATTAATTGGAAAAATTATTGTTGGCAGAAGGGTGGAGGTCAGGGTCGAACCCGCTACCTCCCCCACACTAACCATGAGCCATACCATTAAACCAAAATGGAAGTTCGTATAATACTATGGCAAGTGTTTGTTTTTAAGGTTTGAAATACCTTTGGGTGGAGGCATATGCGAGGTAGCCGCAATGCAAAGGACCATGGCCCATAAATGTGGTGGAGGCTAGGACTAATGGCATGGAGTTTAAGTTCTAAACAAGTTTTAATTAAGCTTAAACTATGTATTACGCACGAAACAAATATTTATTCTAGTTTATTTTTTAACCCTTCTTAACCCGCTAACCTCATATTAATGCGCGCTTAAATTAGCACTAATCACGGATTAAGCTTGGCATCAAAACTGACAGAGCCCCTAATTTCGATGCCACTTCCACATTTAGCAATGTTAATTGGATTTCTCTCCATATTTGAAGGGGTTTCCTATGCTAGAATTGAATGAGGCATAACTGGAGCATTTTTCGACTAGTTGTGGCTCAAAAAGAGTCGTTCCAAGATGATTTGGATGCTTTGAACATGATGGTGTAGGTTGTAGAGGCGTCAAAGCACTTATGTAAGTCATTTTTCCACTTTGAAGATTAAAGAATTCTAGGGCCTGTTATCGTTCTGTAATTTAAAATATTGGAAAAATAAACAGAGAGGACAACATCAAAACCACTTTGGAAGCTGGGATCTAACCTTGCCAGCTTCAGAGAGGGATCTCTCTATATAATTTAACTTTTTTTTTAATTGGATATTAGGCTAGTTATGACTGTACTTGCTTTTTTTTTTTTTTTTCTGATTGATTTGGTTGATTAAATTGTTATATTCCCATTGGGAAATGGAGTAAAAAATGTAAAACTAGACGCTGCATCAATATTTAAAATAGTTATAACAAGGAAAGCTAGGTTGCATTAACTAGATCATTCTAGATTTTAAATGAATTATGGAAATGGAAGAAAAGTGAATTTTAGTAGAGATTGAAAAGAAATTAAGTATTCTTCAATCTTACTCAGTGGTAAACATACAAATTATAAAAGAAGCCAGAATAAGGTGTTCCAATTAACATGTCCTATTCGTCACACTTTCTGTTTAAAATTAAGATTTTCTGATAAACAAAGAAAATGAAAAACAATGGAAAACACAGTTATAGTAGAAGCACTTCACCAATGAATACACCATATGAATCAAGTAACAAGTCCTTGTATTATTGATGCTCCAGCAAAACGTGGAAAGTTACAATGCTCAGTAAGAAAAATATATTCAGAAATCAACTTAGAATACTTCAAAAAGTGAAGTATTTATACTGAATATTAAAAAATTGATTACAATCAATGAGACAGTGTATTACTAGCCAAAAGTGAATAATAAACTCTAACTGTGAAAAAAATAGGCTCGGTGTAGGTGATCGGGAACATTGGTACTGTTTTGGTGGAAACAGTTGCTGAGTAGACCTATTTGTGGGTTGGGCTGACTGTTGTGCTAGCTGATGTGTTGGTTGTTGGGAAAAATATTGAGAGGGGGGGGGTGAATTAGTATTTAGGGCTGAACAATTATTCTTTTCTTTCTCTCAAAACCATATGTTACATTATAGCATCCAACATATATGTCCAGATATCTTATTATGTTTTTACTTAGAGCATTGCATCATTCATTCTTCAGATGAGCAGTAAGCATGAACATAAATAACAGAACAAACCATCAAACATAGACAACACATATGAACACCAGGATTTAAGGTGGAAACCCAATTCGGGAGAAAACCACCGCTGCTACAATCTCAATATTCAATATTCATTATAGTGAAAACTTCTTACAATATGTGCTGGTGCAGACTTATACTAGCACACAGGCACCCATCTGCAGAAAGCTACAACCTTTTCTCGTTTACTAGCCTTTCCTGGAAGGGAGCTACTACCCCCTGTTCTCATTTACCAGCTGCCACTGGAGGGGAGCTACAACCCCCTTACTGAAGGCTTCGACCCTCAGATCTACTGCAGACCATGTTTCATCAATTTTCACACTGGATCAAGCAGCTTCAACACAACCCTTTATTCAAACATCAACAATCATATTTTGCCCAAAACTTCAACATCCCGTGTATCCTTCTGTGTATATTAATCTTCAGAAAACCCCAACTGTCATATGTACTTTCAATGTAGATGACCCGCATATATACGTGCTTTTCCTATATAGATCTGTAATTAGATATTTTGCAGAGCAGGCCAGATCTATATAAACTTACCCAGATTTATATGTGTTCTTCAGCAGACATGCACCAGCTCTTCATCATTTCTTCTGTTGAATAAACTCAAGACTCATCACCTTGAGATCAATATATCTCGATGGGTGCATCTTAGACTCAGAATCATCAATTAAGCACGTCGTCTGTTCATGCAGATATTCTTTCGAGGAATTCTTCTTTTCAACCCTCGCACATGCACACCCTTCCTTCATAATTCTCATCACTTTATATAGTTTTCGCCTTCATTAAAGCCTTGGGTCAAAACCATTTAATTGCTAATGGTATTCATGGACGGTATTCCTTTAATATTATCCAAAGGGGCTCTTTTATTTCTTTTTAATTTATTTATGAATTTTCAAAGAAATTGATAAATAAATATATTTACAACTGTTGAATTCCCAAGCCTTCTAACTAATGTTTAACCCTTCGGGTTTTATAAAATATTCAACCCTTTTAAACAAATTAACCTTTGACCCCTGGCCCACATATGCGCCCCCACCGTACCAAAATAAACTTTACACAAGTCCATTGCCCGATCACCGTTAGATCACGAGCCTCCAAGATCAATGGTACATATGCATATCGCTGGCCGTCCTGGGTCGATCGTTAACGTGCGATGGACGATCGTTATCATGCGATGGCACGCAGTGACGACAGTTTTGCAGGGACGCGTGTCAACGCCTCTATGGAATCGCTCCCCATCCAGGAATACCACTTATCCTGCAAAAGCGGTGCGATATGGGAAATCCGCTTTCGCAAATCCACTCGTGGTTTTTAAACAATGATCATCCGTCCAATCACTCCGTACCCCAAGTTCCGTAAAATTTTTATTTAATTGTTCTTTCCCCGTGATTATGTTAATAAAACTCGGGTTATATATAATTTATATAATGTGCCCTGTACACACAACACTCATTCGAAGCTCACTGTACCGTGGCCTTAGCACCCCGAAATCTTATACAGAAACATGAATCTATTCATAGATCATAACACAGAGTTGCAGGTAATTTCGTATGAGAAAGGGACCAATCAATATCCCAATTGCTCTAGGTATTTTTCCTCCTAACAGATTATCATCGAAACTCAACCATACACAGATTTTCTTTCTCCTCAATTATTATATTCATACATGAATTAACTTCTGCACAGATTCTAATATCCGTCAATTCAAATCAACCCTGTGTTTGGAAAACTCTCCTTCAATTCACTGCTTGTCTCTATAAATGCATGCTTCCTCTATTCTTTGCTGCTGATCCTGCTGATCGTTGTTCTCTGCACCTCTGTTGTTCTTCTTTGTTTCCCATGCCTTTGCATATTGCTCTTGTAAATGCATTTTTACTCTGCGACATCCTTTTCCATCAATGACAATATTTCCAACATTGGTTGATGTTCTTGTTGCAGCTAAACTTTCTCATTTACGATTTACTCCTGAATTTCACACAACTTATCCCATCAATCTTCATCTGGGATAGTTAACTTGATTACCTTTAGGTAAATTTCATCCACTTCAATATATCTAGAAAAAGTAGGTTTTACCACAAATATGTGGTTTACCTCATTTTGGATTAAAATATCATTACTCAATGCTTCCAAGAATGTTTTACCTGTCATGGTGCCTTTGATATTGGAGAATTTGGCAATGTCCCTGGAAATTTCACTTAGCTTCTTCACATAGTCTTGGTGGGTTATCAGCTTATCATTAATTACAAACACAAGAAGGCATACCCTTTTGTGTTAAAGGCTAAATCCTAGTGAAGAACATGTTTATTGCTATCTCTAAGTTGTGACATTTCTCTTCCAGTTGAAAAATCAGATTATTCTTAGTAAGAATATTCTTTACTTCTAAAATGGTATATTTTTTGTCATCCACTCCAAAGTCATCCAGCTCATATTTGTTCTTGGAGTTTAAGAACTTGATGATGCTTTTGGATGTAACAGGCATATCTCCAAGATCATCCTTGATAGTTGTGATGACATCATTTTCATTCTCGATCAATTCCTTTTGTTCAAATGTAATCTGGATGCAGGGAAATATTTCATTTATGGATTCAACGATATATCTCTAGATTATTTATTTGACTTATCACAATGTCTGTCCAATGGATGACTCTCTCTCTAAATTTTGCAACCTCTCTATCAGTTTTAATATCTCTATGCTTCAGCTGCATGAGAAACGTCACTTCTTGATTTCTGGTCTTGCAACAGTTTGACTTGATCTTGGACCTTGTTAATTTCCTCTATCTGTATACACATATTCTCCACTGCCTTTGTCAATTTTTCTACTCTATCTACTGTGTTTTTTGTATAATTTGTAGCTGTGGGTATGGATGGAAGAGGTACAGCCTCTGAAGGAACCATGGAAAGTTTTGTTGGCAATATGATGTAATGTGTTGTCCTTGATGGCAACCTACTTGATGAGTTCCCTATGATAATAAACCTATGTGTTAAAGATGTAAGAATGATGTATCTACGTATCAGTTCAGATGTGACAGAGAAAAGAATTCCATTAAGTGCTAGAGAAATGTTATTTTTAATATGTCACAATGTATACGTGGGTTTTTAAAGGCCAAGTCGTGTATGCACGCGGATAAGTACGTCCCAAGTCATGTATGCCTGTTTGTGCTCCAAATTTATAATACCAGGGGGCTTTACCATGATATTAGCCTACAATATTGAGCATTGTATTATCTATTTGATTCCGTCTAGGATTACCATTAGAAGTTGAGTGGCTTTGACTCATGGTATTGGTAAAAGCTAAATCTATTTAAGGAGAAGAAGATCATAGTGCAAGGTGTGCATGAGTAAGGGTTGTTAATGAATAAAAATTCTCTAAGGAATATCTGCATGGATGAAATCTATTTTTAATTGATAGATCTCAATCTATGATGCACCCATGGATATAATGATGGTTCACGATCTCTAGATCTGAAGATGGTGAATCTCTAGTATGATCTACTAAAGAAATGATGAAGAACTGGTGCAAGTCTGCTGAAGAAAATGAAGGAATCTGGGTAAGTTTTATAGATCTGGTCTGTTCTACAAAATTTAAATTTACAGATATATATGCTAGTTGGTCTCAGTAAAAGCGCGTATATATGCGGGTTTGCTTCATGAAAAGCGCGTATGGCAGTTAGGGTTTTCTAAAGAATAGTATACACAAAAGTATACGCAGGTTGGTGTGCAGAAAAGCACGTATGTACGCAGCTTCAGTGAAGCAAAGTAGCGTATGATATTTGAATTAATGATTGTTTAGGGTTGAGTTTGTATCTACATATCTATTATGAAGTCTGGGTTATTTTTGAAATTTTGGTTATAGTGTTGTCACTGTTCTAAATTGAAGTATTGGGAAAGGTTTTTTTATTGTTGATAAAAGGTTGTGTTGATGTTGTTTGATCCAGTACGAAAATTGATGAAACATGGTCTGCAGTGGGAATGAGGGTTGAAGCCTTCAGTATGAAAGTAGAAGCTTGCTGCCAATAGAAGCTGGTGTTATGTTCAGGGGGTTGAAGCTCCCTTCCAGGAAGTGGCTGGTAAACGAGAAGAAAGGGGGTTGGAGTTCCCTTCCAGTAGCAGCTGGTAAACGAGTGAAGGTTGTAGCCTTCTGCAGGTAGAAGCCTGCATACTGATATGAGTCTGCATCAGTAAAATGTTGTAAACAGTTTTCCATATAATAAATATTGAAGACAAAGACGACAACAATGGTGATTTTCTCCTGAATTGGGTTTCCACCTTAAATATTGGTGTTCATGTGTGTTCCACTTGTGTTATGTTTTATACTACTGTTACTGCACATATTTACTGATTATATAACTTGATGCATAAAATGTAAATCTGATTTAAAATTTGTTTCTAAGAAGCTTTCTAAACTAGAAATTTATATCAGTATACGCGAATTTCTTTCAGAATATCCGCGTATATACACGAGTTCGGTTCATAAAAGCCACGTATGAAATTCTGTCAAAAGAAAAGGTTAAATTTATAGATATGAGCTATAAATACGGATTCACCCCCTCGCATTTTTCCTAACAAGCCTTGGAGCCTGCTTCCTCTCCTTGATCATTTTCTCCATTTTTGTCTACATCTGTCTCAATTGGGAATTTTGCTCCACGATGAGCTTCATCATGTCCGACTTCTAAGACTCTTTTTCTTCAATATATTTGGTGAGAGGGTCTTCTGTGGCTGATAGTTTCAGCTCTTTTATTAATTTTTCTATGTCTACATTCTTCTTCTTCTTTATTATCACTTTTGCAGCTTTTATGTTGGAAGGATCATATCCTACTCTAACAACTAAGTCTTCCAAATAATTAATTCTTCTATATTTGTCTAGAGAGTATATTTTCTCCATAATTAGTTGCAACTGAATGTTTTCCAAAGAAACATGCAATTTAGACAAACTCATAGTTGTAATAGTCAATGTAGAGGAAATAATTTCACCCGTTTGTTTGTGCATCTCCATTTTATCAATGGGATGGATGTATTTGATGTCAAAATTAAATGAAGTTTTCTTGTAATATTTAGTTGTATTAGGTTGTGAATTTTGTGACTCTAGAAAGGCCATTTGAATTTTTCCTTTCTCAGATTCAAATGCTGAAAGAAACCTACTCTGAGAACTAGAAGTCTACTTCCAAAATTGTCTATATTTACTATTCTTTAGGATTTCATTATTAGGCTTGATTTCCCTGAATTGAAGTAGTAGGAGAAAGACTAGTTTGGCCACCAATTTGAGAGGAGGTAAGTGTCTCTTTAGTAATTATAATAACCTCTTGTTCTGAATCTTTATTTGGATTAACTTTAGGATTGATTTTGTTCCTCTTCGAGTACATTATCTTGAATTCCTTGCTTGTAGTTTCAGTCACTAAAGGTAAATCTTCTTCTCTTAGTATTATTCTGGCTTTCTCCTCTGGGACAAGAGTCTGTGATGTGGAAGTAGAGACTAGATGATCTTAAGCCTCTTGCAAAGTGTTTTCGGCCCACTCTATTGGGTTCATGTATATCTCTATTTATGGACTGTGAGTATGTATATAAGGAGTATTCTTGTTTTCTACTGTTAATTTCGAAATGGTTCCTAATGGATCATATGACTAGGTGAAAGTGAGGCTGAACTTCATTTCCTTCAAAATTCTATCTGCTTCCTCCCCTGCTGACCTGATGTTGCAAATAAATGGCCCTATCTGTGTTTTGATTATGAATTGTTACTTTTTATTTGCCAATAAAAATTGGAATTCATCAACATTCAACATTTTCCTGATGTACTCTAAATAAAAAATATTCATTTGGAGGAATTTTGGAAGCTTGTAAGGAGTAAGCTCACATCTATAAATTCTCAATCCTATGTAGTTCTTGTATAAATACTAGACACATGTATTTCCTTGATCTGATAGATGCATAATTACTCTAATGTCCTCATTGAATCCTGGTTCAAATGAACTGCTAAGAAGGTTCATTTACCGGTGTACAAATAGTTGAATGAACTATTTTTATGAATATTACTTCTGCTCTTTGATCACCATGGTAGTCCAGAAAATGTCTGAATATTGATTTCCATCATCATCTAATTTTTGCATTTCAAACTTAAATCTGTCTCCCTAGCTATATAAGCATATAAAATAAAACAATGGCATATTTAAACACCTAATCTATTTGAAATGTGAAAATTTTTTCATGAATAGCATCTGCTAAGAATTGGCTAAAATTGCAAAGGATAAAGGGTTTTGAATCTGTAGAGAAAATGGAAAGGAAACCTATGATTGGCTCATCTACCCAATATTCAGAATAATATCCAATGAGGTAAGAAATGACAATGATTATCTGCTTGGATCTGTCAGGGAAAATGGAGGAAGAGTAAGGAGAATTATTTTTAGGCAACTGGGTATCTTCAGCTAGAAAAAGCTTAAGGGTTTTAGCCCTTTTGGAAAAATCCATCTTCTTATAAAATTCATAAAGGGCTTCTTGGGAGAAAAGGGTTATATTTTCTATATAAAGGGCCTGCATCGTTTGGTCAATGGACTGTGCAGTAATAGTGAACAAAATTTCACTTGTTGGGGCAATTACGACTTTCTAGCTAGGTATGTAGCAGGCCTGACATTTGCGGATGAATTCAGGGGCACTATGGGTATGGGGAAAGATATAATGAGGTTATTTTTATTCCCATAGTCCAATATCATCTGACTTGTCTATGTATTTGTCTTCTAGCAAATAATACATATTGAACAATTCAAATTCACAGAGGGTTTCATGAATTTTGTAGTCTCTGTCTGCTAGAGGGATATGGTCTAGATCGATAAGAGGATGGATCAATGAGTTCATTGGTTCCTTTTTGCCTTTCTTATTAGGAGGAATGATTCAATTGGTTTTAAGAGAATTGAAAGGGTTGAGAAAAAATAGGTTTTTCGGGCCTATGTAAAGCTTTGGGACTAACGAAGAAGGTGCAATAGTCACAGTGCTAGGATTGATAAGAATTGATAAATTGATCTGGAGCTCTCTAAAACTATCACAAGAATGTAATTGTAGAGAAAAATTCAAGGTAAAGGTTAAACAGGTTCTGAATGCATGAATTTGTACATAATTGGGTTGTTTGGTTGATTGTGGCATGGGTCCTTTGTATTAACGGTTAATTATTAATTCAATTCATAGTGGATTGTTTTTTGTGGGAAGGGACTTAATTTGTAATGGGCATATTCAGCCTGACATGAAAATATTGGCGCGCAAGGGATATGAGAGTAATTTCAATTTGCAAGAAAAAAATAGTTTTCGGGGGGGCTATGATGGGGGTGGAGGGGGGTGAGAAATGTGGAGGAGGTGCACGTTGTTGTGGGCTCGAAGAGTGGCTTTCTTTTGGCCCCCGGAAAGTAAAGCTCAGATGGAGAGGGGGGGTCGAAAATAGATGACGATCATCAGATCGGGGGCGGAAAAGATGATGAGTGGACAAATGATCAAAGTTTAAATTGATGTGATGTGATGGATTTTTCTGGTAGTGGGAAGGTTAAATGAGAATAAGACTTAGGATATAGGATAGTATTTTAAGTTTTTATATTTATGGGCCCAACTGCCTAGACTTTGGATAAAATCATATTATCCATTTTTTGTCCTTCATATGCATAAAAACCTTTGAAAACCCAAACTTTAGGATAAGAAATTTAATTGTTTTCAAGGCTTCCAAAACAACTTCTATGTAGCCATGAATTTCATTTCTTTTGCTAAGCTAACATTTTTTCTTCTTTCTGTTAGGGAGAATTTAAGCTACCAAATCCACATCACTTTTTTTTGATAAAAATCTAACCTACTCTATTACTTATTTTTCATATTGATTCAGATTAAATAGTTAAATAAGTTTTATTTTATACCTATAGTGAAAAATACTCTAACAGTGGCTCCACTTGGGGAGGGCAGCTCCTTTAGGAGGTGTGAAGAACCTTAGATCTTTGATTTTGCAGATGAAATGCCTCATATGCTTGCTGATTTCTTTCATTTTGCAATGCTAATCTTGTTGTTGTTCCTTGAAGCTGTGATCATAAAATCTAAAAAAACATGATTGCTTCAACATCAACTCTACCTACCCATCATACTTTTCCTAATATTTTTCTTCATTTGGGTGCATTTAGACTGGCAAACCCTGGACACCATTTTTCTTTTGAAATCACAAACTATCTAATTCTACACTTATATCATCGAAAGGCTCAGATTAGACAGATGAGCTCTTTTATTCTCTACCTAATCTACTTATCTGTGAAGATTAAAAATTTTGACATATTTTCATTCTCTAATCTATCAACATAAAAATTAAAACATGACCAAATCAAGGTTAACCAACTTGATTTGTCATGAGCCATGGAATTTTGGACAAGCTGAACACTGATTTTATTTTTACACTAAGTAAAAAAGCTGAGGGCTATAGTTTGGAATTTGTTATTCATCCCTCTCTTTTCTCTTTGGTTCAGATTTGAGGTTTGGGAACCAATATATTTTCCTAACCTAGTCTACTGATAATCCAAGTTTAAATAGTTTAGCAAATCTTCATTTCTAACTTATCAGTAATCAATTTAAATTTATTCAACCATGATTAAGTTGTATGGCTGAATAATTTTTATCAAAAATTAGTGGCATTTGGACTTGCACACTTTTAGAAATATTCTTTTTTGGTATGGGGCTTTACCTTTTCTTTTTTCTTCCCTCTTTTTTTTTTTTTTTATGTTTATCTTTATGATATTTTATTCAAACAATGTTATATACAATGAATAAAGCTTTAAACTAAGAACTTCAACAAAAAAAATTCTTTAGCATCCTGCCATTGGCAAGACCTCCATATAATTCTGTTCCATCCAATTCTTGTAGAAAGAATGCATTATTACCTCTTGTTGAATGGATGATGTATGGGCCTTTCCATATATTGTCAAATTTCCCATGCTTGCCCTTTTCCTCTCTTCTTGAATTTAATTTCAGAACTTTGTCTTCAATCTAGAAATCATTGACTTTAGTCCTCTTATCAAATATTTTCTTAATATTCTCTTGAACTACTTATGTTCTGTTGTATAATTCTTCCCTTGATTGCTGCAATTGAATGGTTTGGTTCAGCCTCTTTTGTATATCATTCTCCCATGATTGTACCTCTTGAGTAAGCTTGATCACTAGGACTCCCAAGGATGTTAGAAAAACTGCATCCATGCCATACACTAGTTGATAGGAAGACATGTTAATTGATTTTATGTTTGTTAATCTTCCTTCCCATAGTGCATGCACTAATTTGTTGTGACATGACTTTTGTTGGGAAGAGGAGGCAGGGTGGACTTCTCCAATGAAATATAAACCCCATTGTTGAAAAGGGGTTTCAACACAAATAGGTTGTAAAGGCAAAGGAAGTATTTTTCTCTTTCCCTCAAAGATTTGGCATTTATGGCAAGTCACTACTAGCCTGTGGATATCAGGGAAAATGGTGGGCTAATAAAAACAAGCTCTAAGGATTTTGTTGGTAGTGGTTTTCCAATAGAGAATACCTCCACGTTCTCCTTCATGAAACTCATGCATGATTCTATCTGCATCTTCTTCAAGTAAACATTTAAGCAAGATACTAACATAATTTTTCCAATATAAACCTTTCTCTAGAATGAAAAAATTTATAGTTTTTTGTTTCAAGAATCTGGCCTTTGTTTTGGAAAAACCAGGAGGAGCATTTAGATTAAAAATCACATATAATATATCAGCATACCAAAGTGAATTCATAAATGCTTCTTCAATAGGTGGAGTCACCAGCTCCTCTTGTTCATCCAAGGAATGTATCATGTTTATGTCCAGTGCCTGAAAGTTTGCTTCAACCATCAGTTTGGCCAGTCCTTGCCCTTTGATTAGCTTGGCAGGGTTGATTTCTAGATCATACTATAAAATTACAGCAATCCACTTATCTCTTTTACCATCAGGATCCTGAGTTAGTATGTCCTTAACAACTGCATGAGGAACAAAAGCGATGACATGTGAATGCAAGATGTAAACTCTAAAATCCTTTAATTCTTTGATTAAGGCAAAAGGTTGTTTTTCCATAATGTTATATTTCAGAGGTGCATCTCTTATTTCCTTGTTGAAGAAAGCTACAAGTTGTTCTTGTCCCATTATGTTCTCTTGTAGCAATACTGTAGCAACTATGTGTTCTAAAGAAAATGAGCAGATGAAAAAATCCTTGGTAAAGTTAGGGCTGATTAGAACTGGCGTTTAAGTAAGTGATTGTTTTACCATTTCGAAGGATTGCTTCGCTTCTATGGTCCATTTGACTCCTATTTCTCTTTTCATCATGTTTTTAATGTTTCTTAGGAGTTTTTCAAGGTTTGGTATGAACCTCCTTAAGAAGTTGATCTTTCCAATGAAATATTGAAGCTCTTTGATGTTCCTAGTGTGACTGATCTGTAATATCCCTTCAATCCTCATTGGGTCTATCTTAATCCCTTCTTCAGATATGATGTGGCCTAGAAGTTTTTTTCCTTCTTTAAAATGAGAAATAGAGTTTTGCCCAAGTTCAAGATAATGTTGGAAATATGATGTAGAATGTTGTCCTTGATGGCAACCCACTGAATGAAGATGAAGACATACAACTGTTGACATGTGTTGTCCTTGATGGCAAACCACTTGATGAAGTTATTCTTGACCTGATGAACTTGGTAAATGATGAAAATCTGATGTGTTATGATGTTTGTTAGCAATATGATGCTGAGTGTTGTCCTTGAATGGCAACCCACTTGATGAAGATGATGACAACTTACTTGATGAAGTTGTGCTTGATAGAATATGTTCTTGATCGGATGTTTCTACAGTGAGTACAGAAGGGAATGAAGAAAGAAAATCAGTTTGTGCTAGATCCATGATGAAAAGAGTATGTCTCAAAGCATACGCGGATATGTCTAAGGGAAGTTGCGTATGCACGCGGGAAAGAACGTTATAAGTCGCGTATGGGCAAAAGCGCTCAAAAAGTACAAAACCAGGGGTAACCACCATGGTATTGACCCATTGTATTGGGTAATGATCCGCCCAATTGACCCCGTCTAATGTAGTTTTGGGCTCATGGTTTTGGTTTGGCTCATGGTATTGAAAAAAGGGGCTCATGGTATTGAAAAAGGGAAAACCTATATAAGGAGAAGAATTTCATTGTGCAAAATATATGTGTGGGTGCAAGATGTCTGAGCTTGAATGAATACTTCTCTATGAAGTATATTTGTATGGAAAGGGTAAAGGTTTGATGATAGATCTGAATCTATGATGCACCTATGAAGAAATGATGAAGCGGGATATCTAGATCTGGAATGTAATTGTATCTGCTAGATCTGTTTATGGAATACTTAGATCTGAGATGAGGCGAACATCTGTCTGAAGTAAAAAGGTAAATCTGAACTGAACATCTGATCTGAAGAAGTATGCTGCTCTATAACGATTGAAGATCTATACGCTACTTCACCGCAGAGGAAGCGCGTATATACGTGGCTTCGCTGAAGAGAAAGCGCGTATGTGCAATGAAATACATACAGAGGTATACGCTGGTTTGTGTGGATGGAAGCGCGTATATACGCGACATCAGAGAAAGGAAAGCGTGTATGCAAACTAGGGTTTGCTGAAGCAAAGGGTATGAAATATCTGATCTGTTCTGCTGTGTTTCTACTATCTGATCTGTGTTGATAAGTATCTGTTGGTGATGTATGTCGGTGCTTAAAAGTATGGAAAGGGTCCAGTCTGAAAATATGATGAAACGTGGCCTGCAAGTGTTGTTCTATTGAAGTTGTTGGATCCAGTGTGAAAATTGATGAAACGTGGTCCAAGGTGGTACTGAGGGTTGTAGCCTTCAGTCAGGGGGTCGTAGCTCCCTTCCAGGTGAGGCTGGTAAACGAGATCGGGGGGTCGTAGCTCCCTTCCAGGAGAGGCTGGTAAGCGAGTCAGGGGGTTGGAGCTCCCTTCCAGGAGAGGCTGGTAAACGAGCGCAGGTGGGTGCCTGCGTGCTGGTCAAGTCTGCGCCAGCACATATGTTGTAAAATGTTTTCTCTATAATAAAATATTGAAGGCTGAGCAACTGCAGCGGTGGTTTTCTCCCGACTTGGGTTTCCACCTAAAAATCCTGGTGTTCATATGTGATGCTTTGTGTCATGGCTTATTCTGTTCTTACTGCACATGTCTACTGTTTATAGAACATCTAAAAAAAATGAATGATGGAATGATTATAAGTGAAGAACTAATGGTATAATTAGATCTCTGGGTATACGCGAGTTGCATGAAGGATTTCCGCGTATATACGCTAGTTGGCTTCATCAAAGTAGCGTATGGGTTTTAGAGAATGAAAAAGTAAAAAGTTTGAATATGCATTAAATACTGATTCACCCCCCCCTCTCAGTATTTTTCCCAACAATTGGTATCAGAGGGAGTCCTTCTGCAGAAGCTTGATCGCTTGAAGGAGATCCGTCGCAATGGGAAGTCAAGAAGGAGTGATGTCTATAAAGCCACCTCTATTCAATGGAAGCAATCTGATATTCTGGAAGGTACGAACAAAAGCATATCTGCAAAGTCTTGGTGCAGATGTATGGGCAATTGTGGAAGAAGGTTATCAATACCCAGCAAGTATTCCTACTGATGCAGCAGAAAGAAAGAAGTATGAAATCAATGCCAAAGCAGTGAATGTCCTGTTAGGAAGCATGTCTGAATCAGAATTTGCTAAAGTGATGCAGCTACATTCAGCAAAAGAAATATGGGACAAAATCATTCTAAGCTATGAAGGAGATACAAAGGTAAAAAGTGCAAAACTCCAAACTCTTAGAATTGAATATGAAAATTTGAAGATGCATAGTGATGAGAGTGTTGCCAGTTTCTTTCTTCGTCTGGATGATATTGTAAATCGAATGAGAAATTTGGGTGAAACCATAACTGATACTACTGTGGTGGAAAAGGTCTTAAGATCCTTAACTTCTAAATTTGACTCTAAAGTTTCGGCTATTGAAGAAAGGCAAGATATGCAAACTCTTTCTATTGTTCAATTGCATGGTATTCTGACTGCTTTTGAAATGAGACAAGGAGGTCCTTCCCAAATCAGAGAAGCTGCTTTTAAGGCATCTACAAAAGGAAAGGAAAAGGAAGTTGTCAAAGAATCCAGCTATATATCCGATGAAGAAGAAGCGAATTTCGTGAGAAAGCTCCAACTAGGTATTGGAAGATTCAAAGGTAAGCTTCCCTTCAAATGTTTTGAGTGTGGAAAAGTTGGTCATTATGCTGCTAAATGTCCTTATAGAGAAAAGCATGGTAAAGGGAAACAATTTGAAAAGAAAAAGAGTTATTATGCAAAAGAATATGATGATGAAGTGTCCAGTGAAGATGAAGAAGATTCTAACCATGATCTGAAAGTGCTCATGGAAAAGAAGCAAAAGAAGAAGGTTACTCAAGGAAAGGAGATACCTCAGAAATCATGTATAGCAAAAATTGAAGAAGATGAAACAGATTCTGACGAAGCTCTACAAGTGCTCATGGCAAAAAAGAAAAAGAAGAAGGCTACTCGAAGCAAGGAAATATCTCAGAAAATAGAAGAAGATGAATCAGATAGTGATTGGGGTCATCCTTTGCATGATCTTGGTGGTACAACCAATAATGAAGTTTGTGAAAGTAGTGTTTTGGAAATAGAGAAAGCTCTCAAGATCAAAGATGAAGAACAACAAAGAGAAATTGATAAGAAAGATTCTATCAACAAAGAGATGATCTCTCAAATGAAAGAACAAATAGAAATGCTGAATGGTCAGGTGGACAAGTATCAAAATCGTATTAAAGAACTAGAAGTAGAAATCAACGATCTAAATGCAGATCTCGGAAAATCAAGCAAGAAGAATGAAGGACTTGAAGCTGCAGTCATCTCTCTGCAAGCAGATCTTGAGGCATCAAGTAAGAAGATTAAGGAACCTCTACAAACATTTGAAAAGGAAGGCCTTGAAGCAGAAATCATCTCTCTCAAAGAAGATCTGGAAAAATCAAATAAGAAGAATGAAGAGCTGCAACAAACATGTGAAGGAAATGAAGATTGGTTGAAAGAAGAGATTCTAAATATGAAGGATCAAGTTGAAGATGGAAGAAGAAAAGAAGAAAGCATGACAACGCAATGTCAAGCCTTGGAGGTTGAGGTAAATATTCTCAAAGGTAAATTAGAAGAAAAGGTTAAAATTTTGAGGTTTCATGATAGTACTAACATTTTGGACAATATTCTGAGTAATCAAAGGTCTCCTGCTATCAAACATGGTCTTGGTTTCCATGAAACTGTTAAAGGAGAATCTAGCTCACAAGGAAGTGCCAAAAATTCAGAAGATGTCAATGCAAAACCTGATGTGTTGAAAGAAACAAAATATCAACCAACAATCATGAATTCTCAAAGGAATTCATTCAAGAACGTTGAATGTTTTAAATGTCATAACTATGGGCATGTTGCAGCAAATTGCAGAAGCAGAACAATTCCGCCACAAATAAACAGGTACTCTGGTAGCTTCAAGGGATATTGTTTCTCATGTAACAAGTATGGACATAAAGTAGCTGATTGTAAAAGAAGGAAGATCAGAAATACTCATTATAATTCTTATTACTCTGGACACATGAGATGTTATTCTTGTAACAAGTATGGACATGTAGAAAAGGAATGCAGGTTGAACAGATATGAGAAATTGGATAACTTCCAGCACACAAATAGAAAGTTTAAACAAATCTGGAAAAATATGGAGGGATGGAATAAGAATCAATCTAGAGAAGAAAAGGATACTTTTGTGGATGCTCTAGAAGACAATGATTTTCTTGAAGAAAACACTCAATTCAAGGACCGATCAGAAACGTAGGGAATTCTGACCCTACTGCAGTCATCCGCTTTTGAAGCTGACCTTTCTTATTGACTGCAGGAATGATGTGAGATACATTATAAGATCTAGTAATGTATCGTCACAAGGGGAGCAATGCATGATGAATCTCATGGTTGATTTGATTATTCTGATTATGTTTACTTCTGACAGCGCATCTGATGTGGAAAAGACAGGTACAGAAGGTACAAACTCAGGAGGAGATGAAGGTGTGAAATTTTCTATATTTCACCTTCCATACGCGGGTTCTATGAAACAAAATCGCGTATACACGTGAGTTCCAGCAGGCACAGACGCGTATGCATTGATGATAAGAGAATTTATATGTTAGCTGAAGATCTGGAGCAAAGGTTCAGGGGGAGCATCAGTCTGATTGTTAATAACTGTATTATTGACTCTGTATCAGCTTAGTTTCTCAGTTCTAAATAATGATGATATGATACATGGTTTCTTGTGTTGAAGATTGTGGATGAGTCCTGTTTGCTTGATTGATGAAGAGTATTCATTGTTGAGATAAAAGTCCTATAATTTGGAGATAAGGGCAGCCTATGCAGAGATTGTTGCTGATGACTTGCTGATGAACGTGTTCAAGTTAGAAAGGAGCACTGGTCCAGGGGGAGTAGCAGGTTGAATTCTAATGATTGCATTGTTGGCAATATGATTGCTTATTCTTTGGTTTTTGTGATACTCATGCTCAAATGATGATGACTTGGTACATGGTCCATTATGATGAGATTTTGAGCCCTGGTTGCTGATAAGTATCTTTTGTGCTCACTCATGGATGAGTTGGATGTCGGTTGATTCAGAAATTAGAATAGATCATGCAGAGTTTGTTACTATGGTTGAGATCTTTTCCCTACATATGTTGCTTCATGTTAAATCTTAAAGATCATGGTGATATTGGACCACATGGATGATTGATACATATTTGAAGATGTTGTGCTGATATGATAATCTCTCTTGGAAAGATTGTATTGATGCTGCAAATAATCTGAAGGCTTGGTTACTAATATGCTTACGCTACAACCGTTGGATGACGCTTGAAGACACAACTACACTGTTCTATCTATTTGTAGTCCAGGGAAGCATTCAAATATCTCAGAAAGAAGTTGAACACTGTCTTTTCCTCACAGAGAATCAGATCTGATTGAATTTTAGAAGATGGCTTGGGATACACGGGTTTCCTGAAACACAGTCGCGTATGTACGCGAGTTCCTGCAGAGAAAACCGTGTATGTCTGATTGCTGACATTTTTTGCTTGGAGTCAGCTCTCTTCAGCACAGCTGCAGTGCTGTTTGGTTTCTATGATACTGTTTGGTATCTCTGGTGGTGTTCCAGTTCTCATAATTCTGTTTCTAATGTTTTGATAAAGATGCCTTGATGATTTGTTGGTGATGAAAGTGTTCAGGATGCACAAACTAAGGGGGAGCCTTAGTCATTTGGAAAGGATGCTTGGATGCACAGATTCAGGGGGAGCATTGGCTTTACTAAGTATAATCCAGTGACGAAATTATGATGGTTCTGAAATATGTTCTCTTTCTTGAGGACTTTCTGGTGTTGGTTATGAAAAGTCATATTTGTAGTTTGATGAAAAGGTCTTGTTGACCCATGTTGTAAATTTGTAATATTCAGTCATGTAAGGACTTGTCAATTTTGTAAACCCACTTGGTTGGGTAGCTGAGTCAATTGTGTAAACCCACTTGGTTGGGTACTTGAGTCTCATATGTAAATCCACTTGGTTGGATATTTGTTGTAAGTATGAGTCTTTGGTGACAGAAATGTCATAGAGTCGTGTACTTCATTGAAAATATGTTTGAAGTTTCAGCATGAACTCAGCGGGAGCTTGGTCACTTCATTATATATCAGATCTGCAGAACGCTTCTTCCACATGAGGAGAAAAGGGGGAGAGTATGTTGGCTTTTGGTCCGCCCTTTGCCCTTGATGTCAAAGGGGGAGAGTGACATGGTGTTTGAATGCAGATAATGGTGTCAAAGAATTGGGAGAGTGACATGGTGTCAATGTACTTATCTGTTGTGGTAACGAAACACCATCGTGGTTGCCATCAAGTCCAAAGGGGGAGATTGTTGGAAATATGATGCAGAGTGTTGTCCTTGATGGCAACCCACTGAATGAAGATGAAGACATGCGACTGTTGACATGTGTTGTCCTTGATGGCAATCCACCTGATGAAGTTATTCTTGACTTAATGGGCTTGGTAAATGATGTAAATTTGATGTGATATGATGCTTGTTGAGTATTGTCCCTGAAAGGCAACCCACTTGATAAAGATGATGGCAACTTACTTGATGAAGATATGCTTGATAGAATATGTTCTTGATGAGCTAAATCTGATGTATCTGCAGTGTGTACAGAAGGCAGTGAAGAAAAGAAGTCGGCTTGTGCTAAATCTTTGATAAAAAGTGTATGTCTCAAGGAATACGCGGATCTATCTAAGGGAAGTCGCGTATGCACGCGGAAAAGAACGTGCCAAGTCGCGTATGGGCTAAAGCGCTCTAAAAGTGCAAAACCAGGGGTAATCACCATGGTATTGACCCATTGTATTGGGCAATGATCCGCCTAATTGACCCCGTCTAATGTAGTTTTGGGCTCATGGTATTGGTTTGGCTCATGGTATTGAAAAAGGGGCTCATGGTATTGAAAAAGGGAAAACCTATATAAGGAGAAGAATTTCATTGTGCAAAACATGAGTGTGGGTGCAAGATGTCTGAGCTTGAATGAATACTTCTCTCTGAAGTATATCTGAATGGGAAGGGTTACACTTGAATGATAAATATGAATGTTTGATGCACAAATGATGAAGAAGGGGATCTAGATCTGAATTTCTCTTGTATCTACTAGATCTACTGATGGAAGACTTAGATCTGAATTGAGGCGCACATCTGTCTGGAGTAAAAGGGTAAATCTGAACTGAACATCTGATCTGAAGAAGTATGTTGCTCTATAATGATTGAAGATCTATACGCTACTTCGCTGCAGAGGAAGCGCGTATATACGCATCTTCGCTGAAGAGAAAGCGCGTATGCGCAATGAAATACATACAAAGGTATACGCTGGTTTGTGTGGACGGAAGCGCGTATATACGCGACATCAGTGAAGTGAAAGCGCGTATGCAAACTAGGGTTTTCTTAAGCAAAGGGTATGAAATATCTGATCTGTTCTGCTGTGTTTCTGCTATCTGATCTGTGTTGATAAGTATCTGTTGGTGATGTATGTTTGTGCTTAAAAGTTTGGAAAGGGTCCAGTCTGAAAATATGATGAAACGTGGCCTGCAAGTATTGTTCTATTGAAGTTGTTGGATCCAGTGTGAAAATTGATGAAACGTGGTCCATAGAGGTGCTGAGGGTTGTAGCCTTCGCGCTCGTGGGTAGCCTTCCCTTCAGTGAGTAATAAATGGTAAACTAGACTGGCAGACAAGAGCTTCCTTCATGAGAAATAAAACAGCTGGTAAATTCAGTTCTTCAAAGAGAGGTTATGATGTGAAGTCATAGCACATGTCTTCATGGCTGCTAGCAGGCAAGAATGTTTTTCTATAATAAAATATTTGCATACTATATACTGCACTATAAGTTTTCCTATATTTGAAGCCACCCAGCAACTCTCAAACATGTGTGATGCTTTGTGTTTGGGGATATTATCTGTTTTATCACATCATACCATGATGAGAATTCTGATGAAAATAATTGATGAAATACAGGGTAAGAAGATTTAATAATTCATTCTAGATCTTCATGCCGTTGTTCTTCATAAAGGGATTCTGAGAAAATTATTTTACTGAAGGAAAGTAGCGTATGGTTTTTAAGGAATGAAAAAATAAAAAGATTTGATTATGCAGTAAATACTGATTCACCCCCCCTTCTCAGTATTTTTCCCAACAATATTCTTAAGTTTCCGCCTAAATGACACTATGACAAGTATCACAACAGGATTCGCCAGTTTGGTTTGAAGGTGAATTTTTTTTACGATTTCTCTCCCACCAAATCCCACCAAATGGTTTTCGGTGGAATCTCTAAATCTATATCTTCCTCCAAAATTGGCACCCTTATCTGGAGTGTTCTTGAGATTTGGAGGATATTTCCTAAGAAAATTGAATGATCCATATCTTGAGCAATTTTCAACCACTTTTGGCTCAGGAAGAGTCATTGCTAGTAGATTGGCATGCTTTGAATACATTTGGTATAGGTTGCAGAGGTAGAGGAGAAATTATAAAGGTGTTTTTGTCACTTTGAAGAAAAGGGAAGTTGAGGACCACCACGAGGGAAGGCCATGCCTAGAACAGCTGAGGGCCAAATTGAGAGAATGAATAGTCATTTCTGATAGATTTTGAAATTTTGGGCTCATTGTAGTATGTTTGAGGAGCTATAGGTGAATGTAAACAAAAGTTTTTGCACTTTTGAGATAATATAAAGGCCCAAGGCATGGAAGCTAGACCAAGGAAATGTAACCCAGTAGGGGTGAACTCCTTCATCATAACTCCGTGTTGATGGATCCATTGTGATGGTTTGTTTTGCATATTGTTGCTTATGTTCAAAATTTGATTTTCATACTTTATGCTCTTGAATTCACTCATAAATACTCATTTAATTTACCTGTTTGACACACATACACAACAAGGAAACCTATGTACATCAATCATAAAATTGAAAAATAAATTTTAAATGTAAAGAGGAAATTAGGACAAAAAAACTAACATTGATACTCAGATCAAGTTGGTATAAGAGGCTAGTTGAAAGAAAATATTGTTTGCTTGATAGACTATGCTTGATTTTTGTGAAAGTTTAATGGATGCAAATTTGAGATGCTTACAAGATTAAAGTTGTAGAGAGGAGGAGGGAAAATATTGGTTGCATGTCCTAAGATTAGGACCAGAAGAAAGAGAGCTACAAGAGAACCATATTAACCTAAATTTTCACTCAGAGCTGCACTTGAAGTGCCTCAAGTTCTATCTCAAGAAGCTGAGATTGAAGAGCTACAAGTTGCACAAGAAGCTGATTTGATTGAAGAGGTACAAGCACCAGAATATGAGCTTGATTCCATTGCCATCATGTTAGGTGTTGGAGAAAATAAAGGTCATTCAGAAGAGGATGATGTCAAGAGAGACTTCAATGAAAGAAATAGGATGGTTAAAAGTGTGTTTGATGCATTTACTATTGGGATGGCAGGAGAATATTTTAAGCCTCCAAATGGAGAAGGAACTTTATATTATAAGAAGGATGAAGGGAAGAGTTCAAATGGCAGTGGAGGAAAGCCACCTCCATATCCACCATCTTCATCATCCTCATCATCACCATCAACATCATCTTCCACTTCCACCACAAAAACCACACATACTCACTCAAAATCCGCAAGAGGAAAAACACCCTTATTGAAAATTGATGTCAAATTTTAGTTTCCAATGTATAATGACAAGATAAATGTAGAAATATTGGACAATTGGATATGTCAATTGGAGGTGTATTGCAGAATTCAGAACCTTCATGAAGATGACATAAAGCTTCAATTGGTTCCTTTGAGGATGGAAGGATTTTCACTTGTATGTTGGGAGGCAAGGACTCAAGAAGAGATTAAAAACTATGGTAACATCTCTATGTATTGGTAATTTTTTGTTTCTACCATTAAAAGGAAATTTTGTCCCTTATCTTACATGAAAAAAGGCCATTATGGATTGGAAAAATTTTAGAGAGTTGAAAGGGAAAAGTGTGCAATATTATACTCATGAATTTAGGAGAAGAGCTCTAATTTTGGGTATTAATTTATATTCTCAAGAAAATTTGTTAAATTACATTGGGGTTTCGCACAATTACCTTAGGCATGCTATTCTCATGTTTAATCCCACAAACATAGATGACGTTTGTATTCAAGCCACACACTTAGAAGCAAGAGGGAAATATAACATAGATGAGAAAATTCATAGAGAGGGTAAAGGAAAGGGTAAGTTTTATGCAAGAGGAAAAAGAAATACCTCTATCGAGAGAGAGAAAGAAAAACTCACATGCAATTTTTTTTCAAATACTAGCCATGATGAAGACCATTGTTGGAAACTTCATCCAGAATTGAAGCAAAACAAATTGAGAGCCAAGGAAAAGGGGAAAAGTGTTTCTATAGTTGAACATGACGTAGGGTAATATTCAGGAGATGAGACAAAGGTTACAGTCATGGGTTTGAAAGGTAAGAAGTTCCTCAAATTGTTCCAATTTTTCTCAAGATGAAGATACAAGAATAGAACTTTTCCATATTAGAGTTGTCTCTAAACATACCAAGATTGATACACTTTTTGATAGTGGGTCAGAATCTAACTTTATTTATGAAGACTTGGTTAAGGAGCTAGACCTTGAAATTTTTAGACATCAAAGACCTTATCCTTTAGGGTGGAATGCAAGAATGTGAACTTACAGGTTACAAGGAAGTGCATACTAAGATTCACCATCAATTCAAACTTTCTTGATGAACTTGAACTTGACGTGGTGCTGCTTGAGATATCAGGTATTGTATTGTTAAGTTCTTATATATAATATAGGAAAGAAATATTTCATTTCCATGAGAATAAGTTTCACTTGTTTAAATATGGTATTGATTACATAGTTAGATTTCATAAGAAGAAGAAAAGTGTGTCTCTTATACATGCAGGAGAAATGAACAGGATAGTGAATGCAAGTTAGAATTTGACATTGTTAATGATCAAGTAAAGAGATTTTATTAATCAAACCTTTCAAAAATATGTGTATGCTTCTAATGAGATGTTTTAGGATTCTAACATGTTGCCTTTGAAAGGAGGTGAAAAAAATGTGATGGATTTGTAGCAGTCAACATCAGTGTTGAGTAGTGTTCGAAACAAGATCATGGTGCATGTGAGTGAAAAGGTAAAAGAGAAAGTGACAAAGAAGTTTGTAAAAGAAGGAATGGGTTACAAAAATGTTTTTTAAAAGAAGGAATGGGTACATGTAAATAGCGAAGATACTTGGTCAAGATTCAACACAACTACAAAACAAGATCAGTTAAGAATCACCATGGAGATAATGTGCATGGTGAGAGAATTTTTAAGTTTCCTTTGATTAATGGCAGAGGTAGGGACATGATGGTTTTCGCAAGAATAATTTGTTTCTCTAAAAATTCATGGGAATTACAGCATGAGGATGTCAATGACAACAAGAGAACGTCTCAAGAATAAATAAATAAAAAAGTTTTGCGAAAAGCTACAATTGATGAAAATGGGAAAACTATATTGGATAGAGCCTAGAAGGGTGAGGGAATAGTACCCTCATCCACAAGATGAGTAATAAAAGAGATTTTGGGGTCCAAAAGGCTTCTAGTGGGGAGAAATGATCAAATTCTCAATGTAAAAGCTCAAAAATGAAAGTGCTCAGAATTTATTTGAAATTGAACAACCAAGACGGACCCATCACCAGGAATCTGGCGCACTTCTTTTTGTCAAAATCTGACTCTAGATGAAGATGTTATAACCTGTTGACTGTCATTTAGAAAAGTTGAATTGTTTGAAAAAAATTGTAGAACAATGACAGGTTGATGACATGGAACCACAGTTAGCATGCAGGGAATATTCTTAAGTTTTCGCCTAGTGGCACTATGACTAGTGTCACAACAACATTCACCAGTTTGGTTTGAAGGTGATTTTTTTTTATAATTTCTCTCCGAAGGTTGAATTTGAATTTTTTTATATGGATAGGTAGCCAACCAGAGGCTAACATGTGGTGCAGCCATGTGCCTCCATGTGCCCCTTTTGGTGGACCCTCTCCAAGTCCAATGTTCAAATTTCATTTTATATCCATGGTCGAAATCACATTGGATATATGGTCTAAAGTCTAAAATTATTTGAAATATCATAGTTTGAACTATGGTATTTGGAGCATATTACAAACCTTGGTTTTAATTACTAGTGGAAGATTAAACATGCATGGGGGGCACATATGATATAGTTTATTATGGTGGAATTTTATTATAACCAAAGTTGAAACTATGGTTTATATCCGTTGGCATATGAAAAGTCCAACTATGGTATAATCGGTGGCATTTATATAATACAAAGTGAATTTCCATATTGCAAATCTGACTATGGTGTAACCGGTGGAAAAATATATATATGGGCAGAGGTCAGGGCTCGACCCCACAACCTCCCCGACAACAACTATCTTCATTACCACCATACCACCAAGTTGGGTCTTAATATACTATGACTCTGCCATTCATTTCAATTCAAATGTTTTGCAGTGACGTGGGAATGGAGGGGGCCAACCCCCTCCCATAATACCATCGACCAGAACTGATGGTTGGAGCCAACAGTTAAAGAAGGACATAATTATTTCTAATCTGGATTTTTGAACCCATAAACTTATATTATGTGCTAACCAATCCAATTTTCATAAACATGCTTATATGTAGTTAAACACACTATTAATCTTTTCTTAGCATCAATTAAGACTACAGTTACCTTGGCGGGATTTTTGGCGGAATCTCTAAGTTCGAAGATGCCTCCAAAATTGGTGCCCTTATCTGGAATCTTCTCCAAATTTTGAAGAGATTTCCAAGGAAATTTGAATGAGCCATACCTTGAGAAATTTTCGGCCAATTTTGGCTCAGGAAGAGTCATTCCTAGCAGATTGGCATGCTTTGAATCCATTTGGTATAGGTTGCAGAGGAAGAGGAGAAATTCGAAATATGTTTTTGTCACTTTGAAGAAAAAGGAAGCCTAGGTCCACGAGGAGTGAAGGCCATGCCTAGATTAACTGAAGGCCAAATTGAGAGAATGAATAGTCATTTTTGATATATTTTGAAATTCTGGAATAATTGGAGTATGTTTCAAGAGCTGTACGTGAATCTAAATAGAAATTTTTTCACATTTGAGCTAATACAGAGGCCCAAGCCATGAAAGCTTGACCTTGGATATCTAGACTAGGAGGGGTGAACTCCTTCATCAAAACTCTATGTTGATGGATAAATTGTGATGGTTTGATGTGTATATTTTTGGTGTTGTTCAACATTTTATTTTCATACTTTATGCTCTTTAATTCACTCCTAAAAAATAGTTAATTTACATGTTTGACAACATAAGAAACAAGGAAATTAGCACGGGAAAACTAACATTCATACTGAGATCAATGACTTTGTTATATTTTGTTGATGAGCATGTTATATGTTTTTTCCACTTATCTCATCGATTGTGATATATGTTGTCGATATATATATATTTTTATGGACTTATGTCTTAACTTATTGTTCTTATATGTTATTTAACTCGATGATTAGGGCTATAACATTAATATATTGATGTTATATTCATCTTGCTAAATTTGATTGGCCTATGCAGATGGTTAGGGTTATGAAATTCAGGTTTGGTTTGACTTATTTGTGATAGTATGTCATATTAATCTAGGCTAATTGTGCATATGTGATTGTTATGCATGAATGCCATTTTTTTATGTCTATGATGTGAACATGCTAGCTAGTCAATATTATGGATATAATGACCTTATTTATGTTGAGGTTATATGTTGTGAATTCATATCATGTTAACCTAGATTGATTGTGCAGGCAAGATATCCTCCCTTAAGATACATCAAAGTATAAGTTTTTTTTATGTCATCTTATTGGTGTTTGAATGTTTGATTATGTTTATTATTTGGTGTTTGAGTGTTTGGTGTCTATTATTTCATCTATATTTTGTTGAATTTTTTATTAATCACATGATATGAGTATGTTTCTATAAGATTGCGTGAAGAAATGATCTTGTTTTAGGATGGTTGTACTAGCACAATATGTGTTGAGATAGTCTATATGTAATTGAGTGTAATTAGGTAATATTTTTAGCATTATGTATCATGGACGATATGTGAGTTTATTGTTGATTATGACATGGTTTTTCGCCTTTGTAAAAGTTGATTTTAAATTGATAGATATGTTGTATTTCTTTTTGCTACATACGACTGACATGCATGTTTAGTTACGAGTCAACGTGCTTGAGACATCAAGGTAAGGTAAATGTTATATTTTTAAATTTATTTATGTGTTGATAGTTATGTGGTTGTGATAGTATGATCTAGGGGATTGAATGGAAAAAAATACTTTCATGAAATCTTTGAAAAGGCTCGAGTTGATATTTTCCTTGGAAGCAATAGGGACCCATGGGGAATGAGTCATGGTGTTCTTTTCTTTTATTATGATTTTGTTCTCCTCTGGTTTGTTGCACTTGATTTTCTCTTTGAATTACAACTACTACATGGCCATGCCAATTTTTCATGGTGTTGTATTTATTTTTTGTTTTCATGGGTTTCTCCTTGTTTATTTATTGTTCTTGCCTTTTGTTTGAGAGTCTTTGGAATTGGTTCGAGAAAGAGGAAATTTAATGGATCTCCTTTAGATCTATGTGATATCTAATAGGTAATGTAAGGCTTGAATGAAGTTCAGTGCATGAGTAAAGGGCAACGGAAGGTAAGAATATGACAACTAGTTGGATTGGTTAGGTACATTAAGGTAAATGGATTGTGCTATAATAGTCGCAAAAAAGGTAACAGGAAAGGTAAAATAAATGGATATGAGGTGCTAGATGCCTTGGATATGTTGGGAACTATTTTTCTCAACGTTGTGCATGTTGTGCATGGAAAAAGGAAGCTCTCCTAACGTTGACCTTATCATATCTAGAAATTGTGTTGTGATCATGATTATGTTGATGTTTATATATGTATACTTGTATGTATGTACGTATGTCGTGTCTTACTAGGTATTCATGGATCATGATTGTTTTATGATAATTATTATATATGTGTATGTTTCTATGTATTTATGTCATTGTGTGATATGGTTTTCAAGGATCATTCATGCAGAGGAATGGTTTCTTATGGAGGTGAATGACATGAAGAGGTTCCTGGCTGTGAGGATTCAAGTGGGAGAGTAGCCTTGAAATATCTATGAGGTTAGTATCATGTGGACTTCAATTAATATTATATGCTTCTATTATGCATATGTTTATGTTATGGACAGGTAATGCTGATTGGTACGTTAGAGAAGTGAAATTAGTTCTATCTATGACATGCGAGGATAGGCCTGGATAGTGGAAAGACAATAGAATCAAGGCTATTTGTGGGGTAAGTGTGTGGTCTATGGATGTGTAGTACTATTTTTGTGAATATGTTGGACATGTTGTATATCTAGTTATTGTACCTATGGTGATGTGTACATGTAACATATGTAGTATTGTGTACGTATTATGGTGTTGTGTGTATATTGCATATATAGTGCTAGGTATATATGGTGCTATGTACCTATTGGATATGTGGTGTTGTGTACATATTGTATCATGTGTATGCCGGCTATACTATGCTTTGTGCATATGGTGTTGTGTACATATTAGAAATGTAGTGTTGTGTACATGTTATACGTCTTGTGTTGTGTGTAGGTAGTGTCATGTACATGTCATGCATCTGGCGTTCTGTACATGAGGTGTCATATACATGTCATGCATGTGGTGTTGTGTACATGTGGTATTATGTGCACATTGTACAAGTGGTGAAGTGTAAATTTGGGTTTGTGTACACATTGTGCAAGTGGTGTCATGTACATGTCATGTTGTGGACACGTTGTGCAAGTAGTGTCATGTATAATTCGTATTGTCTACATGTTTCGCATTTGGTGCTGGTATACATGTGGTATTGTGTGCATGTTGTACAAGTTGTGTTGTATCCATCCGATACTAAGTATGTGCAGTATTAGTCATGGTATCACGACATGTGTACTTGTTGTGTTGTACCCTATGTATGTATGCATATTTTATTGTACAATGGGTGGAAATATATGTATTTTGTTGTGTCACACACCAGATGCAGGTGTACGTGTCTTGTTTTATGCCTAAATGTAGGTGTATGGGTTGCGTTGTATGTCTGGTGTAGGTGTATTTTTGGTATGTCGGGTATAGGTGAATGTATTGTATGATGTTATATGTTGTATGTGGTCGAATGAGTGTGATGCAGACCATGTGTATGTGTACATGGTTGATGAGAAGCACTGGGTGTTTTCGAGTGTGGAAACCTATCTGGTGTGTGTATGGATAGGACAAAGCATAATGTTAGAAGCTCAGGATCGATTAAACAAAAAGTATCAATATTTTATTTCATTTTTATTATGCATGTGATTTATGATTATGGTCTATGATGATTACATGTGATCTATGATTCTATTCTATGATGGGTACATGTGATTTATGATTTTGATCCATGATGGTTTTGTTTTAAGCTCACCATATGTGAGATGTTTATACATGATGATTTTATCAAACATATAG